>CM076575.1:1395155267-1395603798 GCA_034641835.2 Pinus albicaulis
ATGTAGGGGACTCCTCACATTCCGTGCCGCATCGTTTTAGTCTCTCGGCCTTCAGGTACGCTTTCTGCCTTTTCTGATGTTTGGTTCTGCATGAGTGGACTCCTCCACTCCATGAATCTCCTCCTGTGGCTGATCCACATCTAGAGGCTCATCTTTGGGAACAATAAGTTCCTCCTCTACATGCAAGTGTAGCTCCCTCTCAAGCGACAACTTCATGGCTTTCACCTCATTGAATTTTATATCCCGTCGCACCACAGTCATCCAACTTTCTGGAAAATACACACGATAATTATGGGGTGTTTCTATGTACCCCAAAAATATCCCAACTTCTGCAGTCGGCTCTAGCTTCTTCCTGGCGTCCTTTTGTCACATGAATGTAAACAGATGAGCCAAAAAACTTCAAATGAGAAATATCAGGGTTCTTACTAGTAAAATCTTCTTCAGGTGTACTCATGCCAAGTACTTTATGAGGACAACAATTTTTCACATAAACCACAGTGTGCATGCTTCCACCCACAAGTGCATTGGTAGGCCTTGGTCATGCAACATCACTCTTGAAACACCCATGATCGTTCTATTCTTCCTCTCTGAGACCCCACTCTACTGTGGGTTATGAGGCGCTATGAGTTCTCTTCGAATTCCTTCTTTGCTACAAAAGTCTTTGAATTCGCCCAAGATGTATTCACCACCATTATCGCTCCGTAGAGCTTTCACTTTCTTCCCCGAATCCTTATCTGCCAATTCTTTAAAACCAGAGAACTTTGAGAATGTTTCTCTCTTCTTCTGCATGAAGAATATCTAGCATCTACGAGAATAGTCATCAACAAATATAACATAATACTTGTGTTTTTCTGTTGAATCAATCGAGAAAGGTCCACACACGTCTGTGTGAATTCTCTCTAGGATCACCGAAGCACGGTTCTCCTTCTCATGAAAGGTGGTCTTCACAAAATTACCCATAGTACATCCCTTGCACTAATTTTACTGTGCAAGAGTACCCTTGGGAAGTCCAGTAGAAATCTACTACAAAGTCTTCAAAGCGCCATGGTGAAGATGGCCCAATCTCCTATGCCATAATTCGCCCTCATCCCGACTCACCGCTTCTTCTGCTTTGCCCACCATTGCAGCGCAGCCATCTACCTCCAGCTTGTAGAGATTCTTAACTCGAATCCCTATATTCTTGGTTTGAACCGTTTTTTTATGTCGAAGGAAGGCTTTTCCCTCACTGAAAATAAAATCATAACCTTTGGCTTCCAACATTGCGACCAAGACCAAGTTCTTCTTCAGACCTGGAACATGCATAAAATCCTTCAACAAGAATGGATTACCGGACTCCCTCTCAAAGGTAATGGTCCCAATGTTAGTCGCATTGTATTGACCATCATCACCCATCTCTATATGCATCTGGAGGTCCTTCTCCTCCAAGTCACTAAACAACTCCTTGTCTCCCGTCATATGGAAAGACACACCACTATCAAGATACCACACTGATCCTATATAGCTTGAAAACAAGCATGAAATCAAAGAGAAATAAAGTTCAAATTGTGAGGCTAAGGCCTCTCCATCTATAGTTCCAGAAGCCTTCTTGTTCTTATTCTTCTGTGGGCAGTTAGTGGCAAAACGCCCATGTTCGTGATAGTGAAAACACTTCACCTTGGAAAAATCCTGCTTCTTGTATTTATCTTTAGATTTTGAAGGAAATTTCTTCCCCTTCCCTTTCCTTTCTTTGGCATCCAAATAAAAATTCTCTTCATATTCATTCTTCGATGAAGAGCCATCCCTGGTACCCCGCCTTATCTCCTCCTGCACAAGATCTGACCAAAGTCGCTCCCATTCTGGCAGTTTCTCCTGTCCATTGACAGAGTCTTCGTAGCTATGCCAACTCTTTGGAAGCCCAATGAGAGCCAAGCTCACCAAGTCTTCATCTTCAACAGTAATCCCCACACTTCCCAATTCATCCGTACAATGGAAAAACTTCGTGAGATACTTTGGAATACTGTCGCCTTCTCCATTTTTATTTTTCTGAGCTTGTCTTTAAGCGCCAACTTCCTCTAGTCACTTCTGCTTTGGAACAAATCCATCAAATCCTTCCACATTAAGAATGGAGTGGCTTTCCCATGAAGGCTGGACACAATATGGTCATTCACACCTTCCAACAGAATTCTTCTTGTCTTTGCTATCTTCTTTTTCCATGCGTCAAGTAATGTAGCATCGCTAGATCCCGACTTAGGAACATCGCTATCGATAAACTCCTTGAGTCCATTATCCTCCAACATTGCCTCCATCCTATCCTTTCAGGCTATGTAATTCGAGCTCCCATCAAGGAAATACTCCAATCGCAACCCATTGAAAGACATTTCAATGTATACTCAACTTCTACACCAAGAATTTTCTGTAGCAAATTCGAATTTTCCACCAGCATAAACTCAACAATTCTTCACAATTGAAATATTCAAGAATTAACACTGCTCCGATACCATGTATAAATTAGTATAAACTAAGCATGCATACATCCAAATTCCCGTGATCTCACAATATTTAACTTCTTGCAAAATACATAATCATTCCATTGTTAATATTTTGCAGAAAATTAATTGCAAGAACATGTGAAGCATAAATAAAAAAAATCACACATAACATAGTTGTTTAACGGGAAATCCTGAAGCTGAAAACCCCAAATATAATATATTATGTATCATGGAGATCATGTAACAATCTCATACAAATCTTAGTACATCAAGCTCTCAATACAATCAATCGTCACACACTAACATAGAAGAAATCTGCAAATCCATGCACCGATCTCTACCCTCCTGCTAGCCTGCCTCCACTACGCAATCCCTGCTGAATAATAGCTCTGAATGAATTTGAATTACCCTTGCCTTGACTATGAAATCCTCATTGGAAAATCCAATGTGTGTGTGGTGCAATCAATGCATCACTATAGTCACAACAGATAGTCCATATTTCTCTTTCACCTATCTCTCCACTAGGTCTCCACTCGAATTGACATGCACTATAGTTAACTGTTGTATTGTTCAGTTGATTAATGAGTTATTATTTGTGAATTAATTAACTAATTACTTCACTCCTCTCTCACTAGTGTATCATTCAGTTAGACTAGATACAACTAGCTCAACTAAGTCTAACTGAGTTAAACTGAATACAACTCCATGAACTACTCTTCCAACTCTGTCATAACTTTTCCACTTTAGGTCTAACTGAGTCCTCCATGCATGAACCACCAGTAAACCCTAGGAATTACGTAATTCCTTCATCCCACCGATTTTCCAAATCTGTGCACTGAAACTAAGTGCTCTAAGAGAATACGTTGTTGTTTATTGTCGGATTATTATTAAGAGCTAATAATAATCGACAATTCTATTTTTAGATAAATTATCTATAAATAGACTTCGCCCAATACTCTAAAAATATAATTTCATCTATTTTTCCAACTTGATCAACCATCCAAAAATAGCATCCTGCAACTTCTGAAATATGATCACCATGTCTAAAAATAGACATAGTCACAAAATATACTTGCGCCAAGAATAGCCTGTTGGCCCACTTAGTGAAGGCGACTCTTTTCACTAAGCTCATCATCTTGTTAAATCTCAAAAACATCTTGTAAATTTCATGGACAACAATGGGCCACTAAAATTTCTGAATTTGGCGACTCCCTTGATGAGCAAAGGGAGATTTTCTATCATGATGAGTGCTTTCCTAAAGCACCAAACATACCTCACACTTTCAGCCATAGTGTGATGACATGGGAAGCAAGTAAATGGTGGGAAAACCACTTACCATATCTTGATTTGATGTAGGAAGGACATGCACTGTGCTGGTTCCATATGTGGGACTATGACCTACCTCCACATGCTCAAATTTTTGTTTGTATGTATGTAGTTTTTCTCCCACACATTGATGATATACTTTTAATTTTATGGGAATGTATGGAGGGAGGATAGGAGGCATGTGTGTACCACATGGGATGGAGACTCTCTATGTGTCTTATGCTACATGTTTCAAGAAGAGAATTGGTTCAACCATGTTTGCTTCATTTGATTTATTGACTCCTTGTGGGATGGACTATTTACATCTCATGAGAACTTTGGAGGAACAATTCATGGAGGGTTGGTTTGGTGAACACTTATCTTATGGAGGAAGCTTAACACATGATGATGGTGTCACAAATGGAGGAGGAGAAGAGTTTCAGCACTCACCTTATCATTTGCTTGAGGACAAGAAACATTTTGGAGGGGAGGACTGTAATATTCCCAATTAGTACCAAGCTAATGGGAATATTCAATTTTTTTTTTATTTTTCTGTTTGATGAATAAATTTGTAAAGGAGGATCAATAAAACTCCTAAATAGTAAATAAATCAATACCACATGTGAACAAGGCTAAATATGGGCTATTTAAATAAGCACCCTTAGGTGTGAAAGGGGCTGAATCTTTTGACTGGGTCAACCATGACCAAATCAACAGCGCTGTCTTGGAGGAGTGGCCATCAAGGAGGCACAACACAGTTTTAGTGGGAGGTGGCTCATGTGAAAGGAGCTATCTAATTGAAGGTGGTTTAGGGTTTTCAAGCTCTCAACTTATAAAAGGAAGAGGATGGTAGCATGGAAAAGGTTGTTGAATGATATCAGATTTATGAAGTATTGCCTATTTAGACATAAAAGCTTTCTTTGGTTGTTTAGCCTAGATTAAAAATGTTGTTTAGCATTGGGTGTTCCTGATCGAGAATCCCACCTCTTTCCTTGAGTAGCTCTTGGAAGAGTATTGCATTTCTTGTCCACTATCCTCTGGTCAAGGTCAAGAAGGCCATCAATATTTTTTACATGTTAGTGATGACTATATCTACAGCTGAGTTTTCTAGAAACTGATTTCCTTATGTCAATATGTCAATCAGAAAACCCTCCCAAAATTCTTTTTTGCCCTTCTATCTATTTAGTCCACCTGTGGCGAAGTCAAAACCTCATGATCACAAGCCTACCTAGCTTTAGCCTTCTTGATCTACCCATCGGCTTTAAAAGGCAAATCCACATCGCTTTCAAAAGTCTTCCTATGTTAGGAAGTGGCGTTTTAGGACATTTCACCTTTTGGCAATCCTCAAAAGCCCAAAAGCCCCTCATCACTAGGACACCTCATGACTGATCCCTTACTTTTCAAATAGAAATTGATAAGCGACCTTAAGTCGCGCCACTCACACCTAGATCTCAAGACTATGCATAAAACTCCAACCTCAAGGCGTGACTATTACGTCTTTCACAGGTGTTCTATGGTTCTACAAAAAGCGGGGAAATATATTTCATCTCATGGAGTAAATGTTTGAGTTTACGGTTGAGGAACAATTTGCTTATAAATGTAACTTGAACCTTTAGATATGTACCATAAACGAAAGCCAATCATCTGGACTTTACAACTTCTTTCGTCAAAAATCCACAGTGAGAAAAGGTCACCACTTGTCTCAGACAGGTAAATTGTCAAGGCTGGAACCTCCTTCATTCACAAGCAGAGGGTTAGGCAGCCTCCTTCATCCATAGCGAGAGGGCGCTGTGCAAATATGCTGACTTAGATGATGGCAAAGATCGGAGTTTGACTTGGTGAAACAAATAAGAAACGAGGACTCGAGGTTTTATGAATGTGACTAATGATCATAACGAGAGAATATAGTGGAAATATGCTAAGCTCAAAGGAAAGGGGAGTTTGATACGATAAAGGAGCTCATTTCAAACTTGCAAATCATATGAATTGTTGAACTTTAGAAGGGCTTGTCATCGATCAGAAACATCCAAATCATAAAACTTATTTTTGTCCAAGATCAAATGGAATAGATGTTGTTAACCAATGTCATCACATAGGGCGGGGAGAAAAGTTGTTTGTTTTTCAAAGGATGCTTACTTAGACTATCTTTCAAATAATTTTTCATAAGTTAATTAAGTGAATGCTAACTTTTCGAGTTTTTCCCCTCGAGACGATACGGTGAGACAGTGAAGCACTTTGACTGGGGGTTTTTACGAAGCACGGTAGTGTTTGCAAACGAGAGGTGCCGGTATTGATGTGTTTCAAGTTGGTGGCTTACCTTCATAATCCAAGAAAAACCTTGTCATGCAGCCTTAGTCAAAATAATCTTGCAGATACTTTGCTTAGTGAAGAGCCTCCTCCATTTTTATGAAGCGAGATAGCCAGGCATTTAGTGTTGAAAAGCGATTGGTCAAAAAGGAAGCCATAGCATTTGTCAAAAGGCTATCCTTCATAAACAAAGTAAAGGACACTCATCCTCTTGCTCATAAGAGAATGCCTTCAAACAACTCATCACGGTGAGAAGAAAAGAAAAGTGACGGTTGGTTTTTCCAAAGAAAATGCTGCTCCTATAACAAAGTCAAAGATACCTTTTTTGGTATATTTTTGAGCGAGGAGGAAAAGTGTTAGAAAAAAAGCGCTCTCGATATAGACGAGAGGATGAAAGAGTTTAAGTAAATGCCACTGAGTAGTGTAAACTCATGATCAAAAGAAAGCTCAAATATTTCATCTCAACAAATACCAAAGGATAGTAAAATTTGCTTGGTGTTGAATCATCACCTGCGCCCACGGTGAAATTAGGGTTAGAGGACACCAGGGCGAGTTTGTTTCAAAATGATTTTCTGATCAAACAGAGATGAAATTTACAAAATTGAGAGAGTTTTTGTCCCTCATAGGTTCAAAATGCAAAACCTCCTTTCAGTTTCACGCACCAGATATCATGGTTTCGTGTGAGGAACATGAAAAAATACGAGATGTCATGGGAGAACTTCGCACTAGGATACACCATTTTTGACCAGTGATGGGACAGTCAGTTTTTGAAGGCTCAATTGGACTCCAAATGAAAAAATTTGCAAGTTTCTATGGAAACTATACTTTATATCTTTCCAATGAGCCATCTCGGACAGAAATTCCGACAAAAGGAAGGCATCAAAAAGTAGCTCTGCAATCAACGCTATGTTTTTTCTGCACCAGCATACACCATTTTTGACCAGTGATGGGACAGTCAGTTTTTTAAAGGCTCAAATGAACACCAGAAATTAAAAAATTAAAGTTTTTCTAGAAATAATACTTCCACATCTTTCCAACGAGCCATCCGCTACCATTCGACAACGGAAGGCATTCAAAAAATGGCTCTACAAACAGCTCGATGCATTTCTGCACCAGGAGTTTACCAGTTTTGACCAGTGTTGGGAAAATCAATTTTGAAGGATCAAATGGACACCCAAAATGACCAAATTCAAGTTGTTATAGAAATTAGACTTCCCACAGCTTTCAACGAGCCATCTCAAATGTCCCAATTTCGACACTGAAGGCCTTCAAAAATGAACTGCAAACTTGTGACTTTCTGGAGAAAAGGACGTGACGTGCTGGAGCGAGAAAAATACAAAGGGCCATAACTAAGAGCGCGACGTGCTCAGCAGAGCCTGCGGCACTCCTGTAGAAATGGTCAAAAATTTGCCTAAAAACCTTAAAAAAACTCTTTTTCTAGAGCTGCTCAAACAGTTAAACAGGGCTGCCATCCATTGTTTAGGTCTTGCACTACAATTCAAGGAGATGTGTTAAATGCTTTGAAGGAAAATTTGATAGCATGGGAGGTTAGAAAAGTGATTCATTAGTTTCAAGGAACCTAGAGCTGCCCTCAAGCCCAAGATGAAACCAAAACCTCTGTCATATTTTTAATGGAGAAAAAAAGTGTGTGGAGGAGGGTTGATAGTTTTGTTTAAACATCTCGAGTTTCTGTGTGGTTTATGCTTGCTCAAGGAGAACATAGTGAGTGGTGAGTTTTTATTGATGTATAAAAGCCCATTAGACCGCTCTCAAAACAAGGGGTAAAGGGGATGAGAAGACCATTTATTTTAAAGACAGAAATTCAGGGGTTTAATGAATGAAACACGATGGCCCAAATTTCAACCACGGTAATCATCCATATATCGCCTAGTCATTGTTCAAAGTTTTCCTCGGTGTAGTGAAGAGCATAATCAGACACTTTGCCTTTTTTACAATAAATAGATTTTTGTATATGAAGTGTATAGTTGTCACTTGGAGGTATTAGACAAAATTATAGGTGAGGAATAGTGAATGCAGGGGGCAGTATCTTGATTAGGAGAGATGTTTGCTTGCTACAAGGCTATTTTATCCTCCTCAAATACATCTAGTATGCCATGGCACCTACTAACACGGTGATCTTTATGTATGATGTTTTTACATTTTAGTTGTACATGTGCTTATCATTAAGATTATTTGTTGAATGGCATGCGAGAGGAGAAACACGGTATTTGGAAAAGGTAAAAAAATGACCTAATTTTATGAGCAAGTGATCAAGTTTGTATAAATGTTTTTTGATTCAAAAGAAAACATCTTTGTGGGGTAAAAAAAGGACAAATAACCACTTTGTTGATTCCTTTGTTCTATAAAGCAGATTCGATGAGTAAAACCACCATTACATTTTGGAGGTCTTGTCGAACTTTGTGTGAGCAGCGAGTAAAGTATGAGAGAGCGATGCTTTGGTTAAGAAAGAGTTTATTGTTGTTGTTGAAAGCTATAGGTCTTTTGAGCTCACACCAAAAAATAAACTCTTTCACCTCAGCCCTATGTACAAGTGACTTTTTCTATAGGAATGCACTAAGGTTGGCTGTATTCATATTGATTGAGTTTATTGGATTGATTGGCCCAAGCAGTAGAACATCGTTGTTAAATCAAAAGGGTCTTTATTTTCCTTCCTCTACGAAGACAAAGGTGTCCCTATTGCCTCAAACACCGAAAGTTTCGGGTGCCCAAACACAAAGAAAGTCCTCTTGTATGTGTTTTCCTTTTGATTGATGGTATAAGTCGTTATGAGACCTTTGGTGATTTATATGCAAAGATAGGAAAGGCGACGTTACGAAGGTGCGGAAGGGTCTTATATTGAAAAGGGCATTCACAATACATTTGGGAACATTGTTGATTAACCAAACAGGGTTTGACCTTTCATCAAACGGAGTCAGTGAGGAATATGCCACTATAATTTCAAGGTGTTGTCAAGATGATATGAAAAGAGTAGTGAAGTAACATGAGGACAATGTGTTGTTTAGAAAAGAGTTTTTGTTGGTATTTGAAGTGCTACCAGACCTTTGTTAACACATCAAACATTACAAAGCCTATCTCTTTATACTATGGACAGTCACCTTTGACTGTGTAAGATATTTATTGTTTGACTGTGTTTGTGTTATTAAACATATTTGGTGAGCTGTATACAAGGAGGGTAGTGCTTTGTTCAAAAAGAAGTTTATTGGCTTTTAACTCCTACAGGCCTTTGATAACACCTCAGAAGCATTTCAAAACTCTGCCACTTTATCTCATACACACAGTAACTTTGATTGTGTAAGATACATTTTACGGTTGAATGTCTTCATATTGGTGGATCTGCTGATGAAGTGCCTACAAGGAAAAAAGAAGGTCTTGAACTAAAGGACGGTTGTTGCATTCCTCTAAAAAACAAGGGTGTCTTATATCCTCAACACATCAAAGGAAAAGTGACTTTACCACAAAACACAGAAGCATCACTTTGGCTGTGTTGTTATCCTTGAGTCTACTTGTTGAATGACATACAAAGGCAAGAAAAGGTATTGTTTGGAAGGAGCAGGGATCTTATACCCAAGGAGGACATCACACACAACAATTGAACCATGGTTGCCTTGATCAAAACAATGACTGACAGAGAAGGCAGAATTTTGTTTGAGCAGCAAGAACATGATGAACAAGGCCATGATAGTGACGAAGCAAGGGCAACCAAGAGATGATACACAGCAGCATCCTGATGAGGGCAAGCGAATACAAGACATGGATCACGAAGGGAATTCTCCAAAGTATGTGCTATCTGCCTCTCCTAGGCAAGGGGCCATGACTTCTTCACCAAAGCCAGAATGCCAAATATGAGACAAGGCTGCCCAAGACAAGCTCAAGAAGGCTAAAGGGAAGTGCCCAACATGGAAAGTAAAAAAAGACACTTCAGAACTTCATATTTTGGTTTTTTCTTCCGAACATATTGCCAAGGACCCTTGAGGGTCATACACGCCGATTTTGGGCAAATTTTGACACAATCTTGTTTTTTCACATTTTTTGGGTTTTTGGCCGAAAACTCATAATTTCGCCATTTCAGTTTGATGAATTTTCAAGGGAGGAGGATGATACCAATGGATGCCACAATTCCATGAGCAGGTCTCCAGCGATTTTCAGGGCATTTGAAGATCATTCGCCCCCTCAAATTGGCGAAAAACACCCTCTTTTTGCACATTCTGCCCGCCATATCAGCAGCCTGCTATTTTCTGGGTTTTTGCACATAGGTACAGTTTTGAGGGACTTCCCGAGATCAGATTGAGGTGATTTCACTTGCGCCGGAAAGCAGACACAGAGAGATTTTCAACGGGCCATCATGAGCCTCGTTTCGAAATCAGGAAGGCTGCCATTTGCATCCAGCAAGTCAGGGGACCTTTTTCAGGCATAAATATGAAGTATTTTTGTAATTTTTGAACCTCAAAAATCTGCTTTTCCCAAATGTGCGTTAAGCTATTTTTATCCTTGGGAAATCATGTAAAGTCAATATAATTTCCATTTTTAGCAGTTTTTTAGATATTTTATGGGATATTTTGTGCCTTGGGCTTTGCAAAGCCTCAAGGACAAGTTTAGATATTTTGACTTGGCCAATGGGATAGCTAGTTGCTCCATGAGGTTTTCCTCCCTCAAGCTTATTTATTCCATGGTTCTCATTGTAAATCAGAGGCTGAACTTGAGAGAAGAATTAATACATTGGTCATATGAGCTTTGAAGAATACACTTGAGTTATGATTTTTGGACTGCCTCTTGGATTCTTTTGAGGAATGATGAAGGATTGTTGATGGATTCCTTGACATGGTAGAATGGTATAGTGCTTCTTAATGTGTTTTGTCTTCTAGTTTTCACTCATAATTCATATTTTTTGCTGCTATAGATCAGTAAAGATTGATTTTGAGATATGCCCATGGAGGCACCTCAAAATCCCTGAATCTTCATAGCTTGATGTTTTCTTCTCCCTTAGTTATGCTAAAGAATTCTTAGCTGCTCTTTAGTAACCTAAGGTATTGTTGCTAAGTTTTATTCATCAGTTCTATGTATGTTGAGTAGGATGTATGGTTTGCCCTACCTATCTATCAACTGCCCATAGTTCAGTCCATAAAACTTCCTCTTTGACTGATTTGTTGATCATTTAGTTGAACCAAGGAGGCCTAGTCCCGATCTAGCCCTTTGCCTAAAACTATGAAAACTTGTTTGTCCAAGTGCCCAATGACTTAGAGACTATGTTTAGGCGTTCCGGCATATTTTATGAGTTGTTAGTTTGTCTTATATGTTTTTCCCCAAAGTCTGATAGCCTTTTCCCGAAGTTAGAGGGTCTTATACCTCTATGTATGGCTGGAATGTTTGATTTCTATGTTTTAATTAGCTTATAGTTATTCCTAGCATGATTAATGGCTTGCTATTACATGTTTATGTCCGCTATTTACTAGTTTGCACTTGAAAACCCTTGTCTTTCACCAACTTATTGTTCATTTAATCCATTTTGCCCAGAGATCCCTTCTATTGTGAATCAAATCGGCCCTACAGCAGCTTTACATCATCACCTCATAAGCTTCCTTGACCTGTTTGACCCCATAGCCCAATTTATCTACATCTTGTTATCTAGTTTATGTATTTGATCAGTTTCATTCCTCACAAACTTAAAAAACCAAAAAACTAAAAACATACTTCATAACTAGCCTAATATCAAAACACCGCAAGTAAACACACCGACATCTTTTACATATATAGAGAGAGCCCTCTCTGAGTCCGGGAAGGCTAGGTCCTTGGGCTCCAAAGCTTGGTTTGATGTTACATCGTCATTTGGCTAGCCAATCGGCCAAATCACGGGACCCTAACATAATGGCGATCACGGTGGGACTTACTGAATACATGACAGTCTAGCGAACTCTTATAGACTCTTTATTCCTTCAATCCTAAACTCAGACCATCAGCCTTTAGAATCATTTAGTGTAAACTCTCTATTTCACCATCTTAGCAAAGTGATGAATCAAGTTTATAACACTCTTACATCCTAGGCTGCACATAAAACTCAGAAAAAACCACAAAAAACTCCCTTAGATTGGTTTTTGATAGTATTGGTGGTGGACCATACAAATATACCTCAAAACAACTAAAAATCCACCTGGCGACTCCACTAGCCTCCAGTAGGCCTTACTACTTTGCTAAATTTTATAATACCATCCGATTTAGCCACCTCATCGCCACCCTAACATAATGGCGATCACGGTGGGACCCTGAGTGATTAAAAGCTTAGTTTCCCTCATCTTTAGAAGCCTTTAAGAATACTATCTGATTGACTTATCCCGCTGCTCACTAACATAGTGACACTCACAGTAGGACCTTCCGAGTTAGTGGCAATCTAAGTACAATTTAGTAACTCCCGAAGTCTCAATCAAGCTTAGTAAACTTAGAGATTGTTTGAGGAGTAGAAAATAGCTCTTTCACCATCTTAGCAAAATGATGAGTCAGTTATAGGAAAACTCTTCCAAACCTTGTAGGCACATAAAACTCAAAAAACCCCAAAAACACTCCTTTAGATTGGTTTTTTACATTACTGGTGGTGGATCATACAAATATATCTCATAACAACCTGATTTTCCACCTGGCGACTCCACTAAACTTCTAGTAAGCCTTACTACTTTTCAAAACTCTAGGATACTATCCGATAAACCTTTCCCATCACTCACTAACATAGCGGGAGATGGTGGGACACTGAGTTCATAATAGTCCAGCAAACTCTTATAGACTCTTTAGTCCTTTCGATACCATAAACAAGCAAGCAGTCCCTAGACCCATTTTTTAAGAGTAAACTCTTTTTGTTCTCATCACCCTAGCAAAGTGTTGAAACAAGTCAAGGATACTTTAACAAACCATAGGCTGCACATAAAACTCAGAAAATCCAAAAACATTCTCAGATTAGTTACTGGTGGTGGACCATAGCTATCTTCACAACAGCAACCCAGTTCCACCTGGCGACTCCACTAATCCATCCCTTTTATTTTGACCATCCTTCGCCTTAGTAGAACCTTAGAAAAATCACCCATCCAGAACATTCCCAAATACCATTCTCTTTAAACTTTGGATCTAAAATCTGGCTTCACGAAGAATCAATACCAGAGCTCATCCAGATCCAAATCCCCCTATCATAGTAGATGACCCAGAAAAGTTTCTGTGGCAAGCTTCCGAAACTGATCATCTAGCTTCTGGTAGATTCACCCGTAGAACAAGATCTGTACCGAAACATCGCAATATCCTTCTAGATTCACCTTCGGAACTAGAGTCATCACAAGCTCTTCCCCGAAGTAAATCATATAGTAAGATAAACTTCGACGATCTTGAACCCCTAAGCCCACCGCAGAGTCCTATTAGAGAAGCTTCACCCACCACTCCTCCTGATTTCCAGCTTCTTTATCAATTTGGCTCCTATCATCCCAGATCTGCTCAAAACCAGATCACTAGTCCAAGTTCATCCGCTACACCTAGTCAGACCACCACGGTTCAAACCACTTCATTCCAGCCTACTAGTCCTCATCTTGTACATCATCCATTAGCTCCAGTCATGGCAGCCTGGTACGCACCTTTGGTGTTGCCACCACCTTTAGCTCCTCTCCCAAACAAATATCAAGACAAGATCCCACACTTTACTGGAGAAGACACCACCACACCTCAACAGCATATAAGTAGAATGACTGATTCTTATGAGTACCTAGAGGTACAAGACGAGACTGTCAGAATGAGAATATTTTCCCAAAGTCTTGGTGGTGAACCCAAAGCATGGTTCAAAAGCTTAGCTCCAAACAGTATCCATGATATCCCAGAACTACATCAAATTTTCAGAAACCGGTGGGAAATCCGAAGAAATCCCATTCAAATCCTGTCAGAATATAACAACCTAAAACAGGAAAATGGGGAAAGTGTCCAGGCATACTGCACTAGGTTCAACAATGTGTATACCGCCCTCCCACCTCACTTCAAACCCCCACTTGGTTTAGTCTTGGCAAAATTCCCCGAGGGTTTTGATCCAGACATGACATATCATCTGAGAGACAAGGATCCCCCGACCCTAGAGGAAATGCAACAAGTAGCCATAAAACAAGAAGCCAATTTAGCAGAAAAAAGAGCTAGGACTAGATTAGAAAGAAAAGTCCCATATAGAGATGAGGTATCCAGTTCATCTCCTTCCCTAGATCCTAGAATAGATGGCTTGGTCAAATACATGACAAAGATGTGGGAAAAAATGAGTGAAAAAATGCCTCCTAGGGACAACCAACCAAACCCTCAAAACCAGAACCAAGGCTTTAGAAAAGGTCAGTCTCAAAATAAACCAAGAGGAAATGATCAGCAAATCAGACCATCCTTCAGTGAGAATTATGTTGATAAAGAGGATAAGGATATTGAACCCATTGATGAAAATCATTGGAACCTCATAGGTTCTGATAACGAGAGTAAGGTTTACCTCACAGCAGAAGAGCAAGAGTTATGCTATCCAAGTCAAGAAGAAACCAATGATGAAGATCTCGAAGATCCTGTCATAGATTTTCAGAATGCCATTATAGAAGCTCATAGGCAGTATAACCTTAGAAGTAGAAAAAACCAAGACTACTCCAAGAAGGGTAGCCCTGACACCATCCCTAAAAAAGCCATGGATAGCAACAAAATTATGGCCAAGAAAATTGACCAAAACAAGGATAAAGCTATTCAAACAAGTCTTAGCTCAGATACTCTTAGCACCTCTACAAAAACCCCCGAAGTAACGGTGTCAAACAAAGTCCCGAATCAGAGTCAGCAAATTAAGAGCATAGAAAAGATCATGTCCGAAAAAGCTGAAACGAATCTGCCCAAACTACAAACTCCTTTTAGTTTCGAAGGGGAAGTTTCCGAAATAAAAATTACCATACCCCTTACTGAGCTAATAACTGTAGATAGGTATAGATCTCAAATTTTCAAAGTTTTTGACATAGGGAGCGAAGAAGATACTTTAAATCTAACTGAAAACAAACCCGAGCTCTTATTCGGCCCGAAAATAGAAGGACAATACCAAGAAGGGTCTGTTTCTCCTTCCTATGTGAGCCTGAACATACGGGACAATATATTACATAATGCCATGTTAGATTCGGGTACCTCCCATAACCTCATGCCTAAAGCAGTCATGGAAAACCTGGGACTAGAAGTAACTCAACCTCTGGTACCTCAAGCAGTCATGGAAAACAATACTCCCATTTATTCCACTCATTCCAATTTAGATTCTTTTATCTTATACAATGAAAGTGATATAGACAAACAAATAATGGAAAAGGAAGAAGCTCTCAAACCATCAGAAACGCATTTTCCGTTACTAGATGCAGAAACTAATAACCAAAACTTCTCTGATCTTTCTCCTGTTAATCCTGCATATCATAAGTCAGAAAATAGATTTGTAAATCAAGTTGAAGAAAAGAAATATGGCAATCCAATGTACATGGCTAGTGACATTGCTTATGTTAATGATTCTCAAATGTTTGATCAATATGTTGACTTATATGATTTCCAAACAGAAGCTAACTTTGCAGAAGATTCAGTTTTTGATTTTTGGGAGGAAGCTCAGTTTCATAAATTTGAGAAAAGTAAGCAGCCATTACCGGTCATCTATGACACTCATGAGGAGAACCTTGAGAGTTTAGAAGTAAGTGAAGAGTCTCGGACTCTTTGCTCTACTTCACTTCAACCCGTCAGAGATAACATGCACATGATTGGAAATCAACAGTTTTTCAGCTTTGATGATGAGTTTGAGGAAGATGGTGAAATTCTTGAGCATATTGTAAATAAGAATCCTTTGCCTGAAATAGTTGAGGAAATCATTTTGGACATAGAATCTTCCTTAACTCCAGATTTGCAGTTACCCAGTTCCATTGAGTTACAAATTGCGGATGAAGAAGTAGAGGTTGATAAACACATGGGAGTTGTCACACTATCCTTTCAAGATAATTTACTGTCAAAGTGTATCCCTGGCCATCAACCTGATGACCTTCACACAGTTTCCAGCCCGCCCTATCAAAACACATCAGCTTGGATTGAAAAATACACTGCAATACATGATGAGTCTGACAGTTCGAGTGATCATGAGGAAGAGTTGTTTTACCAAGGGGGTCCCAAATATAGCCAAGTGGAAGAAAGAGTAGTCCTGAATGAAGCCTATATCTCAAAACCTCTAGATCAGGTATTATTCCAAGATCCATTTGTTGTTTTCCTTGAGAAGTCTGAAAGAGTAGTCTTGAATAAAGCCTATATCTCAAAACCTCTAGATCAGGTATTATTCCAAGATCCATTTGTTGTTTTCCTTGAGAAGTCTGAAAGAGTAGTCTTGAATAAATCCTATGTATCAAATCCTCTAGATCAGGTATTATTCCAAGATCCATTTGTTGTTTTCCTTGAGAAGTCTGAAAGAGTAGTCTTGAATAAATCCTATGTATCAAATCCTCTAGCTCAGGTATTATTCCAAGATCTATTTGTTGTTTTCCTTGAGAAATCTGTAGGGGTAGTGGGTTCTATCATAAACAAGTTGCTACCAAGAATGAGAAAAAACTTAAGATCTACTATCCAGAAACAAACCAAATGGGAGCGGCCTTTTCATTATTTCCGCATCATGAAAGAACTAAACCAGAATCACCCATGTGAGCATCTACTTGACTGGTTGCATTGGAAAACAGGGTTCACCAAACAAATGTCTATTGTGCACAGATTAGATCAGGATAGAAAGACAACAATAGAAAATAAGCTTAGCCTATGAGCACCTTTTCATTTGTAGTTTGTTTGAAGAAAAAGTGAAAAAATAGAAAAGTCAAAAACAGTAAAAAGCAGAAAAAAGGGCAAGTGAAGATAGAACAAAAGCCCCATGTTCCAAAAAAAAAGTTTTTCGGAAAGCGAGCAAGTCTAAATGCCGCTACTAGTGCTTCAATGTCTTGTTCAGCTATCTAGCCTAATCATAGCTGAGCATGTTTAAATTTATTTGCTGATAAGTTAGTGAGTGCCAAGATAGTCAACATTGTGTAAGATTGACTTATCACAGAGCTTAGATTAGGGAGAGATTCTAGTTCCACATGCCTAAAACAGAACCAAAGAGAGAAGCGAGGGATGAAAAACACATTGTACATCTTAACCCCGCTTGTCTAGTTTCCTTTTATTGCAGAATAACATTTGTGTGCAGCTTGTCTTTATGCCGCAAATGCATGACAAATCAGACTGCTTAATCCTGATTTGATCATTTTTAAATTTCATGTTGTAGATTAGAGAATGAAATCCTGTCAAACTGCTTAATCTTGACAGTCGATCTAGTTTTAGGTAGAGAAATGAAGGAGTTCATCAGCTTAATCTGAACTCCCGGCAGATATAAGAGTAGAAATAGATAGGTTCATTTTGCAAAAAAGAAAAAATATGCATTGTCAAAAGGCTGCTAGTTCAAATGCGCCAAAGAGAAGAAAAAATGTTAGGAAAGATAGTGGGGTAGGTAGAAGTATCATTGATGTTAACCATGCTGTCACCTTTCAGAAATAACATCGATAGAAAGGTAAATTTTGCACCAATGGATAAGGCACTGGTCTTCATAAGCCAAAAATCTGAATTCTGGACACCTCCTGACGAGGAGCTTCCCTCCCCAAATGGGGCCACTGTTAGCCATCAGTATTTTTTACATGTTAGTGATGACTATATCTACAGCTGAGTTTTCTAGAAACTGATTTCCTTATGTCAATATGTCATCCAGAAAACCCTCCCAAAACTTTTTTTGCCCTTCTATCTATTCAGTCCACCTCTGTCAAAGTCAAAACTCATTATCATTATTTTTTCTAGCTTCAGCCCTACTAGTCTGCCCATCAGCTCCAAAAGGAAGAGTCCAAGTCTGTTTCAAAAGCCTCCCCTATGTTAGGAAGTGGCGCTTTAAGACATTTTCACCCTTGGCAATCATCAAAAAGCCAAAAAGCCTCCATCTGCTATAGACCAACCATGAATGACCTCTCACTTTGCAAATGAAATTGACAAACAGCTCTAAGTCGCGCCACTTACACCCCTAGGTCTCAGCACTGCACAAACCACAGTCTCAAGCTGACTATTAGGTGTTTCACAATGTTTTATGGATTCTACAAAGGCAGGAAATATAACTTCATCTCAGGAGGAAATGCTTGAATCTACAGTTAGAAGAACAGCTGCTTCTAAATGTAACATGAGCCTGAGATATGTCTGCAAAACAGAGAGCCACTCATCAAGACCTTGCAGCTCTTTCCAGCATGAAAATCACCGGAAGGGAAAGACACCGCTGTCACAGCAAACTGGTAATTTGTCATGGCCCAGAACCTCCTTCATTTACAAGCAGAGGGTTAGGGCGCCTCCTTCATCTACAAGCAGAGGGCGCTAGCCAGTATTGACTTTAAGGATTGCAAAAGCCCAGGTTTGCTTGTTACTAAACAGTGAAACACAGACTCTAGGTTTTCTGAGTGTAAGTGATAATCATAGCAGGCCTAAAATCTGAAGTATGCAAATTAAAAGGGGAACAGAGTTCAGGTCTTGCAAAGAAAGTCATTTGAAGTTTCCAAATCATAAGAATTGTTAAACCTTAGAAAGGCATATCATTGGTAAAAACCATTCTGATCATAAGTAACCTGCTTTTCCACAAGACTGATTTGAAGAAATGCTGACAAATCATGTCATCACACAGGCAGGAGAAAAGTTGTTTGTTTTTCAAAGGATGCTGACTCAGACTATCTTTCAAATAATTTGTCATAAGTTAACCAAAGTGAATGCTAACTTTTTAGTTTTCCCCTCAAAGCAGTACAGTGAGACAGTGACACTTTGACTAAGGTTTTTTCTGAAGCACAGTAGTGTTTGCAAGCAGAGGTGCCAGTATTGATGTGTTTCAAGTTGGTTGCTTACCTTCATAATCCAAGCAAAACCTTGTCATGCAGCCTTAGCAAATAATCTTCAGATACTTTTCTTAGTGAAGGGCCTCCTCCATTTATGAGCAGATGGCCAAGGCATTTAGTGTTGTTGAAAACTGATTGGTCAAAAGGAAGCCAAGCATTTGTCAAAAAGGCCATCCTTCATAAACAAAGTAAAGGACACTCATCCTCCTGATCATAAGAGAATTCCTTCAAACAAATCATCACAGTGGAAAAGAAAGCAAAGTACATTTGGTTTTCCAAAGAAAGTCTGCTCCTATAACAAAGTCAAAGATACCTTGCTGGTATATTTTGAGCAGAGGAAAAGTGTTAGAAGAAGCGCCCTTGAGTATAGATAGAGGATGAAAGAGTTTAAGTGAATGCCACTGAAGCAGTGTACCCACAGTCAAAAAGAGGCTCAAATATTTCATCTCAACAAATACCAAAGGATAGTAAAATTTGCATGGCTGTTGAATCATCATACCTCTGCCACAGTGAAATTAGGGTTAAGGAGCACCCGGGCAGTTTGTTTCAAAATGATTTTCTGATCAAACAGAGATGAAATTTACAAAATTGAGAGAGGTTTTGTCCCTCATAGGTTCAAAAATAAAAACCTCCTTCAGTTTCTGCACAGGTATCATGGTTTGTGAGGAACATGAAAAATACAGATGTCACGGGAGAACTTCTGCACTAGGATACACCATTTTTGACCAGTGATGGGACAGTCAGTTTTTGAAGGCTCAATTGGACTCCAAATGAAAAAATTAAAGTTTCTATGGAAAATATACTTCCATAGCTTTCCTATGAGCCATCTCGAGCCAAATTCTGACAAAAGGAAGGCATCCAAAAGTAGCCTGCAATCAACGCTATGTTTTTCTGCACCAGCATACACCATTTTTGACCAGTGATGGGACAGTCAGTTTTTGAAGGCTCAAATGGACACCAAATGAAAAAATTAAAGTTTTTATGGAAAGAATACTTCCACATCTTTCCAACGAGCCATCTCGCGCCCAATTCCGACACCGGGAAGGCGTTCAAAAATGGTCTACAAACAGCTCGATGCATTTCTGCACCAGGATTTACCAGTTTTGACCAGTGTTGGGAAAATCAATTTTTGATGGATCAAATGGACACCAAATGACAAAATTAAAGTTGTTCTGGAAATTATACTTCCACATCTTTCCAACGAGCCATCTCGCGCCCAATTCCGACACCGGGAAGGCCTTCAAGATGAACTGAAAACTTGCGCGACTTGCCTGGAAAACTGCGCGACGTGCCTGGAGCGAAAAATACAAAGGGCCATAACTAAGGCGCGACGTGCCTGTAGCAGCCTGCGGCATTCCTGTAACACTGATAAAAAAAATCACCTAAAAGCCTTCCAAAGCTATGTCCTAAGCTGCTCAAACTTGTTAACAATGGCTACCACCGTGTTTCAAGATTGGATGACCTGAGCTTTACAGATTGTAGCAGTAGACGCAGTTCATATTCCTCCTTGACTGATGGACAACACACTTTCAAAGTTTTTGTTAACACATTAAGTGGAGTTCATTCTGCTCAATATTCCTGGATTGTTGATACAGTCCCCCCCCGTAGCTTCAGTAATTGCAGGGCCAACCTTCACAAATGCTCTAAATGTTTCTGTGAATGTTTCCTTTAGTGAGCCATGCACGGGGAATGGTGGCTTCAAGTGTTCTGCTGAATCAGACTGCAATCTCCTTGTTTATGGTCCTGGCCAAGTGATACCAGAGACATTAAGAGTAATTTAGCCTGATTTGAAATACAACATAATAGTCAGTTTGTCTACTAGTATACAATATGGAAGGGTGGTTTTGGTGATGGACAGAAGTTTCTGCACTGACTCTGCAGGAAATAGGTTCCAGAGAACTGGAAATTCAAGCGCTATCATTCATTATAATAGAAGAAATGTATTTGAAAATATTTGGACTGCGATACCCGACATCCAGCTTGAAGTTAACAATGAAGTTAGAACAGTTGAAGCAACCAATAATAAGAAGTCTTTGAAAATATATTTGGATTTTACTGCACCCTTGTTGAATTCATCTGCTGAAATTCTAAAGGTTCTTCAAACTACGGCCGGTGTTCTATATTCCACCGAAAGGAAAACCCATGGAAATCGTCGGTTTGGATATTTGCTAAAAAATCTTTCAAGTGTCTCTGTGGTGAATATAAATTTGGAGACGAGTTCCATAATTAGTAGACAAGGAATCCCTGTTGCACCAACAATTACAATTGCTTTTCTTTATGATTCTGAGAGGCGTACAGTGAAGTTGAGTACCATATACACTGCAAAGACAATGGAGCGAACAATGCCTATATTGATACAATTTATGAAACCTGTATTTCATTTCAACTCTTCAGCTATATCAATATCCGGAGGTTTACTGAAAAGCTTTAGAGAGATAACCTGGAGTGCCTACGTTATTGAAGTAAACACCAATGACAGTGTAGTATCTGTGAAAATTCCAGAAAAAAGAACTGTAGATGTTGCAGGGAATCTGAATCTTGCTTCAAACGTTGTGCAAGTGAGGCATTATACTGCACCAACAATTTCAGTGTTCCTTTATTCTTTCACAACTGCTGCTGTACTGTCAACGTCTTTAGCTGCTGGAGCACTTACTATTTCCACTGCAAGCCTAGAAGCTGCAGGAGTACTATCAAGCCAATCAGCAAGTTTGATTATCTCTGACCCATCTAGAAATCTGTTGCGTATGGTATGCCATCTTCAGGTCTATGCACTGTGTAAATGGTTGAGTGTGAAATTGCCAATTAAGTTTCATGAAAGTTTAAAGGGATTGTAGTGGATTATCCCTCATCTAGATTTGCCATGGGAGAGGCCACACGTGCATTCACATTTGGTAGATTTAAGCATTCTGGTTACACCACGTTACAATACAATGAACCAGATTACAGGTTATGCTCCAGCAAGACACAAATCAATGTTTTTTAGGCAACTGCGGCAAAGACTTGATTTCAGAAGGCAGGCATTACGAAGGTGCGGAGGTCTTATATTGAAAAGAGGAATTCATGATACATTTGGGAACATTGTTGATTAACCAGGGGTTTGACCTTTCATCAAACGAGTCGATTGAGGAATATCCTTTTATAATTTCAAGGTGTTGTCAAGATGGTATGAAAAGAACGTTGATAACATGAGGACGGTGTGTTGTTTAGAAAAGAGTTTTTGTTGAGTATTTGAAATGCTGCGAGACCTTTGTTAACACATCAAACATTACAAATCCTATCTCTTTATCCTATGGACGGAGTCACCTTTGGTTGCGTAAGGTATTTATTGTTTGAGCATGTTTGTGTTATTAAAACATATTTGGTGAAATTTGTATACAAGGAGGGTAGTGCTTTGCTCAAAAAGAAGTTTATTGGCTTTTAACTCCTACAGGCCTTTGATAACACCTCAGAAGCATTTCAAAACTCTGCCACTTTATCTCATACACACAGTAACTTTGATTGTGTAAGATACATTTTACGGTTGAATGTCTTCATATTGGTGGATCTGCTAATGAAGTGCCTACAAGGAAAAAAGAAGGTCTGGAACTAAAGGACGGTTGTTGCATTCCTCTAAAAAACAAGAGTGTCTTATATCCTCAACACATCAAAGGAAAAGTGACTTTACCACAAAACACAGAAGCATCACTTTGAGCGTATTTATCCTTGAAGTCTACTTGTTGATTGATATACAAAGGAAAGAAAAGGTATTGTTTGGAAGGAGCAGGGATCTTATATCAAAGGAGGACATCACACAAAACAATTGAACCATGGTTGCCTTGATCAAAACAGTGACTGACAGAGAAGGCAGAATTTTGTTTGAGCAGCAAGAACATGATGAACAAGGCCATGATAGTGACGAAGCAAGGGCAACCAAGAGATGATACACAACGGCGATACATTGAGAGACAGCGAATACAAGACATGGATCGTGAGAGAATTCTCCAAAGTATGTCTTCTCTTTGCCTCTCCGGCAAGAGGCCATGACCTCTTCACCAAAGCAGTACGGTAATATGAGACAGGCGCAGACAAGCTCGAGAAGGCTAAAGGGAAAGCGCCGACACCGAAGAAGTAAAAAGACACTTCAAAACTTCATATTTTGGTTTTCTTTCGAACATGTTTGAACCCTCTGTTCTCGGTCATACCACCTTGGAATTTTGAAACACGTTACGACCTGATCTTGTTTTCACATTTTTGAGTTTTTGGCAAAAACTCATGAAATTTGCCATTTCATTTTGGGGATTCGTCAAAGGAAGGGATGGTATCATTGGATACCATACTGCATATGAGCACACCCTCGGTGATTTTCATGGCATTCGGAGATCATTCGCCCCCTCAAATTGGTGAAAAATGCCCTCTTTTTGCACATTCTGCCCGCCATATCAGCAGTCTGCTATTTTCTGGGTTTTTGCACATAGGTACAGTTTTGAGGGACTTCCAGAGATCAGATTGAGGTGATTTCAGTTGCGCCGGAAAGCAGACACAGAGAGCTTTCCAACGGGCCATCATGAGCCTCATTTAGACACCGGGAAGGCTGCCATTTTCCTTCAGCAAGTCAGGGGACCTTTTTCAGGCATAAATATGAAGTATTTTTGTAATTTTTGAACCTCAAAAATTTGCTTTTCCCAAATGTGCGTTAAGCTATTTTTATCCTTGGGAAATGATGTAAAGTCAATATAATTTCCGTTTTTAGCAGTTTTTTAGATATTTTATGGGATATTTTTTGCCTTGGGCTTTGCAAAGCCTCAAGGACAAGTTTAGATATTTTGACTTGGCCAATGGGATAGCTAGTTGCTCCATGAGGTTTTCCTCCCTCAAGCTTATTTATTCCATGGTTCTCATTGTAAATCAGAGGCTGAACTTGAAAGAAGAATTAATACATTGGTCATATGAGCTTTGAAGAATACACTTGAGTTATGATTTTTGGACTGCCTCTTGGATGCTTTTGAAGAATGATGAAGGATTGTTGATGGATTCCTTGACATGGTAGAATGGTATAGTGCTTCTTAATGTGTTTTGTCTTCTAGTTTTCACTCATAATTCATATTTCTTGCTGCTATAGATCAGTAAAGATTGATTTTGAGATATGCCCATGGAGGCACCTCAAAATCCTTGAATCTTCATAGCTTGATGTTTTCTTCTCCCTTAGTTATGCTAAAGAATTCTTAGCTGCTCTTTAGTAACCTAAGGTATTGTTGCTAAGTTTTATTCATCAGTTCTATGTATGTTGAGTAGGATGTATGGTTTTCCCTACCTATCTATCAGTTGCCCATAGTTCAGTCCATAAAACTTCCTCTTTGACTGATTTGTTGATCATTTAGTTGAACCAAGGAGGCCTAGTCCCGATCTAGCCCTTTGCCTAAAACTATGAAAACTTGTTTGTCCAAGTGCCCAATGACTTAGAGACTATGTTTAGGCATTTCGGCATAGTTTATGAGTTGTTAGTTTGTCTTATATGTTTTTCCCCAAAGTCTGATAGCCTTTTCCCGAAGTTAGAGGGTCTTATACCTCTATGTATGGCTGGAATGTTTGATTTCTATGTTCTAATTAGCTTATAGTTATTCCTAGCATGATTAATGGCTTGCTATTACATGTTTATGTCTGCTATTTACTAGTTTGCACTTGAAATCCCTTGTCTTTCACCAACTTATTGTTCATTTAATCCATTTTGCCCATAGATCCCTTCTATTGTGAATCAAATCGGCCCTACAGCAGCTTTACATCATCACCTCATAAGCTTCCTTGACCTGTTTGACCCCATAGCCCAATTTATCTACATCTTGTTATCCAGTTTATGTATTTGATCAGTTTCATTCCTCACAAACTTAAAAAACCAAAAAACTAAAAACATACTTCATAACTAGCCTAATATCAGAACACTGCAAGTAAACACACCAACATCTTTTACATATATAGAGAGAGCCCTCTCTGAGTCCAGGAAGGCTAGGTCCTTGGGCTCCAAAGCTTGGTTTGATGTTACATCGTCATTTGGCTAGCCAATCGGCCAAATCACGGGACCCTAACACCTGATTGGCCATCAACTACCGTACCCAGGACTCTGACTCGTACTTACTCAATTAATAATTGATCTGATAATTCTCAATTGGAAACCATATCAAAGGAAAATTGAATCTAAATCCCAGCCACAAAACACCAATGGATTGTATAATCTGTGCATAAGCTGGTACATGTGTAACAACAACCACAAAATTCTGGAATGAGAATGGACCCCCCTTCAATAGCTCAACACTACTAGCTTCCGTGCGTTTCAAGCACCCTGTCAAAGCTTGGCTCTTCATCATTGAGAACTAATTGAGGCAGAAGTTCACAATTATTCTTCTATAAGTGGAAGTCGGTTCTTTAATCCCAGGGGTACTCATATTTCTCCTGAATTCTCATCTTAACTCGCAGCCCGTCCTGGTTCTACCTGAACCCACAATGCCATCTTCTCCTCATTAGTATCCATAGATTTGATGGCCAAATTGTTGAAGATTGCAACAAGAAACAGTGAAGGAGGCATCCTGAAACATCATTCCTGATCCTAGTTGGAAAGTGATCACCTAAACTAGGTGGGGCCCACACAAGTGATTTTTGTCGCAAAGTCTATTTTTAGACTATGTCTATTTTTAGACATATGTCGATCATATTCTATGAGTTGCGGGATGCTATTTGTGGATGGTTGGTCAAGTTGGAAAAATAGATGGACTTCTATTTTTAGACATATTGGGCGGAATCTATTTTTAGATTGCCAGTCTAAAAATAGATATGCCGAATATTATGAGCTCTTAATTATATTTGGACTCTAAACATTATCTTACTCTCTTGGAGCACTTCAGTTAAGTGCACAAATGTGGCACATGCAGCTGACAGAAGGAATTACGCTATTCCTAGGGTTTGGTTGAGCTATTGCATGGTTGACTTCAGTTAGAACTCATGTGGCAGAGTTTGGTGGAGTTGATGAGGAAGTTAATGGAGTTGTGTTTAGTTTAACTAAGCTAAACTTAGTTGAGATAGTTGTATCTAGTCTAACTGATTGATACACTAGTGAGAGTGGTGTGAATTAATTATTAACTCATAAATCAACTAAAGAATACATCAGTTAACTGCAGTGCATGGACAGTTTCAGTGGAGACTAGTGGAGAGATAGGTGAAAGGGAAAGATGGACTATCCATTGTGACTACTAGTGATGCATGAATTGAATATATATATACATTGGAGTTTCCAATGATAACAAAGCAACAAGGAGAGTGGGATTGCATCAAATTGGTCTTTGTAATCAGCTTGGATTGTGCGGTGGAGGCAGGCTAGTAGGAGGGCAAAGATCAGTGCATGGATTTGCAAGATTGTTCCTAATTAGTGCATGACGATTGTACTATACTGAGAGCTTGTGATAAGCTTTGTATGTTTGTATGAAATTTTTATATGATCTCCATGATACATAATATGATATTTGGGGTTTTCAGCTTCAGGATTTCCCGGTAAACAACTGTGTTATGTGTGTTTTTATTGCTTCATGTGTTTTGCAATTGTTGATTAAATTTCCGCAAGAATTATAGTGGAAGGATTCTGTATTTTGCAAGAAGATAAATATTGTGAGATCAGGAGAGTCTGGATATATGCATGCATATTGTATATAATTTCTACACAAATGCCATTCAATCTGATTCTTCATGAAGGACACAAAAGCTCTCAACTGAATATCTCCCATATAGGAGAATATTGTCACAACCATTTGCATAGTCACATGTTAACAAATAATATTGTGTAATAATAACTCACACATTAAGCTTTTCTCATCAAAATCAGAGGCACGGAAAAAATATAGAAATGTACGAGTGGAAGAATAGGAAGTAACGTTCCCATAGAAAGATATGATAGGATGGAGAAGGCTGCCTACAACCCAGCAAGTTGAGGGTGAGGTCATGAAGTTTTTGCTTATCCATGGTGAGGTCCCGAATCTGCTGCTGTAACAGCAACAACTGTTCTTCCTGTTTCTTTAGAGCTTCCTTCTTCTTGTAATTCTCCCATCCTTTCTTCAACTCTTCTTTCATCTATTTTTCATGTAAAGTGTCTATTTCTCTCTGATGTTCCTTTAGTGAAATCGTCCCCTCCCGAAGGGAGATTACTTCCTGTTTCCACTTTTGTAATTCGGAAATTAAAAAGATTTTCTCAAAACTCCATCCCGAGATGGGACCCGGTGTTCTTCTGCATTCAATATCCACATCAATAATGAGTGTAGCAGCCTCTACTATATGGGGTTGTTCCACCTCTATTGTTGGTTCTTGTGTAACAGTAGCTTCCTCAGTGGGTTCTTATGTGCCAGCCCCTTTGTTTCCACCTAGAGTAGCCTTTGTGTCCATTTTTGTTTCTTCTACAATAGGAGTGGCCTCCACAGGTTCTTTTAGGTCGGCTTCTAGGTCAATTATTACAGGAGGTTCTGCTTTAACTGTTGGTTCTTGTGTAACAACAGTATCATCAACATGTTCTTCTGTAACAGCCTCCTTCTGTTCTGTTTCTGTTTCCATTGGGATGATATTTTCTCTACAAACCTTATATCCCATTGTTATTAAGTCTTGAAAACATGTCATGCATACAGACACTGGGATTTCGTTCCCCTCAGATAATTTCTTCTTTAATTCTTCATTTTCCTTTCTTATATTTTCGGGTTCTAAAAACAGGGCATTGGTTTCATCCTTACCTGAATAGAAGGGTTGCCTTTCTTCTTTTAAAATTTTTTCTTCTATCTGCTTTCTATCCATAGGAAATGGTTCTGTAGGTATGCTGACTTTCACTCTCTTTTTTTGCCTTCTATCCCTGATTGGTTCATCAATAGGCTCTTTCCCAATCCTAACTCCATCAGGCTGAGTCTTGGTTTCCACTTATGCCTAACTTCCTCCTGAAGTCGTGGTCTGTTTCCCCCAGCTTGTCCTCAGCCTCTTTCACTTGAATACTTCCCAAGTTTTCCCTTGTTGGCCTAGGGCATACAACACGATTAGCTTGATGAGTCTGTGATTAGTCACACATGCCTCCAGGTGTGATGTTGTTTTTACTGCTGCCGCCATATGCTTGATGTTCCCTAACAAATAGAATGGAAGATTAATCCTTTGTTGGTGCCGAAGGTGATTAAGCAAAGGAAAGTGATAATTGAACACTATCATGGATCTTCCCTCACAAGTGATATATTTAATTAAACCCAGGGAAACATCTTCCCAAGGATGAGGAAGTGACAACCTGTCAATTCCTCTCCCTTTCTTCTCCATTTTTTCTTCCCCTTCTAGGAAGTCTTATTTCAAGGAGGGGTCATTGATTTTTATGTTAAACCACCTCCGCCCCTCTACTAGTAATGAATTTTCCTGGGAAATTACCTCTTTAGTCACCTCCACTTGCATGCCCCTTACTCGGGTTTTATTATTGTTGAAGTTATGAGAAAATTCAATTGCCACCACCTCGTCTGAGCCTTCAAGATTCTAAAAATATGAAATCCATTCAGCATCTCTGAATATATGGTAGAATTCTAGACAATTATTCAAGAAATCCATAGAATCCAGCTCGTGCCTGATTGCTGCTCCACCCATCTATGTTGTTTGTTTCTAAATTTTCTTCTTGTTGTTCAGCCCCACTGTAATATCACTGTGTCTCTAAATTTGCTGCTTCTCGGCATCTCTTCTTATCCCAATTGACGAGTTTTCAATGAGGATGCAAGGTTTCAGTCGAGGAGGTTGATGGGAGGTGATAGCTTTCATATATTACCGAATTGTATCTCACACTAATATTCATAAATGTCTCGTTATGGAAAGTCATGGGATCTAGTACACACTCTCTTTTCCAACCAGATTTGGTCATCATTGGAAATTTTGTTATTAATTGGGTGCATGTGGATTTGATAGATTTTTATGATTACGGATTTTTGCAATGATTTCAAGACATATCCCCTCCACCACCTTAATGGTGATGGCTGCCCACGGTCGTCACAGGAATATCATTACTTCGCCAATTAATCACCGAATCATAAATGACAACGTTTTACCTTTTTAATGACATACCTGAGGTGACATGGAAGAAGATTTTGAATTGGCGGCGTCTTGCTTGCAATGCTTGTGTTGTTGCATTTGGTCGGCACAGTTATTGCAGTTATGGAATGAATCATAAGAAACAGTGTTCGTGGGTGTCGATTGTTACATGTGTAACAACCAAGACAACCCTTAGATTATTCTTCAAAAAACATAATAATTAGGAGAAGTTGGTACATAAAAGGAAATTACATGAATAACATCATCCTATAAAATAGATAAAAAAGGGAAGATGATGTTTCAGGAAGAAAAACATGGGTGTAACAGCCGCCACAAGAGTGGTTTTTAGTTATTACCAACTGTCTGATTGCGCCCCAGAAAGGGGTTTTCACAGTTATATTTATTATTTTTATTTTTATTTTTATTGTATTATATATATATATATATATATATATAACAGGTGTAATATCTGCCACAAAGGTGGTTTTCAACTGCTGTAGTTATTGGAATTTCAATTTTAAGGCTGCACAGGAGAATGTTCCCTTGTTGTCGTAACATGAAGATCAGAGTTCGCGAAAATGTTGACAAATTATTCCTTCGAAGCAGGTTGATGATATAACCTTAGACGGTGCCCATTAACCAGTAACAATGTCTTAGCATTGTCAATGGTGACCAATTGTATAGTCCCATTGTCAAAGACCATATCCACTTTGTAAGGACCTGGCCATCTAGTGCAGAGCTTTCCTTTGAAATCTTTGAACCTTGAATCATACAAAAGAGCCCAACCTCCTTTCTGGGATTTTTTCTTCTTAATAAACCCATCATGCTATCTAGCTCTTTGCTGCTGAATGATCTCTATCTGTTGAATGTCAGCTAGCTGTTTCTCTTCCAACTCATTGAGCTAGTTCAGTCTTTGAGTCTGTGCTGTACTCAAATCCAAGTCAACCTGCAATGCTATTCTTAATGTCTTTATTTAAAACTCTATGGGGAATAAGATGTTCTTACCATACAACAATTCATATGGTGAGAAGCCCATAGTATTCCTCCATGTTGTCCTATAAGCCCACAGTATCTCTGGAAGTTTCTCGGCTCCGTTTCTTCGATGGTTGGCTACTGTCTTTTTTAAGATTCCCTCAATGAATTTATTGGTGCTTTCTACTTTACCATTTTATTGTGGATGCTATGTTATAGTGATTATGTGATGAATTCCATAATTTTCAACCAATTTCTTGATCAAATGAGATGTGAACAGAGGCCCCCCATCTGTCACTATCTCTCTGTGTATCCCGAAGCGAAAAAAAATATCTTGAAACAGGAAATCTGAAACAGCCTTCTCTATTGCTCTAGTTAGTGCCTTTTTTTCGACCCATTTTGTGACATAATCGGTGCAGACCAATATGTATGATTTTTTATGTGATGAAGGATTAATTGTCCCCACAAATTCTAAGGCCCATTTCTCAAATGGTTCTATCACTATCTAGGGTTGTAATGACATCTCATCTGATTTCATAGGCTGACCCATCTTTTGGTAGCTATCACATCCTTTCATAAACTTCTTGGAATCCTGGAATATAGTTGGCCAATAATACCTTGTTGAGATTACTTTATGTCCTGTCCTCTTATCAGTGAAGTGTCCTCCACAAGGTTCCTCATGACAAGCCTTCAAGATCTAAAATACCTCATCTTCTCTAACACATTGCCTAATTTGAAAATATGGCCTGGTGTGATAGAGATTGCCTTCTATCCAGGAGTAGGTAGCACTCTGTTGTATAATCTTCCTTCTTTCCTTGGAAGACAATTGGTGTGAGAATTTTCTTGCAGCAAGGTAATTGGCTATATCTGCATACCATGGTGAGTGAGTAGATATGGCAAAAAGATATTCATCTGGAAAAAATCCTCAGTGGTAGTGCAGTCATCACTTATAGTTAATCTAGAAAGGAAATCAACAACCACATTATCTTTTCTGGGTTTATATAAAATAGTAATATCAAATTCTTGTAATAGAAATAACCATCTGTAACTCTTCCATTAGTAACATGATTTTTCATTAAAAATCAAATTGAAGCATGGTCAGTGTGTACAAATACTTGGTACCCGGTGTTGTAGTGTCGGAATTTGTTAATAGCATGCACTACTGCTAGGAATTCCTTATCAGTAACAATGTAGTTGAGTTCTGTTGGAGTTAATTTCTTGCTTATGTAATAAATGGCATAAGGTTTCTTCTCCTCCAGCTGTCCCAAAACAACACCCATAACCATGTCAGCTGCATCTATAGCAATATGAAACGGGAATTCCCAGTTTGATCCTCATAAAATAGGTGCTTCTGTTACACATTTTTTCAACTTTAAAAATGCCTGCTCACACTTCCCTGTCCACACAAATTCTGCATCTTTCATGAGTAATGAAAATAGAGGAGATGCAATCTTTGAAAAGTTCTCTATAAATCTCCTATAGTATCTTGCATGTCCAAAAAAACTACGTACCTCTTTCAAAGTCTTAAGGGTCGGGATTTTCGAGATTACCTCAATTTTTGCAGGATCTACCTTGATTGCATCTGTTGAAATGAAATTTCCCAGCACAATTCCCTCGGTCATCATCATGTGGCATTTTTCCATGCTCAGAGCAACATTAGTTTGTTCACAACGTTCCAACACTTTTTCCAAGTTAGATAATGTTGTCTCAAAGGCATCTCCTTAGGGTGTAAAATCATTCATAAATATTTGAAGACAGTCATTCAAAAGATTAGAAAAAATACCCAATATTGCCCTCTGAAGGGTTGTTGGTGCATTACAAAGGCAAAAGGGAAGGAATTTGTATGCAAAATTACCCCATGGGAAAGTAAAGGTTGTCTTTTCTTGGTCTTCTGGGGAAATCTGTATTTGATTATAGCCACTAAACCCATCTACAAATGAAAAGAATTTTTTTTCAAAAAGATTGTTCAAGACCTGATCAATGAATGGTAAAGGAAAATGGTCCTTTTGATTGGTCGTGTTAAGTTCTCTATATTCAACACAGAATCTCCATTTTCCATTCTTCTTCGGAACTATGACAAGTGGAGACACCCACTAACTGTCAGAAATGGGGTAGATGAAATTAGCATTAAGGAGTTTCTGCAATTCTTCTTTCACTATCTCCTTAAGTGCGGGGTTCATTCAATGCTGAAGTTGTCTAACTGGTTTTCAGTCCTCTTTAAGGTAAATGCGATGAGTGAATATGCCAAGATGGATTCCTTTCATATCCATATAGTCCCATGCAAATTCCTTTTTGTATTTCTGTAACAGCTGTATCAGCAATCTGTTTTGTTCAAAAGTAAGGTTAGCATTGATGTTTAAACATTTTCTAGGTTTGATTTCAACGAGACTGATGATAGTATGTGGAGTTGTTTTCAAATGTTCAATAATTGCATCATCTTCCTCATCTTATTCTCCCAAATCTCTAATGGAGGAAACAGGGAGTGAATTACTAATAAAACCATTAATGATATCATCCTTTGTTTCATCCTTAAAGTATTATGCTTTTCCAAGCATGAGAAGAGGTAGGGAAAGATCAGATTCAGGTGCAAATTCATTCCACCAGGGACTACTTGAATCCATATGAGGTTTTTCTCGGGCGAAAAGGTTCAGGGTCTGAGTGGCCTGTCCATCTAAGATCACCATAGATCCAGACCTACATCTGATATATGCATCTGCAGTGGCCAACCATGGTCTTCCCAAGATTAAAGGAAGACCCCCCAGGTCGGATTTGGTTTGTAAAATGAGAAAGTCAGCCGCATTGTTCCAAGAAGCCACAATGATAACCACATCTTCAATCATTCCCTCAAGCTTGACGCAAGACATATCTGCTAATTCAAGCACTGTGGGTGTAGGTCTAAGTCCATGAAATCCTAGAGAGATGAAGAGGTCTTTAGTCATGGCATTAATAGTTGCCCCTAGATCAAACAAAGCATTGGTTATGGGATGATTGTCAATATGGATAGTCACTGTAGGGTTCTCTGGGTTATTATATTTAGTCAAAAAAGGCTAATCAATCATAAGATTGGACAATTTCCCCATGACATGGATAATAGTAGGGTCTTTAGGTTTCCTTCCAGGTCTTTTGACACATAGATCTCTCATTGTTTTAGCATATATAGGCACTTATTTAAGAGCTTGTAACAGCGGAATCCACACATAAAAATTTTGCAACTCCTTGAGGAATTCAGATTCAGGTTGTGAGACCAGCCCAGTTTCAGTTAATCATTGAGGGTATGGGGGGTTTTGAATGCTAACATATGAGTCAAATATCACAGATGTACCATCCTTACTCAGATTGGTTGTTGTAGGAACAACAGATCCTCCCAAGTTGGTTGTTACAAATGTAACAATGGGTGTTGTATCAACTATTACATGTGTAACAACTACCTCAGAATCGTCCATATCCTTCCTGGGTGATTCACATTCTTCGGTAATAATGGGAGTATGTTCAGATCTGATTACTTTCCCTGATCGAAGCCGAACCTCGTTAAGTCCAATAGGAGTAATAAGATAAGTTTTGAGGGTAACCAGAGCATCCATGCTCTAGGCTACCTTATTATTTGGATTGGGGTTAGGTTGCACAGGTAATTGAGGTCGGACAGAAGGTGTAGGATTTTGAATAGAAGGCAGTTTTAACTGTTGTTTTTGCATTGGTATTGGAGGGGGTACTGGACCTTCGTCATTTCCTCTCCAGTTCTAACCCCAAGGATTGGGTTGTGATGGAGGATATTGCGTTGGTGGACAAGATGGCCACTAGTTCCATGGTGAAGGAAATTGTGTTGAGGAAGGAGTGGGATACTACCATGGGTATTGCTGACTATTATAAACATTATTCCAATGATAAAAAGAGGAAAAATCTGAAGGCATACCTATAGGTCATGGCTACCATGGTCTCTTTGATCCAATGAAATAAGAAGATTGAACATCCTCCCTTTATTCTTGAAGTACTACCTTCAGTCTGGGAAACTCAGGACACTGATTCGTAGAGTGTGTCAACTCACAGATGTTTCACAGGTTGACACTATTCAGTCCACATTCTCTTTCCAAATGTTTCTTTTTGCATCGAGGACAGAATATTGCTAAGTTTGCTTCAACTTCTATTGTGCTTTCTTGATTTACACCGTAGTGATCTGGGCAGAGAGAGTGCTAAGGAGGTCGGTTTTAAAATCCTCAAATAAGTTCCCGATCTTTTCTCTGGTTACTCCTCCACTCGTGGACTTCTATATCCGGAGTGAAGGGTCCCTAACTGAAACTATCCCCTTGACCGATCCTCTTGAGCTACATAGGAAAAGCTTCATTATCTCATCAAGTGTTTCTTGAAATATGTATCCTTTTCCTAATAGGTTCAGATGCTCCAGACAATCATCTCTTATACCTCTTAAAAATATTTCTTTAAACTTTTTTGGATCTAAGTTACTAAACTTAGACCTCTATAAATTGTAGTGAAATTGCTCCAAATAGTCTTCCAAGCTTTCCTCCTCCTTCTGTGAAATTCTAAAAATCTCGTCCTTCAAGTCCCTAGTTCGATAGTAATCCTGATACTTAAAGAGGAAGGCCTCTCTCATGTCATTCCAGGTTTGAATCGTGCCAAAACCCAGTCTCATGAACCATCTTAATGTTGCTCCCTTCAGAGTAGCAGGGAATAATTTCAGTTTCTGGGCATCTGAAGTGTAGTCATAACCTCTACACAACACATCAAATTCGAACAAAAAAGTATCAGGGTCTCCAACAGCCATCCCTTGAAAGGATGGTAGGGATGATAAAGGAATATTCTTCATAGGAGCCTCATCCCGTGTTACTAATATTGGGAATTCAAAAGTAACAGAGCTATCTGTCTTAACATTCTCATCCCCCATGGCTGAATCTTCCTAATGGGATGAACAAACCTCAAAGTGTACTGGAGATTGACAAATAAAAGGATCAGGCTGCTCCATGACCAATTTTTTAATAGCACTACCAGTGTCCAATTGATGATCAACTGAATGTTGTTCCTCAGGTCCCTGATGCTCTCCACTGGTCTCTCTGTGTCCTTCAATTCTCAGATCCTGATCAATGATTTTCCACTGCTATTTTGAATCTAGAGTTTTGATATCGAGAGTGGATATGTTGTTCGAAGGATGGTGAGTTCCAGACACGAAAGACACCGATGGTCTAGGCCTTGATATGGTAGTTGCTTTCTGTGGTCCTCTCTTCCTATTATCTCTGTATAATGTGGACTATTCCTTTTCTGCCCTTGAAATCAGATCTCCAAAGAATGTCTTTCTTCCCAAATCTGCACTCTCCTTTTCCTTCTTACGACCCGTCTTTCCTATAGTCAATAGAGTGGGGGGTGTTTGTAGATGTTTTATTTTGTCCTACCAACACACATGGGCCCTATGTGTATCAATTCATCCTATAAGTGCTTCAGTTTCTACAGCAGTGAGCTCGCCCAAGTTTGCTAGAGAGATGTGCAGGTTCTTACCTCTCGTCTTACCGCCCAACAACTATATAGCTGAAGGCACCCTAAAAAAAACACCCAAAATTCAACTCCTAAGTGTCCCAGCAAGACATTGGTGAGCCCGCTCAAGTTTTTTAGAGCGATGTGCAAGTTCTTACCTCTCGTCTTACAAGCCAACAATTGTGTCATTGGAGACACTCTAAGAAAAAAAACAAAATGCTCAGAAATTTAGTCTCCTAAGTGTCCCAACAAGATATTGTTGAGCCCGCTCAAGTTTGCTAGAGCGTTGTGCAGGTTCTTACCTCTCGTCTTACTGCTCGAAAATTGTGTCGCTGGAGACACTCTATGAAAACACACATAAATTGCACTTCTAAGAAACAACTCTGATTGATTTTATCATCACTGCCATCCCCGGAAATGGTGCCAAAATGTTGGGCTATATTAATCATTGTTAAATGAATAAACATTACACATTAATTATCAATCTAGGGACATCTGTTTATTCCAATGACAATTGCACTATTTGTGCCGATACACCAACTAGAAGCAATTCCAAAGAAAAGAAATCGTTGCTGAAGTAAATGCTAGAAGTAAATCACTCATGCAAAAATAAAAAGATATAAAAGACTGGAATCACACTTCAGTTAATCTGTTCTAGCGCGCCACACAACAAGTATCCAACTGGTGTCTCTAATATCATATGTGTAACATCATACAAAGTATTGAAATTGAAGCGGATGTATTCACAACTGAACAATAGCAACAAAACTCTATTGATACATAAAATGAAATACAAATACATACACAACTACTTTAATCACTGCAATCCCTACTAAGAAGGAGGGCCCTTCCTCCCTAGCAAGGCGCAGGTAGAGAAAGAACTTTACGACAACTAAATTAAATAACGCATGTAATAGTAATAACAAGAAAATATGTATTAATCTAAACACAATTACAGAGCCAAAATAATGTTGTTATCCGCTAAAATTTCGACCTCTATGGTCGAAAACTATATAGTAGTTACATCATAAAATCAAGGGATAGATCAGTTATGAGTATCTTATGATTCTCATGCTGATCGAAATAGAACACATATAGTTATAGCCACTTCCTAATAAAGTTCTGACTAGAAAATTATAGATTACAATCAAAACCGCCCTTAGGCTGTTATCCAAAAAATACAATGCTAAAAAACTTCTACAACTATCGTAATAGAACCACATCTGTAGTGTAACAGCTAAAGGATAGATCAACAACAAGTGTTGATGAGATCCAGTCAACAATACAACAGTATCAGCACTTCTCCAGTGGGTCTGTAATAGCAGAGTGTAACAACAGTTTGCCGACAGAACTGTAACAGCAAGGTGCAACAACATCGCTTCACTATAACAACACCCCCTTAACTGCTCCTGTGGACCTCGTGCTCAGGATCTTTGGTGCTATAAATGACATCTGGAAAGACAACACAAAGACCATCGATCTTCTCCAAACATTCACCATCAATTAGTCATAAAAAGGAACGATATATCATAATAATTGGTGAATTAGCAGAGTAATAAAAACAAGGTGAAACAACACAAGTTAGGGTAGAAAGGTAGGAAAAAGAGGCAAATATATTCCCATTGGTTATAGTTATGAGGAAAAATAGGGAAAACAAATGTATGAAAAGTGTACAAAATTGGCTCCCAACACTATATGTAGATGATATGTTTTTGATTGGATCATCTAGGCTCATCAAATACTACAAGGAAAATACAGCAACAGAATTTGACATGAAGGATCTAGGGCTGATGCATTATTTTCAAAGTTTGGAAGTTTGGCAGCAAAAGGGATAAATATTCCTTGGGAAAGGAAGATATACTACAGAGATTCTGAAGAGATATTAGATGGAGGACTGTAAACCCATGGCTACACCAATGATCACAAACTGTAAGAAAATCGATATGTCTGAGGATGATGAGGCTGATCCTACCTTGTATAGGCAGCTCATAAGATTGTTGATGTACTTGGTCAATACTAGACCAGGCATCTATTATGCTGTGAATAACCTCAGTCAGTTCATGGTAGAACCAAGGAGGGCTCATTAGGAAACAACCAAAAATGTTCTTAGGTACTTGGGGGGACAATCAAGCTTGGATTGAGTTACACCAAGGGAAATTCCATCCAGTTGAGCGAGTTCACTGACGCAGACTGGGCTGGAAGTCTAGTAGATCAGAAGAGTAATAGTGGGTATTTTTCAGTGTCGGATCAAGAATGACTTCCTAGTGCAGTAGGAAACATAAATTTGTGGTGGTGAGCTCAACCAAGGAAAAATATATGGTAGATAACACAACTTCATGTGAGGCCATATGGCTTCATAAGTTTCTCATGAACTTACTCAAGAAAAGGATGGGAGTGACCATCATTTTGTGTGATAATTAGAGTTGCATCAAGCTCTTTGAAAATCCTATGTTTCATGATCAGTCGAAGCACATATACATCAACTTTCACTTCATTAGATACTATGTCCAATGAGAATCTCTAAAATAGAAGTACATTCCTACAGGAGAGAAGGTGGCAGATATCCTCATGAAAGCTCTGGGTAAGACTAAGTTTGATTACTTTGGATAAAATATGGGGATGGTAAAGAATCCATTCCAGTAGGAGGAATGGGTAGACTCAAAATTTAGAGGGAGTTGCAGTACAGATGAGGCATTGACATTGATGGTGTCATGGGAAGCAGTACAAAGGGTAGAAACATAACAGAATAGGGGCAACAACCGAAACATCAACAACTCAGTAGATGCTTCAGGTCAGAGCAGATGCAGTTGGCATTTTTCCAGAACACTTTCCTCGCTAAGAGGGAGTGTTGATTTTTGGAGCATTGGAAAGTGTTCCAAGTCTCAAATTTTGTGAGGAGGCTTGGACATCAGTATTCTAAAGAACCTAGAAACCGTTTGTGTAAATTACACTCAGTTCATGTTTTATTAAAACAATTAAAACAATCTTAATGAGGACCCTAAGTCTAAACTTAGGGAAATTAAATAATTAAAGGGTATTAGTAAAACAAAGTGAGAATCTTCTAGAGAACGAAGATCAAGTCATGTTTTAATCTTAGACATTGATTAGAGATCTAATCTAGGCCATTGATTCATCAACGAGAGGATTATAAGAGAAAGCTTGAGGGTCATTTGAAAATCAAGCCAGGCACACACTCAGTACCTGAAGGAACTTGATTATGAAGGAATAGAATTCGATTTCAGAGGGACAGTTGCAAGGAATAGTTGCGAAGGCGTAATAAGGAAGGGGAAGTCAACAGTGACAGAGAAAGGCAAGAGGAGGATGCAAAGGGCCATATAGAATAGCGTTGAGAAACATCACTGAGTGCCAACGCAGAGTGACGTCGTCCAGCGTAGGGACTACACAGAAGATCACACAAAGTGACACAGAGGAAGCTAGGGTGTCTTCTAGGTGTCAGAAATTATCCAAGAGGATTTGGAGAATTTATCTCACGTGTATTCTTAAGAGATATGCTCGTCTATTTCTTGTAAAATATTTTTCATTTCTTAAGAATAATACAAACCCTCATTTGTTGCACCAGTTTTCCCGCATTGGGTTTTTCCGGGGACAATTGTCCAAAAATAATTGTGTACATGTGATGGTTTCTATTGCGCTAAATGTGTTCGGTTATATTCTCTACTTCTGGTTAAGTGATTACTGCATTTGTATTTATTTCAGAATTTACTGAAAGAAATTCCTAAATAAATTATCACAAAGAAGTAGGCGAAATAAATCTATTACTGCAGTAGTATTTCAGATTTGAAATTTTCACACCATTTTGTTGTTAGAGAGATATTGTGAGGTGCTTTCAATGAGAGAATTTTCCATTTTCCTTCTTTGTATTTAGATGTCTCCTCTTTTACTTTAGATATGGTTTTTTCTTGGTTTCCCATTGAGTTCTCTGTGGCTTTTTGGATTATTTTTTTATCTCCATTGGTTTTACTTGCTTGAGATCTGAGTTGATCTTAGATTTGAAGTTTTGCTTTTGTTTTTTTTAGAGAGAATAACAAGTTGCAGTTATTTTATCAATTTTTGTTATTTTCTATACATATTTTGATACAAATAACCATAAAATTGGTGCTTTCAATGGTGCTTGCTTTGTGTATTCTTTGCCTCTCATTTTGATAGATTTCTCTCTTACCTTGTTTGCTAAAAATTTTCTTGTTTTTCTAACTCTTTTCGACCATTTTCAGGGTTTATTGCCTATGTATTTTTATTTTATCTTGGCCTTAGCACAGGTTTTTAGGGAATTTTTATTTTTTCCCTGGATGCTCCCACAAGGAGTCATCTGTGCTTCCAGGAGATCTTGGACGCTCCCTTGTAGTTATCAAGTGTGCGTGTCGATGCTCTGAACCAAGTATCATGAGTGTGTCTAGGCTTTTAGCCCTAGAAAATCACTTTCCCTTTCTGAAGTTTTCACTTATGCTTTTCTTAGTCTATGTCTCTTGTTTACCTATTGGTTCTGGTCCAGATCTATTCCTATCTATTGTATTTCCTTAGCTTGGTCAATTTTCCTTAAGAGGACTTCTTTTCTTTCATTAAGCATTGACCTTCTAATTTTTTTATGATCTATTGGATATTTGTGTGATCTATGGTTTGTTTTTGTTGATTAGCTATTGTATGTGCCGGATATGATCCATTTTGATCATTTTAGTAAAGGTTTTACATTGCTCATTTTCCTTCAAGTTTCTCTTGGAGTTTTGTTGGGTGCCTTGGATTGAGGGTTGATCTTTGCCTCTAGATCTCATTCTCAGTTTTGATTGTTTTTTTAAGTGATTATTTAGATCTGAACTACACTTTATTTTCAGCCTTTGTGGATTTTTCTCACTATTGTTGCTTATTGTTGAGTGATTTCATTTGTCTTTTGGGTTATTTGTGTCACAATCGATGGTGTTGTGACTATTTGTGCAACAATCATCTAGAAAATTTATTTTTAGTGTGTTTTCATTTCTTTGCATCACCTTCATTTGATATTATTTAGGCCTTCCTGCATCTAGGGTTTGGTTTAGACCTTTGTGGAACATTGGTCATGGTTGAGCCATTGTGCTACAACCCTAGCTTGATTATCATTACCTTCCTCTTTTCACTTTTGGCTTTCTTTTGATTTGTTTGATTGTGTTTGATTGATTTGGATTTGTTTTCCTAGCCATGACGCTTTTGGAGTTCTTTTTGTTCTTTCTAGGGAAATTTTCTTTGGTCTCTTTTCGGTTATTTTGGTTTTCCTTTATGGTTTACTTTTGGGTCATTAATTCACAAAATTTTGGGATAATTTGCATTTGATAAGATTTAGTGAGAGGTGCATCATAATAGGAATTAATTTCCACTTCTTCAATTAATAAATGATAGTAGAGCAATAGTATATAGAAAAATTATACAATGTGCACAATCAAATACAACCAAGAGACAAGAGACACGATATTTGGTCAATGACCAGGGGAAAATCCAAAAGGGGGGAAAACCTTTCCAATTCTTCTTCTATTAGATTGTCTTCAAATGTTCAACATAGACAGTACATAATCCAAGGGTCAAAGAAAAGCTTTGACTATCCAATATCCAAAAACCAATATCCAATATCCAACCAATTCAATATGCCATGCACTATATCCAAAATAGAGATAGGACAAAGAGAGTCAACAGAATTCAACTCTTGTGCAAATCTGTCCAAGTCAACAACAATCAACAATAACAATTTGTGCCCTAACCAGTCAACAAAATAGTCATCCAAGAGCTCGGTCAAAGGTAAATAAATTTTGCCTTCATTTTGGTAAACCAGAAGTCAAAATGGTACAAATATGACCATTCAAACTTGGTCAAAACAATCATGTAATTTGCAGTCAAAGTTTGCAATAGGTCTACGATCAAAGTGCCTAAACTTCCTCGATTTTTATGCCAAAAATTGTGGCTTGTCCAAACCAAAATATGCCAAAAATATCAGACCAAAATTCACCCCAAAAAATTAAATTCAACGATGGTCAATGTTGGTCAAAGTTGCATTCAACTTTAGATTTTGGCCTTTTGAAATTTTTTTTCCTCTTTCTCCTTCACACATGTGAGAGAAGCCCTACACTTTTTAGATAAGTCAAACCCAAGGAGAGAGAGAAGTCTGTGTGATGAAGTGTGTCCAAATGAGCATGAGGTGACCTTGATTTATAGGTGTTGGAGGACTGTTAATTAGCATCTTAGGCCAACCTGAACAAATTTTCCAATGTGGGGTCTCCATCAAAAATATATTTTTCCTTTTCCAAATTGATTTCTTCAAAATTCAATTTTGGTCCTCTCGAAAAGAGGAATTTATTCCAATGATTGGAATTTGCTACGGAGCTTCCAAATTAACAACAAAGGCAAAGTTGATCATCTTAGATGGTGTCAAAGATCACTTGATACCTCATCTATATGGGAAGAACACTGCCCATGAGATATGGAAAGATATTAAGGATATGCTCTATAATAATAAGGAGAAATGGTTGTTGGTGTTGAGAATTAGACGGAGTCTAGTTGAAGCAGGAGTATGCAGGTTTAAAGGGAGAATCCACAACCTAAGAAAAGTTCATGGTCAGTGAGAAGCAAGGGGAATTCTACTAGAAAGAAGGAACTATGGGGTGGCATGAAGGCCTATTATGAAAGGAATATTCATGAATATTTGGGTGGCAAAGACACTACTGAGGATAGTGTGGTTCATTCTATAGGGTATGTTGTAGTGGTGAACGCTAGAGATTCGGCTAGTATCACCGACGATGATGAGATAATTATGAGTAGTGGAAGTACCTCCATCACTAATAGGGAATGTTGATTTGTGCAGCTTGGGAGGTATTCCTACAACCCCTAGGGTATTGGGTTTGTGAGGAGTTGACCAAAAAATGTGGTTTTTGGGCAGTGTATCTAAGTGGTGGGTTTTGTAGCCAAAGTTATGGGTGCAAAACCAAGTGGAGAAAATGATATTTATTCATTGAGAGTGTGTTGGGCACCCTTGAAGGGATAAGGGGTACCTAAGGCTTTGATGATGTGGCAAAATATGAATGAAAGAAAATTTTCCCTTATGATTTAATGGTAGAAATTCAATATACTTAGGTTGGACTTAATGATATGGTGTGACCCTTTATGGAATATGAGGCTGCCATTGAACACTATGAAAAGTGTTAATTTTATCAAGGCATGGCCAAAAAATAATTCTTATACATATCATAGGTTCAAAACATCATTGTAGTTTTCTTTTGACATTTTAGAATCATTAAGAAGTTATATAACTATTAACCATGAAAGAGCATTAAAAATAAACCATGAAACCATGAGACAAGAGACACACAAATTAGGCTTCAGCCCAGTGCAAAAACCACAAGGGGAAAACCCATAAATTATGTGTGAGAGAGAGAGACACACACACACACAAATTAGGCTTGAAACCATGAGACAAGAGACACACAAATTAGGCTTGAGTCTAGTGAAAAAACCACAAGGGTAAAACCCATAAATTATGAGAGAGAGAGGTGCATCAGAGACATCATCAAGATAATAACTAGACCAAAATCCAAGAATAAGGTGAATTCCCAAAACCCTCCTCCAAAAATTTGTTGTTCTTTCCTCCACATACCTCGCTAGAGCAGACTGTAATATTCCTAATTAGTCCTAAGCTAATTGGAATATCCATTTTTATTTTTTGTCTTTGTTTAAAGAAAAAAATTGTAAAATAGGTCCATAAAACTCCTAATAAATAATAAATCAATGCCAAATGTGAAAAAGGATAAATCTTGGCTATGTAATCAAGAACCCTTAGGTGTGAAAGGGGTTGGGTGTTTTGACTAGGTCAACCATGACCAAATATACAACGTTGTCTTGGAGGAGTGGCCATCAATGGGGCACAACGTAGTTTTAGATGGAGATGGCTTGTGTGAAAGGAGCTATTTAATTGAAGGTGTTTTAGGATTTCCAAGCTCTTAACTTATAAAAGGAAGAGGATGGCAGCATGAAGAGGTTGTTGAATGATATCAGATTTCTGAAGTATTATATGTTTAGACATACAAGCTTTCTTTGGCTGTTTAGCCTAGATTGCAAATGATGTTTAGAATTGGATGTTCCTGATTGGGAATCCCACCTCTTCCCATTAAGTATCTCTTGGGAGAGTTTGTATTGCATAGTCCACTATCTAGCTTGAGGCCAAGCTTCTTCTTCCAACTACAACGCAGATCCTGTTGAGGGTTTGGTTGTCTTTGAAAGCTACAGCAAGTGGAGGTTTGACCATTCTAGTGCTCCTTTTCAGTGGGGAAGACTTCTATCCCATTGGAAAGAGAGTATTGGATCATTGGAGCATCAATTTCAGATCTTGGCATGTGGCCAAACATTATCTAAACCCTACAACACAGTTTTACTTCTAGATCTGCATTTTTCTATAGGTGTTATTGCAAGTTCACTTTGGCACATATTTTGGAGGAGTGATTTTCATGTGTTGGGGATCCTCCCTTCACATTTGAGATCCATTGAAGATGATCATTATATTTTTCATATCAGATCAGATCTAAACATTCCTGAATATATGAATATTTCTACAGATCTGCAACTTTATATCTCATATATACTCCTTGTACTTCATGTATTTCTAAAAACCCCAAGGGTATTTTGAAGAAGAGCCTATATAGTGTATGGATCTCTTATAGATCTAAATTTTCATGCATAGATCTGCTCTAGATCTGAAGTGTAATCAATAGCTAGTTGTAGCCATTAAAATAACGTTGTCCAGGCATTTGCAGTCCATTCATGTGACTGAAGCACCTCTTTTTGAGGATTTTCTTCCATTGGAGACTTATATTTCCTATTGTATATCTTATCGGCCATCTTATGTATATCTTTTTCTGTTTTAAATGTTAAATAAGGGTCTCCATATTGTCCTCCTGCTCTTACTTTGATTATATACGTTATTTTTCCTGCATATCTTTCACATATTGCTACATTCCCCATTTGGGAATACTACAGTGCTATCAGAGCATCATCTTGGCACAACTTATGCTTTCGAAGAAGCCAATATGTCATTTCAAGAGAATAAAAGACAGAAGAAGAAGATTGATTACATAGAAGACAAAGAAGACAAGGGTAAAACCCCTTTATTTGGAAGAATGAAAGGGAAAGAGTTTTCAACAACTCTGTTCCAAACTATGCATGAGTTGAAAAGAGAAATCAGGGGAATGAGGAGGGAAAGATATGTAGATCCCTCAGGAATATTTGTACATGTAGAAAGCCCTAGTTCTTCATATTATGTGTGTGAGCATTCAGCCACACAATCAGATCTACAACATTGTAGCATGCCTACATTCCTAGAAAGAGAAGAAGCAGAAGGAGAAACACCAAAGGAGGAGACTCTTGGTGACTATCTCCAAGAATATGAATCTCAGTTTAGAAGATTCATGGAGCATCTAAGATTCCAAGTTTTTTTCAGCTTAAATAAGAGAGAAGATCCATAAACTATAATATAAGAAGAAGGTGCATGCAACACACTTTGGGTAGATTCTTTCTACCTACTTTTGATGGATCACCCGAGAACTCAGCCAAGTCTTTGGTAAGGAAGCTAGACAAATATTTCTAGTTGCATCAAGTTTCAGAAGAAGAAGCCATATGAGTAGAAGCACTGCATCTCCAAGGTAAGGCTTATGCCTAGTGGTTATTTGAATCTTCTTCATTGAAAAATGTAAATATCTCTACTTATGCAAAGTTCACTAGGATATTAGTGAAACGATTTGGTTTAAAGAATTTTGAAACTTCCTTGGGTAAGAAAACCAAGCCCAAGAATTCAGGACCTTTGCATGAGTGGAAAGGATCCATGAAGCCAACTCCATTTTAGAAAATTGTTGAGGGGGTTAAATATCTGCAACATGCTTTGCCTAGGGCAAAAGCCCCACATCAGCAAGAACTTTCTTCTCAAGAAGAAGACTTGAGGATTCCTTCTTCAAGAGGGGATCAAGCCAAAGGATCTCTTAATGATGAGGAGAAGGAAGAGGAAGAATTAGGGAGAGCTTCCAGCACTGTAACAACAGGGGAAGATCTACCTCTATTTGGATATGGAGATGAAGCAATTGCTTCAACTAGAGGAGCTCTTGTATCTTTGCAGGAAGTTCCATAGGATCTTACATATGAAGATTATGAGCAACATGTATCTATGATGATAGAAAAGGAGACAAAACAATGGAGGAAGTGTGTTCCAAAATTGCATACAGTTTTGGGAACACACACTATGCTAGATCATTCCTTTGAGATCAAGACCCTTGAAACCAAGGAGATGTTGGGTGTACATGGGTTAATGACATCTAAAGAAAACACCTTAGACTGTGAGATCTTGCATAAGGTAGGAAACAAAGAACAAAGGAGGGATCACAACACTGATATGGAAGGATATGATCCACTATTACATGGAGGGAAGGATGGGGAAATTGTTCCATTTAGAAGCACTCTTGCATCCTCAAGAGTCATGCCCCATTATCATGAAACTTCCACACAAAAATCAGAGATGCAATTGCACAGTGGAAGCAGGGATATGATGATCCCATCTATTATGCACATGGGGATGATCGATGAGACATAATTATCTTGTGGAAAACCACCTGGAAGACCACCTGATTCAGATCTGGTGAAATATGTCTCACACCTTGATGCTCCATTCATAGATCTAAGAAGGAAGGGAGCATTAGAAGACCACAATATAGTGCTGAGAGTGTTGGGGAAGCTCAAGGAGGAGGGAAATAGTTTTCCCTTATCATAATTGTCCACTCTCTCATCTCATACTGCGTTGAGAGAAGATGCTGCAAGAAGGGAGAAAGACACCATCATGGGGCAAGGAGGGCAGTCCTTGGCTATTAAAACTCAGAAGATAATCTCACTTGGAGAGAAATCTTCAATACATAATAGAGGGTGGTGGTCTCACATGCATGCTTTGGCAAGGCCAAGGAGGTTTTGGATAAATGATAACCTTCCATAGGAGACTAACTTCCAAAAACTTCCATCTTCACTTGAGCATGTGCATATGTAAGAAGGGAAGGAGGGAATAGCAACCTTCCATCATGTACTCTTGGAATGGGATATGTCAAGGAGGAGAAGAAGGGAAGGGCTTACCTTCCAATACATACCTTTGGCATGGGAGATGTTAAAGAAAGGACTAGCCACATGATAGACATTACAGTTGATAGATCATCGGCGCTGTCATTGTTGAGGAATCTAGATCCATATTGGAAATCCCATCTATTGGTGGATTATTCCAAGGATCTTCATACATGCATGATTCTTGATGACTAGCTACATGATGAGGGATATTTAGTCCAACATGGAGTCATCTATGATCATGGTAGGATCTTCTTGTCTAGAGCCTCCAAGCTTAAGGAGAAGTTTCTACAAAGGGCCTGTGAAGTGTTCTGTTTCAGCCACACGTATTCCATGAAGCTCAACAACATCATCATGAGGAGCTACTATTGGGAGGGCTTTGAAGGAGAACTATATCAACATTGTCAAATATGCATGTACCATGTGGAGATGGAGCAACAATATAACTCTATGAGAGAGTTAATTCAGCCTTCTCTTTCTTCTTTTGAGAGAGGAGATAGATCTATGCAACACTCCATTTGTTTGAGGAGGATTATTAGTGAAGGACATACCTATGTAAATAATGTTTTATTTTCTGATTGTATGTGTTCTTGTACCATGTATATGTAGGCCATGACTCCAAGGAGGAGTATTGTACCTTTTAAACTTCATGGCCAACTTTGGGCCAAAACTATTTCTGAACACGGCCACTCCCTTGGTGGACAAAGGGAGATTTTGTATCATGATGGGTGCATTCCTAAGGCACCAAATATATCTCACACTTTCAGCCATGGTGAGATGATATGGGTAGCAAGTAAGTGGTGGGGAAACCACTTACCACATCTTGATCTAATTCAGTCAGGAGATGCACTGTGCTGGTTCCACATGTGGGACTATGACCCTCCTCGATATGCACAAATTTATGCTTGCATATATGTTGTTTTGATCCCCTACATTTATGATGTACTTGTACTTTTTATGGGGATGCATGGAGGAAGGAGGGAAGGTATGTGTATACCTCATGGGGTGGAGACTCTCTATGTGTCTTATGCTACATGTTTCAGGGAGAGCATTGGGAAATCCATGATTGTTTCATGTGAACTATTGTCTCCTTATGGGATGAACTATTTGCATTTCATGAGAACTTTGGAGGATAAATTCATGGAGGGATGGATTGGTGAAAACTTAGCTTATGGAGGAATCTTAGCACATGTTGGTGTCATCAATGGAGGAGGAGATGAGCTGCAGCACTCACCTTATCAGTTGCTTGAGGACAAGTGGTACACCATTTTTTGGTCATATAACCTGTTACTATTAGATGGACCTAAGTACATCATGTAAGACCAATTTTACCCTAAGTAAAATTGCTTTCACTATGAAAAATAACTTAGTAAACCACCTTTATTAAGTTGTTTATGGTCTAAACAGGAAACCCCATGAGGAAATATTAAATAAATCTACATTTGTTTGATTTTCCTCAAGGAATAATTAGTTAAACAACAGGTTAATTAATATTCCTAGTCATATTTAACCCAAAACAGGAAAATTAATTAGATAAATTATTATTTATCTTATTATTTTCTAGGAATAATTAATTAAACCTTATTTAAATAATATTCCTTTTTAAATTTGACTAAATCACTCTTAAATAATTAAATAAATCATTATTTATTTGATTATTACTCAACCACATCCTTAAAATAATAAATAAATCATTTATTTATTTATTATTTACAAATAAAGGGATTTGACCAAGTCAAAATATTTTTCCCTCCAACAAATATAATAAAAAATTCCATAAAAGTTGGATCTAGAATTGGTTAATAATATTTTAATTATGCACCAATATCTAGACTAACTCAATATTTTGTTATAAATAGAAGGGTTTTTCCATTCACTTACTACCTTTTGTTGCCTAAAGAACACTCTAGATCTATACTTTGGTCTAACTTTGATCCACCATCATTGTCATATTTTGCTACCATTTTTCTTGTGAGCTCCCTTTGAGTTCCGTTTTTGGCTGGGTTCTCTACACCATCAAGAGAGATGGATTTTAGATCTGAAGTGATGAGGAATTACAAGAACTCATCCCATTGAGGAGGACTGGTAATATCCTTATACGTTCTCCTCCCAGGTGCCATAAATACAAAATTGCTTAAACATATGGAGCAACTCTTGTCTTGTCTATTGGATGAATGGAGCAACTCTTGTTTTTATTTATTGGTTAATGTCTTTTAATGCATAGATCTAGATTTTGTAGCATTTATCTTGGTCAAATAATTGCATATCTAAAGATATAGGCAGCCATCTTTGTTGTTAGGGTTGTTGGTTATGCACGGCTAAAATGAGCCTTTTTCGTACACTTGCGATTAAGATTCATACTAACAATTGGAGACTCCACAAGGGTTTACGATTATGACCTTTGTTGTTTTTCAGATCCCTGCATATCCAGCTACTTCAAACCCTAAGATTTCTCTTCAGCTTTTTTTTTCTTTTCTTGATGTTGTTTTTAACCTATAAAACCCTAAAACATTGAAAATTCTAACTTCCGTGTGTTTTCGGACCTATTGCGCAGGTGACAGACATCAGCCACAGTTGAGACGAAAAATTCTGCTGAAACCTACTCCTGAGAGTCCTGGAAGTGTAGGTCACACTTTTTGGGCCAAAACCTACAACCTGAACCTCCAGGGCACAAAAAACAGGCCTAAACCTACGACCTCTGCAGAAATCAGGTCAGAAACTGCGACCTAGAACTTTTGCGGGAGTTTTTTCTGAAAGTTTTATGGGTTTGTCTGAGCCTCTATTCAGGATTGTCTGACCTCCGTCTCCACCCATTTTGGACCTGTACTTGTTCTATTTTTCTCAAAAAAGTGGGAACCTAGCCCCCTAGGGCTTCAGTACCCTCCACCTTTTGTGGAAGAATTTTAGTTGTTGCAGGTTGTCTGAAATTTCGGAGTGTTCAACCTTTTTTCAGATATGATACCTTACCTTCAGATCCACTTCAGATTGGCTATTTATCCATCCAAATCACCTCCTTTTAGTTTTTTTTGGGTTTTCCTCTAGGGTCCCCTCTGCTTCCCTCCAAGTTATAGCCTTTCGCCACCTCATTTACAAAAAAAATTCCTCTGATTTTTTGTTGTTTTTCTACACCTATTTCCAGTAGATCTGACCTTTAGATCCCTGTCCCTCCTGACCTTAGATCTATTGGCTATTTTCGTGTGTTTTGACTAGATTTTTTCCCACCTACAAACTAGTTGTTGAGAGGCCTGCCTCCTTGGGCTTAGATTAATGCATAATTAGCTATTTATTTTCTGTTATTTTAGTTTCATATACTTTTATCTGCAGGTTTATTTACAGTTATACAACACACTTTTTCTTTTTCTCTACAAACGTCTGGGTTAAAAAATAAAATTTACACACTTTACACACACACCCTAAGTGAAGAAGAGCTTGGTTAACACCGCCAAGTAAATACTTTAACATTGAAATCAATTGATCCTTCACCTCTCTGCCCTTGTTTCGACATTGTCTTCAGTTGATCTTGCACCTCTCCACCCTTGTTGGTCTTTCTTCCCTTTGTGTCATGTTTTTGCCTTCACCATTGTGCCACCAAGGCATTTATCCTAGAGACATCTTGGCCTTCATCCTCAGTTTCTGGTAGGAATACATACTCCTCCACATAGGATTCGATTTATTCCTCCACCGAGTCCGCACTCCGACTCCTCTTATGGTTTATTAGGTTCTCCTTCTGGTTCTGCCCTTGGTTCTCCCCCTGTCACCTTCACCATGTCTATTTAAGGACCTAACACTGGTGGTAGCCCCGGCCCTAATGCTGGGAATACCACTAGTGGGACCGCAACAAGAACTACCTCGGCTGCGCCCTTGCTCCCCTATATGGTAGGCCTCAGTCTTCCCAATTTTAACCAGTTGATCAATGACCATATACACCATGATGCTAGTTGGCCTGCTATGCCAACCAAGCTCCCTTCTGACATCCCCAAGTTTGAAGGCCTTTCTAGAGAAGATCCTACAAATCATGTTCGATCTTTCCACTTGTGGTGTTCGTCTAACTCCATTACCGATGAATCTATCCGTCTTCAGTTGTTCCAACATATGCTTACTGGCGAAGCTTCTAAGTGGTATGTTGATCAGGCCTCATCCTCTCTTACCACCTTTGTGACTCTTTCCCAGGATTTTCTGTCTTATTTCCAGCTTCCCCTTCGTTATGACACTGGTACCAAACTTTTGAATTCTTTCTATCAATCGTGTGCGACCCGCCTATCCGATCATGTCCATGAATGGCAGAGAAGAAAGAGCTTATGTCGAGCCCCTACCTTTAAAGACTGTCTCTACATTGAATAGTTCCTTAGATCTCATTTTCCTACTATAGGCAAATATATCGCATTGCATTTCCCTCAAACCAAAGAATCCTCTCTCCAAATTGCGTTAAAATATGACCTAATCTACGCTCATTCGAGTTATGTTTATACCGTTCTACGTGATATTCCTAGACCCGGTGGTGCCAACACACCGGGGGAATCTCATGTCGCCGACGGTATCGTTGGAGCTCTCTCTCATCCATACGCTCAGCCTCCCATGGGCTATGGTTTTCCTCAGGGAGGGGCCAGCACCTCCTGCACTTTCCCCTCTCTAGGTAGCATGTATCCAGGATACGACATGCCTCCTCCTTTTTCTCAACCTCCTATTTACCACAATGTTACCCAACCTCCTTATTATCTGTATCCGCAACCTGGTGCTCTAGCTCCTCCAGCATTAGCACCACCACCTCCCTTGCCTTCTCAACCCCGACAACAGTAGCCACCGCCCCATCAGGGGCAGGTGTATGCACAGCAAGGCGTGACTAATCCTCCTCCTTCCAAAAATAAGAGGAAAGGCACTCAAAATCAATCTGCCCTAGTACTCCTAGACCTAATCCTCAAAATAATGCACCTAACACTGCTAACCAACAACAAGGCACTCAGCTCAAGAAATATAGGCATGTTCGCACGAACAAGCCTGGTTCTTGTTTTGGTGTTTATGGTCATTACATGCACGATTGTCCTCTTTTACCACAGATGAGGCAGATGTGGGAGTCTCAAGTAACATTGCGAGGATAGCAAGCCTCCCCTTCCGTCCCTCCCAATGCTACGCCTATTCAGCCAGCTGTGTTTACTAATAATTTCCCTAATTAAGGATTTGTGGCTACCCAACCACCTGAAGGTCACACAGCCACTCAACCTCCTCCGTCTAGTACCTTCGATTACCATATTCTCATGATGAACTCTAACCAACCTATCACCATATACATCAACCTTCAAACTCAGTCCCATCAGTACAACAAGCCTCCTGCTACGTCTGTCCCTGAGTTCCTTTCTTCAAGTTCTATAGAGCCTCTTTCGACACCTAAAGGTCCTTTGCAGATCCCTCATCCTAAGGTGAATGTTCATACCAAGATCTCTAAGGGAACATTATGCTGAAACATTGCTTCTGGCAAAGCTGCCCATTTGTATAGCATAGAAGATGATTTGGTGCAATCTCCAGCTGCCATCTCAATGCTAGAACTCCTACAGTCATGCCCTTCACAACGAAAAGCTCTACTGTCTGCCATGGGTGTTGTAGATCCTTCAGATGATCGATTGATTGTCTTCGATGTTGACCGGTCAAAACATCCTCCTCTTCCTGCTTCCGTCGCCTTCCAAAACCCAGTCAAGATCTGGAATGCCAACATTTCCCGGTGTACCATTGATGAGGGGGCATCCACCTATGTGATTTCCACTTTGGTTTGGAAGAAAATTGGATCACCTGAGTTTGCCCCTTCCACGATAACTCTCTGAGCATGGGAGGGCCACGCCTCCCATCCGATTGGCCTATTCCACAATTTTTCTAATACTCTTGCGGGCAAGACTATTTGTGTTGACATAGAATTCATTGATGCCCCCTTAGATTACAACATTCCATTGGGTTGTAGCTACACCTATCCAATGTCTGCTATACCATCTGCGGTCCACTGCAAGATTTATTTTCCCCATAATGGAAATATAGTCACCATTGACTAGTTGACATATTACGAATCGAAGTCTCAAACCTCCCCTGAGTCCATCATATCTTATGTGTCTCACTTGGAGTCTGCAAATATTCATCTTTTCTTGGTACATTCCCTAGTCTTCCTTCTCCTGTCTCATATCCCATATCATCGAATGTTTGCATGATGCAATCGTCTCGGGCTTCCCTCAAGTGGCCTGGTTCGGCTAGTCGGCAGCCTCACCCTCCGCAACCTACTCCTAGCCCTTCGATTCAGCCTTATGGACCTCCTCCTCCTAGCCCTTCTCCTACAACTGGTATCCATGAGCCTCTCTACCCTCTTGGAACGGTTCCTCTAGGCCTTAACCATCTTGGAGTCGTCGTACCTAGCCATTACCCCTCTGGTCAGACACCGTTCCTAGCTCTCCCTCCTGGAGTGTTCTTGGTACCTATCATGGCTACCCTATATCTTCCTAACCTGACCCTGGGGATTCCCGTATAGTACCTTGATCACCCAGCCGCTACCGTGCCTAGTCAACCCAAACCTTATCTTGCATTGAGCCTGGTTCAACCGGTCCCTGTGACTTCTCCTGTTGTTACAGTGCCTCAGCCACCTCAACAGGAACCTTCTCCTGTTGCGATAACTTCGGGTAAAAAGGGAAAAGCTCGCAAGAGGGCATCAAAAGACAAGCCTACCCCGACTGACCCTGCTCCCCCTCTGCTCCAAAGCCTTGTGCTTTGTGTGATGTCATTGGTCATGCCACCCATACCTGTCCCAAGTTGCCTTGTATCAAGCTGATGGTTAATGTTGTGTTCCCTGAGTCTACGGTCCCTAAAGCCTCTATTTCTTCCTCGACTACAGCCAAGAACCCTAAGACTATTCACACCAACCAACCCTGTGCTTTGTGTGATATCCATGGCCATTATTCCCACCGCTGTCCCCAACTCACGCATTACCGCACATCTTTGGAGGTAGTTTGGGAGTACGAGATTGAACATAACTAGTCCGCCTCTCCTGTTCCTATGTAGTATGCTTCTGGCCAGCTTGAGGATTTACCCACTCCCATTGGAATTCCCCCTCCTGATGTCGAGATGAAGGAGCCTGCGGCCACCATCCTTTACCTATCATCATTCATGAGACCCTCAGTGGAAACTCCCTTTGAGACTTCCCCTTCTGCTTCACTCGACCTCCCTTCAGCGATCACCCTGGGCTCAACATCAGTGGATCCCTTATCTTCTTGTTCTTCTGTCATCCCCCATGACAATGCGCATGTGAACCTTTATTCTCATGATGATGAGTCAGGTAGCTTCGCCGCGTCATGTGGTCTCCCTTCCTCTAGTCACTCCATCTTCTATTGTGATTATGACATCATGGAAGCCTTGTCAACCCCTGACTTCATCTTTCCTGCCCATAAGCGGGATGGCACTATTCATGTCTATGGTGACTTTCGTGGCCTAAGCACAAGTTACACCTCCGGTATCTCCCACACATCACCTAACCATCGGTGTGTGATTAGTAGACATCTTACCCAAATCACTCCCTCTCGCAGTGTTTGTTTGATTTTTACTTTGCGCTCGGCTGCTAGCATTGTTCATCGTCTTCCCATTTATTGTCTTGTGGCACCTTTCAGATGGACCTCCCATCCACACCATCTTACCCAAATCACTCCCTCTTGCAGTGTTTTTTCGATTTCTACTTTGCGCTCAAGCTACCAGCATTTTTCATCATCCTCCCATTTATTGTCTTGTGGCACCTTTTAGATGGACCTCCCGTCCACACCTTATATCAGTTATGCCAATGGTGCAAGTTGCTACTCCCAGAATCTAGCCTCGGCATGTTGGGCCATTTTTACCCCCTTACATTTGCTTGTTCTCTCGAACGGTGTATGCATTGGTACTGCCACCAATAATCAAGCCTAATATGATGCAATGTGAGGTTTATTAGCCGATGCCCTTTCCCATTGCATCCTCCACCTTCATATTCGTTTAGATTCCCTACTTCTTGTCATGCAATTGAATGGTGTATATCATGTGCATAATCCTATCCTTTTTAGAAGATATATACGAGTAAAGCTTTTGATGCGTGAATTTGAAATAATTACTTTCAGTCATGTACCTAGAGTAGAAAATCACTATGTAGATAGCATTTCAAAAAATATTCTAGATTGGCACTTAGCACATGCATTTAACACAAGATAATAACACCAAACCATAAAAAATGATGCATATCCATAATATGTGTCGTATAACATGTTTTAGATTCCATCAACTCTGATACATATGACATGTCCATAGCATGTTACAAAAACTCAAAACTTGGGGCACCACCTGCCCCTACACACTAAAAACTATCTGGAGGATCTCAAGCCAATGGCTCTGCTCCTATAGCTCATAGATCACGCATCCCATGTCCAGCCATCGCCATGTGCCGCATGACCCCTCGCCACTCCGAGAGTAGACCAATACATGGCTCTATGTACTGGTCATCTAATTCTTGCCAGCTACGCTCTGAAACACTGGTCAAAAGCCTCTAACATCTACGATGGATGTCCTCCAAGAGGGCTACTGCATCCTCATTTTGTGATGCTCTCGATCCACTAGGTTCGACAGTTCTTGATATAGAAGGTCGTCCCATATACCCGGCCGATTTTATCAGTGATGTATTTGCATACCAAAAGTGAAAGAATCAGTACCATATACAATATTATGAAACTTTACAATGCACATAAAATATTATCAATTTGTCACTTACCATCGGGCCCCCATACTCGACCAGGAGGCAGTGGAAAATCCGAGTCCCCACGTTAACTCATCCCACTATAGGGATAGACGTCTATGTACAATGGCATCTGATCCGAATGAGCAAAGAACTCGGGTCGGAACACCCGTCCGACCGCCCCACCTCCTCCTCTGCATAGTATTCACCCCCACCAGTGCATTCTAGGCTCTCTCAGGCCCCCATCCTGGAGCTGTATGCGAGGTCAGAGTGTCGAGATCTTCTCAAAGAAGAGTGAGACAAAACTGTACCATACGCACAGTCATGGTTCACTTGCCGCTTGCATAGCAAAAACTGTCATTTCAATGCCGACAGCATCATCTGGGTCCACCCATAGTAGGTCCCACTCAACACACTCTCCACAAGCATCATCTGCCCTCCAATGATGTGGTGGAGTGCCTGGTTGCCCGGGATTCATAGCACCGTTGCGGCCATAGCACGGGTCTATAATCTCTCTAGATCCCCAATGGGTATCCATGTCCCTTTTACATGGAGACCTAGTCGACAATGGTGCTCTACAAACTCCATGATGTTTCGCCCTCGCGGTGACACTGGCTGAGTATTCCCAACCATCCCAAGTGGCAGGATTCCAGTAAAAAAATATATATCCTGGACTGTCAACTCAATCCGGTGCCCCTGCACTATAAATACCTCATGGTATGGATCCTAATAACTGACAATCTGGGCCAAAAAGGGCTCTCCAACTCTCATAAGATGGTTCTCCACAAAACTTCAAAACCCCAAACCTATCTAATGCACTGCAGACACCTTGATCCTCTCGGATCTCAAACCGTAATGTACCCAGGTCTCTCTCTCTTCAGTTGATCCGTAATTCTGCCATATCTGCACAAAACCACCATATTTGTCAGTGTACAGATAGGAAAGACTGTATCCCAACATACAAACCCAGTTCTTAGCCAAAGAATAGCACAAAAAATCCCTCTCTGTTAGGTCGCACTTTTCAGGCCCAATCCTAGGATAGGTCACTGTTTTCTGCCCAAAACCTGCTACCCAGGTTGCATTTTTTTCCCCAAAAAGTGCGACCTGGCCATAAAGAGGAGCAGGGGTCTGTTCCTGAGCTCTGGGGACCTAAACTAAACTTTCAATCCACTGAAATTAAAGAGTAGGATTATGCCTCTTACCTACAACTAACAAATCTCGATTCCAACAATTGGTTTTTCTACTATGATCACCGCAAGATTTAGGGCCTTCTCTCCTCTCTACATTCACCACAACTCCACTTGCAAATGAGTGAATTTGGAGGGAAAATGGCTTATTAAAAAAGAAACCCCTTATTTTTCTTTCGCCTGTTGTGGCCAAACCGTATCTCAGTTTGACAAACCGTCTATACCATTGGAAAGCTCTCACTGAGCCCTCAAATGGGTATCTGTTACTTTTTCGTGATTTGATACTTCACCAGGACACATTTTGTCCAAGAAGGGTCACTTAACCACTCCTCAAAATCGAATTTCTTCACTTGCAACACTTGTACTTGGGGCACCACTTTGCCTCCATACTTGTCCATGCTCGTGTTTATTTTCCTCATGAGTAACCATCTTGTACTCATGTATTTATGGTCCCCACCGGAGCTTTTCAGTGTGGCAGCATCATCGAGTCACCCTTGTTTAGAGAATCCAAGTTGAGTCATCATCGCATCCATGGAGTCTGTCCCGAGTCCCCTTGTATCCAGCTATAGTCCTCCATCCTTCATTGCTTGGTTCCTCTCTCATGTCGCACATTATGGCCTTCAGTCCCATTGTCCCCTATCCCTTATGATATTGTGTTAATCGTTTCCAAGTCATCCACGCCCTTTATGCTCTAACAAGGGAATTTGTATGTCCACTACTCAATACCCCCCATTTCATCATCATCTTTGGTGTCAGTTTGTCAGTCACTCTACTATTTTCTCTTGTGACTTAATTTAGGATCCCTTATTGCCTCACCCATGGCAGACCTCCTTCTATTGACATCAGATCATTCATTCCAGAAGATAGGTCTAGAGGGCGGTGTACCTTGGTTCCAGCTTCCACTCTTGTTCGGTGCCTCGAATCAGGCAAAGGGACTCCTTATTTCCCTTTGACTTAATTGTTTCTTAGCTCCAGCTCCTTTCAGCATGATCGAGATCTGTATACTTGATGGTTTAGTGATGCAGTAGATGATACCAGCAATTCCCGAGTGTGTGTGAGATGTTTCAGCCCTCACGAGGGGGTGGCCCTACAGGTAGCCCCCCACATGCCCGGATGACCTCTTCATTACAACCTTTGATGCAGCTCCATAGATTTGATGATGTTGGCCTTAGCCACTTGCAGTGCCTTTTTTTTTTCATGTATTAGTCATATTTTCAGATCCCTTTCCTATTTACAGGGGCATTTGGGTTGTATTTGTATCTCATGTACTCGGATATTATTGTATAAGTCCTGGTTGTTATCCCAGACACAATATTTATTTGGGATTCATTATCATGTTTTTACCTGGCTCATGTTTAAGACAACATGCACTGTATTGTTGAGTCCCTTGTTTACTGGACACATTATTCTTTTTACTTTTTCTCGGTGGGCATATGTATGCCTCCCCCGCCGCCTTTAGCACAGGTAATCACTCATAAAAGAGACTTGTCACACCTATAAGTCTCGCCTCCTCAGGATCTAGTCCTCTAGCACTGTGGTCTACCTTATATTTCTCTCTTTCTGACTTCCCCTTCAGTGTCTAGTGATTGAGTTCTTACAATGTACTTTGGTCATACGATTAGCTCCTAACACTCGCACATTGGGGGGAAATCTGTTACACCATTTTTTGGTCATCTAACCTGTTACTATTAGATGGACCTAAGTACACCATGTAAGACCAATTTTACCCTAAGTAAAATTGCTTTCACTGTGAAAAATAACTTAGTAAACCACCTTTATTAAGTTGTTTATGGTCTAAACAGGAAACCCCATGAGGAAATATTAAATAAATCTACATTAGTTTGATTTTCCTCAAGGAATAATTAGTTAAATAGCAGTTTAATCAATATTCCTGGTCATATTTAACCCAAAACAAGAAAATTAATTAGATAAATTACTATTTATCTCATTATTTTCTAGGAATGATTATTTAAACCTTATTTAAATAATATTCCTTGTTAAATTTGACTAAATCACTCTTAAATAATTAAATAAATCATTATTTATTTGATTATTACTCAGCCACATCCTTAAAATAATAAATAAATCATTTATTTATTTATTATTTACAAATAAATGGATTTTACCCAAGTCAACTTCTTTTTCCCTCCAACAAATATAATAAAATATTCCATAAAAGTTGGATCTAGAATTGGTTAACAATATTTTAACTATGCACCAATATCTAGAATAACTCAATAATTTGTTATAAATAGAAGGGTTTTTCCATTCACTTACTACCTTTTGTTGCCTAAATATCACTCTGGATCTATACTTTTGGTCTGACTTTGATCCACCATCATTTTCATATTTTACTACCATTTTTCTTATGAGCTCCCTTTGAATTCCATTTTTGTCTGGTTTTTCTACACCATCAAGAGAGAGGGATTTTAGATCTAAAGTGCTGAGGACTTACAAGAACCCATCCCATTGAGGAGGACTGGTAACATCCTTCTATGTTCTCCTCCCAGGTGCCATAAATACAAAATTGTTTAAACATATTCTTGTCTTGTCTATTGGATGCATGGAGAAAATCTTGTTTTTATTTACTGCTTAATGTATTTTAATGCATAGATCTAGATTTTGCAGCATTTATCTTGGTCAACTAATTGCAGATCTAAAGATATAGGCAGCCATCTTTTCTGTTAGGGTTGTTTTTTATGTGCGGCTAAAGTGAGCCTTTTCGTACACTTGCGATTAAGATTCATACTAACAACAAGCAAAATTTGGCCAGCCTTTAACTGGAAGGTGTACATCTAGGGAAAAAATCACTGATATATTAGCTATACGTCCTGGCTTTACAGTACCTGATACTACTGGAACCTTACTTCGTCAACATGCACTAGGTCGGCTAAGCCGTTTGAGACAGGTGGCCAACGGTCACCCCTGCCTAACGATCAACCTCTATCTCACTCTTACAAGATTGATCCATATTATCGAGATTTACTATATATGCGTTTATGGTTTTTGATTTTATGATCTAATAAGGTATAGGTCAGGGCTTTCAATTCAAGACTGTAATGTTCCTAATTAGTCCTAAGCTAATTAGAATATCCATCTTTATTTTCTGTCTTTGTTTAAAGAATAAAATTGTAAAAGAGGTCCATAAAACTCCTAATAAAGAATAAATCAATGCCAAATGTGAAAAAGGCTAAATCATGGCTATGTAAGCAACCACCCTTAGGTGTGAAAGGGGCTTTATGTTTTGACTGGGTCAACCATGACCAAATCTACAACGTTGTCTTGGAGGAGTGGCCATCAATGAGGCACAGCGTAGTTTTATATGGAGATGGCTTGTGTGAAAGGAGCTATTTCATTGAAGGTGGTTTAGGGTTTACAATCTCTTAACTTACAAAAGGAAGAGGATGGCAGCATGAAGAGGTTGTTGAATAATATCAAATTTCTGAAGTATTGTCTGTTTAGACATACAAGCTTTCTTTGGATATTTAGCCTAGATTGCAAATTTTGCTTAGCATTGGGTGTTCCTGATCAGGAATCCCACTTCTTCCCATTGAGTAGCTCTTGGGAGAGTTTTTATTGCATAGTCCACTATCTGGCTTGAGGCCAAGCTTCTTCTTCCAACTACAACGCAGATCCTATTGAGGGTTTGGTTGTCTTTGAAAGTTGTAGCAAGTGGAGGCTAGATCTACTCAGATGTAGACCATTCTAGTGCTCCTTTTCAGTGGGGAAGGCTTCTATCCCATTGGAAAGAGATTATTGGATCATTGGAGCATCAATTTCAGATCTTGGCATGTGACCAAACATTATCTAAACCCTACAACACAATTTTACTTCCAAATCTGTGTTTTTCTGTAGGTGTTGTTGCAGGGTCACTTTGGCACATCTTTTGGAGGAGTGATTTTCATGTGTTGGGGATCTGCCCTTCACATTTGAGATCCATTGAAGACGATAATTATAGTTTACATATCAGATCAGATCTGAAAATTCCTAAATATTTGAATATTTCTGTATATCTACAGCTTTAGATCTCATATCTACTCCTTGTAATTCATGTATTGCTGAAAACCCCAAGGGGATTTTGAAGAAGAGCCTATCTAGTGTATGGATCTGTTATAAATCTAACTTTTCATAAAAATATCTACTCTAGATTTGAAGTGTAATCAACAGCTGGTTGCAGCCAATAAAATAACATTGTCTAGGCATTTTCAGTCCATTCATGTGATTGCAACACCTATTTTGAGGATTTTCTTCCATTGGATACTTATATTTCCTATTGTACATCTTATGGGCCATATTATGTATATATTTTGTTGTTGTAAATTTTAAATAAGGGTCTCCATATTGGCCTCCTACTCTTACTTTGATGATCTGCATTATTTTTCCTGCATATCTTTCACATATTGCTGCATTCCCCATTTGGGAATACTACACAAACATAAAAGGTGTGATGTGAATTGTACAAATGAGAAGGATGTATCTTATTTATATAGATTTACAAGGGATCGAATGGGTGCCTTATTGAGCCCAACTCACTTGAATTGTAATGAGATCGACTTAAGATTTTTGAGTAAAAAATGAAATTCAAAATTTTCAATTTTCAAATTGTTTTTTCTTCCTTTTATTTTTATTTGTGGAAATGTCGACCATGGCTATAATTTTCAACAAACATAAGGAAATATTGATTCATTCACACCATCCATCCAATTTCAACATCTCAAGAACACAATTATCCAAGGTGATTGAGTTCCCAATAGGACTAGATGGAGTTGTAGGAGGAGATGTGAGTTATTCTTCTTGCATTTTGAGGTTTGGTCAAGTTTGTTGCTCTCTTTCTGACATATATGTGGCCTGTTGGGTATGTGTTATATTCTTTCCATGACTAAGCACGCGCGGGGGGGTAAGAGGGGGGGCGTTAGCCCCCCCTTTGAGCTGGGCGCAACAGGGGGGGCGATAGCCCCCCTTGTCGGGGTCCGGGGCAGCGCCCCGACGAAAATTTTGGTTCCTTAATTTCTGCTGGGTAGTCTGTGTCCATGGTTTTGTGCATGGTTTTGCACATGGTTTTGGGGTTCGATGGTTTTCGGCCCCTGGTATTTTTGTAGATCCGGTCAAGGGAACTACGGTTATGTTCTAATCCAGGGTTAATGGATTGGAAATTTATGTGTCTCCCGGCATGTGGATATATGTGTTGTAACACTAAAAGGAATATAATGAAAAATCAAGTTGGTCGTCCCGATTTGGGATCCAGGGGAAAATCTCTGTGTTTATCTGTTTTATGTTTTATGCTCTCGCTATTGTTTATTTTCTGTTATAAGATTCATGTGTAGATAATTTCTGTTCAGGGTTAAAACCTACATGGCCAAGTTTCATGTTGGAAGAGGCCTATAACAAGTCCTAAGAGATATTTCTTGCAAGAGGAAGGAAGTGTCGAAGTATAGTCAGTGGTAGTAGATTTGAGGCACTGGATTGCTTGAATAGTAGGGTTTGAGGGTCTTGTAGCTTGCGAATTGAGGCTTGATTTTCCTCAGGACACATCATAGAGGCCTGGAAGGGTTGTGGGGTGAGTTTAAGAGTGGTTATAGGCTGGTTTAAGGGAGTAACAAGCATGTTGATTAGGTCAAAGTCTATATAGTTGGTACAATGGCATAATGTGGAGGCCAAAGTGGTGCTAAGGTTGTGGGATAAATATGAAATTTGGGATAAATGCTATGGAGTATTGTTGCTAGTGGAGTGGTTGTTCTAAGTGCATTATATATTAGTATAGAAGCCCGAATTTTTGTGTAAATTTATAATTCGAATTATCGATGTGTGGGTTGTGCATGGATCCCTAGATCAGTTATTTTTGTGGATTGTGTGAGCGCAAAATAGTGTACCCTAAGGACTGATCTTGGAGTAGAAAATAATTTAGTCAAGGCGGTAGTTTGGATGATTCCCTAGTTCAATGATTTGAGTTGGAAAAACAATGATAAGAGGGATGTGAGTGAATGATGTAGGGGCATTAGGCTCAAGACAATACTTTGTATATAAATAGACATAGGGGGCTCTCATGTTTTTAATTTCCTATGTAATTATTCATATTTGAGTGATTTTTGGTTAAATGTGGAGAGAAAAATTGTAAATGTCTCCAATTGATTGGAGGACATGAGAGAAGTCGATTAGCTGGGAATATGAAGAGATAGTCAGTTTCAATTTATCTAGGGATTAGGCTAAATTTAGAACTGTAGGAGTTCAAGAGTTTTGTTGAGTCATCAAAGAATCTGAATCGATTCATTAGTAGTTTTTGTATAAAAATAAGTCTCAAAGACATTAGTAGGGAGACCTGCAGACCTGCATAGAGCTGCATAGAGTTAGAGAGACGAAGAGGTAGAGTAGGAGAGTAGAAGGCCATCAGATTGAAGATATGGCCTGAACATGAGGTTTTTGTAAGTAAACTCATGTATATATTATGAAAGAACTGTTTCAGTATTACATGTGCATCGGTTGAATTAATTTCTGTGTGAAAATGCCTTGAATCTCTGTAAACCATGTATGAGTAGGACTTTGTGATTTTTTTAAGAGTCTGCCTGTATATTTTGTGATGAGAGCATGTGAGGACCAGTGCGATAAACCCCGTGCTGAGAGCCACTCTTAATGTATTGATTCAATTCAAGATACAATTGTATGGGAAATGCATAATAGGAATCTCTGTGCAGAAGGATGAAATTGTAATCATGTATATGATTGGGGTTTTAATGATGCTCTGTTCTAATGGGCGAAGATCCATTATTAAAGCTAAGGGCATAGTTGAATAGAAATCTAGGGTTTTGAAATCACTGAACCATGGTAATGTTGGCTTAGTGTCAAAGCTTTTGTCTATGGCGAAGATAAATAAAGAGTGGCTGGCAATTGCAGAGAAATCACTGGAGAAGTAGGTAAGATTGAAGGTGTTGTGCGTTAATGGCACTGTTGAACAGCAAGGGTGATGTAGAAGGCTATGCGCATGAATCGATTTTAATTCTGTAGGAGACCACATTAAAGAGAGAAAGGCGAGAATGTATGGAGTGAAGTTCCTTTAATTAGAATTTGACCATATAAAGAGTGAAGACGGAACCCTTAGGGTAAGAAGCGGAACCGGGAGCATTGAACAGTAAAGGCGGGTTTTAGAACCAACCCAGTAGTATTCGCAAAGTTTAAAAGTGGTATTTGGTTTTTGAAATAAAAATGCGATACACTTCTGCACTCAACACATGGCATAAGGCTGTATTCCAAAATAGCCTATTTCGCACTTTTTTTGTGCGTTAACATCTGGTGGAAAAGAAATGCGAATGATGTGAAATCTTAAGGGTGAACAATCCGATGGTTTTTGCATTCGCAAGTTGTGCGGAGATTAATGGAGGTATGGCCCAACGTTATTTTAATTGGTAATAGTTATGTAATATGTGGGCCCGACGTTATTATATGAATTCGAGTTTTGATACATGTTAATTATTTATTGTGGGCCGGACAATTAATATATGTTGGTGAGTTGTGGGCCCAATCTATATGGTTTTATTTAACCCCAATTCGACTTTGAATGGTAAGTTACGTTGTTGGGGGCCATACATTCATATGTATTGGTGCTTGGATTTTGATCCAAGATCAAGGGATTAAATGAGAAATTTTTATACTATTTATTGGGATTTTAAAACTTGACTATGTGCAAATAAGACATTGAAATGGGTGACCGATAGGAATATGGTTTAGCCATGAGATTTGTATAAAGCCTCTACAAATGAAATAACACTTTTTTATTTTATTAATATGGTTTTAGATAAATGATACAGCTTCTTCATAAGGGATTAATTCTGGGTTTAGGTGTATGGTTTTAAACCATTGATTGAAGTATCTTCCGCACTTATTATTTATTTAATTTGCCAGTTCAATAAATTAGAAAATTGTGAGTTTTCCTAGACTGTTGAGATTATTTGGGTTCAAAATTGGAGGTGCATTTTATAAACACAGAAGGTAGAAAATGTGGGTTTAGTAAAGTAGGCATTCCATCAAGTGGTATCAGAGCTGGAATAGCTCTTTGAAATTTAATTTTTGAAATGCATATGTACTGAAACAGTGATGAAAAGTTTGAAGTTTTAAATATGTTTAACAAAATTTACAGATTTGATTAAGTATGCAGTGAAGACATTCAGATTTGCAGAATCTGAAGTTGAAGACGAAATATTTTGAAGATTGCAGCAAGTAGAGATGCAGTGCAGGTGAAAGAAGAAGCAAGATCATTCAGGGATCTTGGAAGGTGAGTTGATGAGAATTATTTAACTCTGGTTGGAAGATTTGTTTGTAGAATTCAAGGTGCAAGCAATTGATGAAGGAATCTCAGCAAGAGAAGATCACAGCTTTGAGAGAAGTGATGAAAGAGTCCAACAGAGGATTCTAAAGTGAAGAGGAAAGTGTGGCAGAACCTGGAGGATTCCCAACAGAGTTTGGATGAAAGAAGAACATATGTTTTCTTGAGAAAAGTGGCAGATCGAAGCCTAGAGGGAGCAGAAGAGAGTGCTCAGAAGGTTCTAGCAGATAAGGGACCAGTACTTGCCAAAAGCCCAGATCTGGAGGAAAGGATTAGTGAGGTAAGTTGCAGCAAGAGGGCTTGTTGTTGCAGAGGCTTAGTGCAGCTTGTGAGTGAAGAAATCATGGAGGAGAAAATGGCTACTGATAGCCATAGAAAATATTGCAGAGGTTTTGAGAGAGGCCACAACAGAAGAGTGAAGGAATATGCCAAAGCAAATGGCATGAGGAAGAAATTCACTGGTGAAGAGTATTGGAAAGAGGTAGCTGAGATCTGGGAGCAGTTCAACAAATTGGAACTGATGATAAAGGAAATCCAGAGAGTTGGTTGGCTTATGAAGAAGAAGCTAAAGTGGCAAAGGCTACAAAGGAAGAGAGAGAAAATGATAAATGCTCAACTAAAAGAGAGATTACTTAGGATGATTGAGTATCTGGAGAAGGACTTGAAGACTGAAACTTCAAGTGAGACCAAGAGGTAAAATGGCCTTACATCTAACAAATTTTATATGTTTGCAGGAAGAACATGTGGAGAAGAAAAACCTGCTGATGTTGTCAGAAAAGAAGAAAATGGAACAACTAGATGTTTTGAAAATGTCCATGCACAGTTGAGGAAAGGTTTTTCTTTCCAACATATTGGAAGCAAAGGAGATTTAAATTGTGATGATGGCCAGAAGTTGGAAGTTGGACAGCTTGAGGAGACTGAAGAGAGGACCATTGAAGAATCTCTAAAATGTATATAAGACTTGGGACAACAGGAAGATTTGATGATCAAATCATCAAATGAGGCCATGGCGTCTTATGGTTTTACAACTGACAAGTTGTGTGTGGATGCAGGAATTGATGAAGACAGTTCAAATGATGAAACCGTGATAAATGAAGCTAAATGTTGCCAAGCAATATATGATGATTATATTTCTGAGGAATATCAGATTGAGTTACTGCAGTAGAAGGAATTCATAAATTCCTTGTTTAATGAAAGAGATTGCTTCAATGAGGACAAGACAATTATGTTTGATGGTTACCAATTTGTTATTAATGCTGATAATGACAAATTGTTTTTATTGAATGGCCAATTGGAGAGTGATGGAAAAATAGCTGAAGTTATTGTAGGGATGGAAGATCAGAATTCTATTCTAATGAAGGATGAAGAGATAGTGACAGCAGGAAACTTGACTTGTGAAGACAGTATGAATGTTTTCTCAAATGAGATGCCAAGATTGTGGCATGAGTTAAGTGTTCTAGAGTAGAGGACAGAAACACAGAAAAGAGGTGTTCAAATTGTAAAGGCATAGATGACTAAGGATGAGAAGGTTCATTTTTATGAACTAGAGAAGAGAAATATCCTTGAAGAGGATGACGCAGAGGAGAGACTAGCTGACAGTCTCAAGAAGGATTGGAATCAACATACTGATGTGCTGATAGAGAAGGAGAGAATTACAGGACAACATACTGAAATGCTGACAAAAGTGAGAAAGGCACTGAGGCCTTATGATTTTTGTTTTAACAATTTTTTTGTGAATGCAGATTTTGTTGGTGATGGAGATAAATTGACACCATTGAGCAGTCAATTAAAAGAGGAGGAGAATTCTGTGGAAGATTTTAATCCATGGAATGGGAGAATTGGATTGCTGGGGATTATGCTGAATCAATATGATTCAATGCAAGAGAGGGAACCTCAATTTCAGAATTGGGGATTGCAGACTGTGAAGACACAATGGAATGAAGGCAGTGAATTCTTGGAAAGGACTTAGAATTACAGAAGAAAGAATTGGTGACTGAATCATCAATTGAGACCATTGGGTATAATGGTTTTGAAACTGATAATTTGACCATGGTTACAGGGACTGCATAAGACAATCCATCACTTGGAGTTGTCTTGAATGAAGATGAGCAACTGAAGGAAGGTGAGACAGTCATGTCTCATGTAAAAGAACTTGTTATTTCTGCAAATGACAAGGAAGAGTTGGCTTGTCTGAATAGACAAGAGAAGACTATAAGGTAGACTTTTGGGGCCGCTACAGTAGTAGAGAATCAGATTTTTACTCTGATAGAAGATGATGAGGATGCAGAGCTTAAATAACTTGATTTGATTGCCAGAATTAGTCAAGGAGATGAGATGAAATTGCTGAAGATTTCCCAAGAAGAAGAAAAATATGTTGAAGCTGAGTTGCAGCATGCTAAGGATGTGAAACAAGAATAGAAGAGATGGCTGAATTTTTTTCTGAAAAAATTTGGAAAAGAGAGTGAAATGGCAGAACATCAGATTGAAGTGTTGCTAGAAGAAATTTTGGAGCAAAAAATTGAAGTGTTGCCAGAAGAGGAGGAAGAGACACAAATATTTTATAATTTTGATGTTTGTTTTATGATTGCAGGTACTGATGGAAGGACTAAAGAATGTTTGGTCCAGGATGAGAGGAAAAGAGATGATGATAGTGACTAGAAATTTAAATACTAGTCTAAAGAATTGTTGAAGTCAGAGGAAGGAGAAATTGTCATGGGTGACAATCTGGAAGAATTTTACTGTTGTAGAAAACAAGAGGGTATGGATGGTTGGGTGGCAGCTACTAAGGTTAGAGCCAAGGCAGCAGTAAGGACAGAAAAAGTGGAAGTTAGAGCTGGGGCTAAAGCTACAGTAAAAGCAGTAGTAAGAGTTCAACAAATAAGAATTCAGCAATCAAGAGGAAGCAGTGTCCAACAATCAGAAGACATGTTAGACAAAAAAATTGAATTGATAAGAAATCTGATGGAGAAGGTGTCTCAGAAAGGGACAATAGCAAGAAAATAGAGAAAAAACAACAACAAAAAGAAGAAAATCACTGACTGTGAAGGCATATCAAGTGGAAGGATGCAACATAAAGTATGGAAGCCTGGAGGAATGCAAAAGAAGAACATTGCAACAGATGACCAGTTGCAGAATGAAGTGTGGGATCCAGGAAGACAAGGATGAAAGCACATGATCAGGAGATCATGAATAATTTTAAGCTGGGGAGTCTGATGTAGGGGCATTAGGCTCAAGATAATACTTTGTATATAAATAGACATAGGGGGGTCTCATGTTTTTAATTTCCTATGTAATTATTCATGTTTGAGTGATTTTTGGTTAAATGTAGAGAGAAAAATTGTAAATGCCTCCAATTTATTGGAGGACATGAGAGAAGTCGATTAGCTGGGAATATGAAGAGATAGTCAGTTTCAGTTTATCTAGGGATTAGGCTAAATTTAGAACTGTAGGAGTTCAAGAGTTTTGTTGAGTCATCAAAGAATCTGAATCGATTCATTAGTAGCTTTTGTATAAAAATAAGTCTCAAAGACATTACTAGGGAGACCTGCAGACCTGCATAGAGCTGCATAGAGTTAGAGAGCCAGAGAGGCAGAGAAGGAGAGTAGAAGGCCATCGGATTGAAGATCTGGCCTGAACAGGAGGTTTTTGTAAGTAAACTCATGTATATATTATGAAAGAACTGTTTCAGTATTACATGTGCATCGGTTGAATTAATTTATGTGTGAAAATGCCTTGAATCTCCATAACCCATGTATGAGTAGGACTCTGTGATTTGTTTAAGAGTCTGCCTGTATATTCTGTGATGAGAGCATGTGAGGACCAGTGTGATAAACCCCGTGCTAAGAGCCATTGTTAATGTATTGATTCAATTCAAGATACAATTGTATGGGAAATGCATAATAGGAATCTTTGTGCAGAAAGATGAAATTGTAATCATGTATATGATTGGGGTTTTAATGATGCTCTGTTCTGATGGGCGAAGATCCCTTATTAAAGTTAAGGGCATAGTTGAATAGGAATCCAGGGTTTTGAAATCACTGGACCATGGTAATGTTGGCTTAGTGTCAACGCTATTTTCTATGGCGAAGATAAATAAAGAGTGGCTGGCAATTGCAGAGAAATCACTAGAGAAGCAGGTAAGATTGAAGGTGTTGTGCGTTAATGGCACTGTTGAACAACAAGGGTGATGCGGAAGGCTATGCACATGAATGGATTTTAATTCTGTAGGAGACCATGTTAAAGAGCGAAAGGAGAGAATGTATGGCATGAAGTTCTTTTAATTTGAATCTGACCATATAAAGAGTGAAGACGGAACCCTTAGGGTAAGAAGCGGAACCGGGAGCATTGAACAGTAAAGGAGGGTTTTAGAACCAACCCGATGGTATTCGCAAAGTTTAAAAGTGGTATTTGGTTTTTGAAATAAAAATGCGATACACCTCTGTGCTCAACACATGGCATAAGGTTGTATTGCAAAACATCCTATTTCGCACTTTTTTTGTGCGTTAACGTCTGGTGGAAAAGAAATGCGAATGACGTGCGATCTTAAGGGTGAACAATCTGACGGTTTTCATATTCTCAAGTTGCACAGATATTAACGGAGGTAAGGCCCAATGTTATTTTAATTGGTAATAGTTATGTAATATGTGGGCCCGACGTTATTATATGTATTTAGGTTTTGATACGTGTTAATTATTTATTGTGGGCCGAACAATTAATATATGTTGGTGAGTCGTGGGCCCAATATATATGGTTTTATTTAACCCCAATTCGACTTTGAATGGTAAGTTATGTTGTTGTTGGCCATACATTCATATGTCTTGGTGCTTGGATTTTGATCCAAGATCAAGGGATTAAATGAGAAATGTTTATACTGTTTATTCGGGTTTTAAAACTTTACTATGTGCAAATAAAACATTGAAATGGCTGACCGATAGGAATATGGTTTAGCCATGAGATTTGTATAAAGCCTTCGCAAATGAAATAACACTTGTTGAGTTTATTAATATGGGTTCGGTTAAATGATGCAGCTTCCGCATAAGGGATTAATTCTGGGTTGAGGTGTAAGGTTTTAAGCCATTGATTGAAGTAGCTTCCACACTTATTATTTATTTAATTTGTCAGTTCAAGAAATTAGAACATTGTGATTTTTCCCAGACTGTTGAGATTATTTGGGTTCAAAATTGGAGGTGCATTTTATAAACACAGAAGGTAGAAAATGTGGGTTTAGTAAAGTAGGCATTCCATCAGTGAAGATTTTAAGAGAAGAATTCTTGGAGGATAAAGAAGGTTTCTAGAGGGAAATTTGGTGAGACTAAGATCAGTCATTCTAGAAGTAGATAGAGGGTTGATAGAGGAAGATTAGTCAGTTGAATATGCAAAAATTCTGAAGTTTTACAAGCACCTGTGAGAATAAAAAGAGGTGGAAAAGGACCTACTATAAGTGTTCAAAGTACGTGGACCAAAATGGATAAGTTGAGCACTCCTTCAACAATTAAGTCAAGTGTACTTTGTTCAAGGGTATATTTAGTGTCATAAGTTGTTGATCTCAAGACCTAGTTATTCTTGTATCAGGGATAATTGTGAGGGCCATGATCCTTGGTATGATATCCCTACGTTTGTTGTATTAAATATTGTAATATAACAAGATTTGGGTTAAAAATTATCATGTGTGCTACTTTGATTCAATGTTGTACATTTTCCTTTGTGAAAAGTGATTGTATTGTGCCATTTTAATGTGTTTGTGATTGTGATATTAGACATGAACCTAATTCTAAAGTGCCAAGGAAAAATCAACAACATTAACCAAACTAAAGCAAAAATTTATTCTAAACATGATGATGGTAATGTCTTCGAATTTCTATAAGAAGAATTATAAAGTTGAACCAATTGAAGTCATAAAACCAGGTGGAAAATCAGTAATATATCTGGATATCTCTATTTGGAATGAGGAGATTGATTTACATCATGTTTATAGATTGATTAGTGTTACTCTCAAGGTAAAATAGGTTATAAACCTATTGGAAAATACAACCATATGAAAAAAGGAAAATTTATAATATTCGGGTATTTGTACCACCAACTACAAGTGATATTCACCATAAGTTTGATGTGATGTAGAAGAAGTGGCAATTGTTTTGAGGCAACAAGATACTGAATACCCCTTTTTTGATGAGAAGTGGAATATAACAACACCAACTCAAGCCTATTTCCCAAATATGAATAAAGCTATAGTAGTCTCGCTAACTATGAGGCCAATAATGGAGTAAGTAAAGATGAATTGTATGACAAGTTGAAAAGAGGTAGGTCCTTGTGCTCTTGAGCTTGTGGATGATTAAATCATTTTCTTGCAATTTCATAGTTGTGTGTCATATACAGTTCTCTCTGAGGGTGTATCAGTGATTTTTGTTTGTGCTTGTTATAATGAAGAGAGGTGGAATGTCAATCACACTATGCCCTCAGCCATTGATCCCTATCATACACAAATGAAACATCCCAAGGAAGATTGTGATGCTGGATTAGAGAATAATCACATTTACTGAGCTTATGGAATGGATTTTTAAAGGGCCTTATGTTTATTATGGATATAATGAAATAGGGCAGAGGGTTGTGGTTACGATATTGGCGCAGATAGGCTTACCATGAGGACATAGAATTTTTGGATTTTTCCTTTCATAATGCTTGCCTGAAAGCATTCCCTAAATCTTAATGCACCGTAGGCACCCAAGTTCATAGATTAGCATGTTGGTTTGATATTCAGTTCCATGAAAGGGTTTTATAATGAGGGTTTTCCTACTTATCAAAATGTTAAACATGGTATTACAAAATAGCCCGATGATATTTCCCAGAAGGCACAAAACTATATTAAGTACTTTTCCAAGTCAAAAAAGGTGTAATATCAATTTGAAGATCAATATGGTAAATTACAAACTCCTTCCAAGCCTGATATAGCCTCAAGTTTATGCTCGGTACCAAGATCAATTTACTTAGCAACTAGTGTAGTATCTAATAGTTGGAACTTAAATTCATACGATTTCAAATTTCCCAATAGAAACCTTTGACTCTCCAAGGTCACAACTTACTTGAAAACTTCATGATATCTATTTTTTCATCTTGTAAATATTAATTTGTCATAATTTTAAAATGGAAAATTAACAAAAGAAATTAGGAGTTGAACAGGTCATGGGAAGTTCAAAGAGTCGTGGAGAAGGTGAAATGTCACCTAACCTATTTGTATAAATATACACTCATTCCTCTAAATGAAGGGGGGATTTAGATAGTTGGTTTCGCTTACGAAGCTGAAGGCACTCTGCTCTTGGTAGCTTTTAGGCTGAGTGGTGGTGAGGCTAGGGTTTTGGCCTTGGAGATGATATGAGTTTCCCTCATTCCACTATTGGATTTTTATGGTATTGTAGAGCATGTACTTTGAATGGAAACAATATTAATGAGAATATTTTTCTCTTTGAATTTATTCTCATGCATTTTCATGGCATTTGTAATGGCTAAACAATACTTTCATTGTGGCTGCAACTGTGCTTACATGTTGTGTATATGTTAATGAAGTAATTCATGGATTATGGCTTGCATGTCTACTTTGAATTTTCTTTCTTATTCCATGATATGTCAATAAATTATTGTGAATTGATTTGAAATTAAATTTTGGCACTTATTTATTCATGTATGTATGAGATAGTTTTAGCTCACTAACCCTTCTTGAGGTGTGCTTCTTATTGTTTTGTTTTTACATTATTGTATTCTATTTTCTAGGTTATTAATTGTGGGTAGATCACGTCCCCCTTTTCCAACATTTGACTCTTGCTTTCATGCTAACCTCTCTTAATTTGAATAGCCAACAGTAAAATAATCATGGTGGTAGCTAGACCCACATACCAGATGGGGCTTCTATGAAAAACATTGTAGATTCAATTTGGGATTTTACACCGGGGAGATCCTCTAACTATTGGAAATAAATTTTGACACGTTAACATATTTAGTGCTTAAATGAGGGAAGATAACAATTTGACCTTGTAGAGTCTTGTTTTGAATTTTTAATGTTTAAATGGCTACTTCTTGAATTTTTTTATTTTTTTATTTTTTTATTTTTTTATTTTTTTATTTTTTTATTTTTATTTTTCTTTTTCTTTTTCTTTTTCTTTTTCTGAAGGAGAAATTATTTCTTCCCCTATCAAGATAATCAATTTCTTTTCAAAGAATAAGTTTTATGGCAGGGGTGAAATCTCTACATTTGAGCATTTCCTTCAATTTATTGAAATTTGTATCTCTAACGATGTGTGTCATGACAGTGCCATATGTGGAATTTCCCCCCTTACTTTTAAAGGTCGCAATCAAATCATGGTGTAAGACTTTACCACCCACATCTATCCAATATTTTTAACAAGTCATGGATGATTTTGTGTATGCTTTTGAAGAGTCTAGTTCTGAAAAAAAATAGATAAATTGATGATCTCATAATGAGATCAAAGGAATCAATGGAAGACTTTTATGATATATTTCTTAGTATTTTCTATAAAATTCCTAAGGTAAGGATTCATACCATTTAATCATATAGTCTCCATATTTTTTTGGTCTTTATGAGAGATAACATAAGTATGACCTTAACATTGAAAAGCTATCATCAGATGTTTCTAATGATCCACAAGTAATAAATCAACCAAAATTTATTTCTCCTTTTTTAATGCCAACTTGTGTTTCATTTTTAGATGCAAGTCAAGGAGAATTGCAGGCCTCGGAGGAGGAGATGGTTCCCCCTAAATTCTCTCATCCTCATTAGTCTTTACTATCCAATGAAATAGATTCTTTTACTAACATTCAACTCTATGTTGTTGATAAATCAGGTAATGAGGAAAATTTGTATGAAAAAGAGCAGAGTTGTCTTGGTTTAGAAGTTGTGATAAACCATGTTGAAGTGGGTAAAATCAAACTAAAATCAATAAACCCTCTTTTGATTATTATGTTGATGAAATTCACATTGATTTAGATAATATTACATTTTATTATTCTCATCATGGTATGCTCTCATCTTTATCTCTCTTCCATGACCAAGGCATTGTCTTGAGTGACAGTCAAAATCCAAATGATTCCATAGAGCATAACATGTGTGTTGATTTGCTGATTCCTCAAGCTTATATGAATGTGTAAAATTTGAGTTTTGAATCAGATTTGGTTGGAATTTATGCTTCCTCACAAGAATATTTTCATCTTCTTTCACTCTCAACACATTATTCATTGTATCCCAATTTGTTTGATGAGTCTACTACACCATTGAATTCTATAAATCCTTTATATATTTATTCTACTAGTATTGATTGTGATCAAATACAAGGTGGTGATGTCTCACAATTATAAGATGAAAAGAATGAATCTATTTCTCGTGTACCTTTTAATTTTCATTCTTTAACGAGTGAAGAGGAATATTCTACTACTCTAAATGTTCAAGAAATCCCTCTAATTGATTCATCCAGATCTCGATCAATGAGGAATATTGTGTGTTAGATGACCAATCTGATCAAATAAGTGACTCTAATATTTATCATTTTGTTAACCATGATCCCTCTAATACATCTAATGATGGTTGTACATATTCATTTGTTGAGCTTACTAAGCCACCAAAATTTGATGACACGCCATTTGAAAGCTTAGAGACTTGTCAGGAAATTGAGGCACTTCAGATCTCGTTGATGGTTATGTTAGGTCCTCACAATATTGGCAAGATCCTTGAACTGGATGATGTTAGGTTTTCCTCACATGACACTCTTCATAGCTAAATTGCATTGAATGAATGCTCATGTTTTCAAGTTTTTCATGGTTTTTGAGTTGGTCCTTTTTAATATCATGATAAAATTGTTGATTGGTTGATGGAGTATTATCTAGCAAACTCTTATGCAGATAAGCATCCCTTATTTTCTCGTATGCTTGGTATGAATGAAAATGTGAATAAATGCACATTTGTGAGAGGTTTTCGAGGTTTTTATGTTTATCATTCTTTCTACCAAGATAGAATTTCAGTCTGGTTAGAGCAATATTTTTTGGCACACTTTTTAGCCAGTAGGTGAGACCTTTTATCTCTTATGAAAGTTAAATTTGAAAATATCTTTACATTGGCATATTGTTTCATGTTGGTTCTAATCATTGTTATCTTTGTATTTGTAAGTTATTAGAAGCTTTGGTAGCTTCAATGGAAATTTCACTTCATGTGATCTCAATCTATTTTTTCAGTTAGATTAGGGTTTAGGTTTAGTCCTAATTTTATATGCTTTCTAGAGTAGTTATGCATGCATTTTCCTTTCACAACTAGTTGCATTCTTTCCATTATGTTTCAATTGTATATAATTGCAGCTCATTATTCCATGTTGCTCTTTTATCTTTTCATTTAGCTTTCTAATCATCATTATTTTTTTGCTTTGTAGTTCGCCTTTTACTACTTTAGTATCATCTTCTTGCATTTTTATTCGTTCATTACATATAGAAATGGTTTACTTTGCATTGCATGGCCTCATTTGGCTCTCATTTAGCCTTACATTTGCATTGATTTTTCTCTATTACATGTAACTTTTGTTCACTTCATAACACTTAGCGTCTATTTTTCATTTAGTATCAACTTCCTGCATTACTTTTCTTTGCACAACATTTAGTTGTTGTTTACATTGCATTGCATTTGTCCTTTTATTATGCACTGCATTACATTAGAATTTACCCTTTCATTTAAGCCTTGTTCTCTGCACTTTCTTTTCAATTTAGTACATAAAAAAAATCCATGAAGAGCTTCCTTTATAAAATGTTGAAATCCCATCCAATAATTGTGTGAGGTTGTGGTGGTCAATCCAAGAGGTAGCCTCTTGTAAGCCTCGGTATTGATACCCCATTCTAGATATCCTTTACATGAGTATGTGTTCTTAAGTAAGGAAAATATGGGTTGATGCTTGTGGAAAAATCTAATCAGTGCATAAGGCCTATAGCTATAACTTGAACTATGTTTCGATATGGTCCTAAATATTTCATTTTTTGTTTTAAAATCTACCTTTCAGTTGGAGATGTGATGTGGAAATATTGCATGAGGGAAAACCTAAGTTAGTAAATCTTTTAGTTTTTCAAAACAAGAAATGACCTCTCTTTCCCATTAAATAATTTGAGATCCCTCATACACCCTAGCATGATGAATGCTCAAATAAATAATGTAAAGTGCATGAAAAAAGGAAAAATCAAATAAATGGTAAAGGCACAAGAACTTATTCTTTCCCAAAAAGGTGATACAAACAACTTCACCAAGGCTATGGGCGCTCGCTGGTAGCAGAAAAATGTTGGTGATTTCTTAAGTGACTCTTTTGGGCCCTATGGATGCTAACTAACAACGAAGCAACACCAAAAACACACTTTAAGTTATGAACACAATAAATCCTTTGTCATGTTATATGTATCATTGTCGAAGGCTTACATGTGTGATCTCTTGATTTAGTATGTAAAGGCTAGTAGGACCTAGCTAAGGATACAAATGGATGGCACATCTGTAAATGGTCAAGTAACCTGATATGGAACCCATAATTTGTAGCTCAATACTTCCTTGCATCATTTTAAGACACTATCTATCAATGAGGGGACTAAGGAAAATATGTTGGAATCCACCAGTTGTTCGCTAATTGTTGTAGTCGCCTCAAAACCTCCCAAAACATTTTAGCTTATATAACTAAATTTTGGGTCCCTCCTTTTTCTTTTCAAGGTTTTAATGAAATCCATGTGGCTTGAAATGGTCAAAACCCTTTAATGACCTAGTTATCATCAAAGACTATGGTTGTGTATATTTTCATAAGTCATATTGTCTATGCATGCCTACCTTGCTTCATCCTCAAACCCCATTTTATAAATATACGATGGTGTATGGCATTTGCATTCCAATTTTTTTTTCAAATAATATTTTAGCATTTTTCCTCAATTTACATTTATATAGGTTAAGGTTACTTTGTTTTCATGAAGTTGTGAGGACTACACACATGCGTGGATTTTTATGCACAAGCTCAAGGAAAATTTGCAATTGGATCTAATTGCTTTCCAACATTAGAAAAGGCTCTTGAGTGGAAATTGATAGTACTAGATCTCCAATCCCTCTTGCATGCTCTAATTTGAGGCAAAATTATCTAGCACATCCTGAAGTAACCTGTATTCAAGTTAGAGGGATTTGTTTCGTCATCTAGAGGGATCAAAGTGTGACAATACATAAAAAAAATCGAAAACCCAAGTAAATAATCAGGAACATATTTCTTCAAGTCAATTGTCCAACAAGATTCATCTAGGTGATTCTCAAGCAATTATATCAAGGCTTAGTTGTCAGAAATTGGTATTCTAAAATTAAAGTACCTTTAGCCATTTAAATAAATAGAATTGATACTTCTATAGTTGAATTAGTATATTTTATGGATATTCATTAGCTTGGGGTATAAAATATGAATATTTGGAAGAAATTTGGTGTGTTGGGTATAAGGGAATAGAGGCATCAGATGAAAACTCATGTTATTCTTCTACTAAAAACATGTGGCCATGGAACCAAAATATGAGAATTTTCTTGAATGGAAAAAAAAGGGAGACAATTTTTCATAATTTTGGTGGCATATAGCCATAGTTTGTTGGCTTGAAATATTTTTTAGCTTGTATGAGGCCAAGAGGCTACACCCACAACCTTGATATAGATAGGCGATCTCGAGTCTTTCCCCTACCTCCTATAATAATTCATGAAGCATTTCCTCACAGAAAACGTTTTGACCACCTTGAATGACAGAGAAAAACTGAATTGCATATGCCAAGGATGAGTCAGTGATGTCCTATGCCAAGGTCTCAAGTCTATATTGAAAAAATCAAAAGGAAACCAAACATTACGTAAACAAGCCCATATACTTGAAAACTATAAGAAATGGAACTTGGTTTGGGTGGGGCTAGATCAAATGGGTCCCATGGAACCTAATGAGATATAACTTATACTGGGATTTTATAAATATCACACTCACAAATCAATCATATTCTAACTTCACAAACTACAATCTCCCTTATCACATATCGTAGGTGCAGATCGCAGTGCGATCCATCCTCCCATGTAACTGCAAACTGCACTAGTGATCCATGATTTTTCCTCCATAGTATCCTACCTCCACGTGTCCCTTAATTGTAGATCTCTCTTTCATATCACAATCGTACCCATATTATCCTTAACTTTTCTTTATGCGACAAAATTACTCGACCATAACCTAAAATTGTGCTATCACATTTTCGTTGTGATTATATTACCATACATAACCCATTGCAACCTTCCTTCCTAATCTATGATCTCCTCTCCATCACTAATCACATCACCATCTATGAATACTTACCCCATCACAATTTTCTTTCCAATTGCATCCCTTAAGTCGCATCCCTAAACAGTTGCAATGGTGATTTGTCTTACTTGTAATGATTGGAAGACAATAAGTCTAGACTGTTGGAAAATCAGAAAGGAGGAAATATTTTCTTATGATGATAATTACTTTTGATAATATTTTTCTTTCTTTTGATAAATATATTTAATTATGACTCAAATAAAATTATGAATATCGAACCTAGTTACTTTCTTCAACACTCCCTCTTAACTAGGGAGGTATTAATAATTACCTATATCTATAGAGGTACATGGAAGATCTCAAAAATGAACTACAAAGAGTTTAGGCACACTCAGTGCCACAGACTAGATTCCTTACCAGGGGAATCTATCTGGGTGGGACTAAGATGGGATAAAGATTTTTGCCACTATATGTACCATCAAGCTTACTAACCATCAACCCAAGGATCTAGGTGTGTAATGCAAGGTCAAAACTCTATGACCAATGCCACCCTCCCTACTTCATGATATAGACATCAAACACATGTAGACGTCCTCCTAGGAATTTTGTATTATACATGATGCCTCAAGACTGTCAATTATTCAAATTGGTAACCTTCAGCTTCTTGCTACACGTACTTCTAAAATTCAGCTTCTTGCTAGGGTTTTGTTATAAACCCTAGATCACATAATTTAAATTAACTTAATCAAGATATCAATATAATTATATCTAGGGCCTCAATATTACTTTCAGATATATGACATACTTTAGTACGATATATTGCAAACCCTAGAATCCATATATAATACGTTAAGCCTTAAATATCAACAATCAAAACCAATCATAGCACAATCTAAGATTTCTACAATCTGATCCACTCCTACTAAGGTTTGTTGTAAACCCTAGATTTTATCATCATATTGGAAACAATCTTATCATATCCTAGAATATCAAACTTCTACAAGGACGTTGTTACAAACCCTAGCATCGACAATTATGTTAGCATGTATACATATCTAGGATATCATAATCATGCACAATAATATCACATCTATTAGGTAAACCCAAGACACAAATATTAAAGTTAGACATATAATAATTTTGATTGGGCTAGGGTTTTGATCATACAAACAAATATACACCTAGGGATTCATTCCTAGGAGCTTAGTATAAATATTATAAGGGTTTTTCTCATCAACCCTAATTTACCAAAACCCTAAAGATCTAGGATTTGAATACACAACAAACCCTAAAGGAATAGGGTTTTCATTATACCAAAACCATTAACATCAAAATAATAGTATTTTCTAGATTCATCAATAACCCTAAGTAGACTAAGGTTTCATAGTCAATATTGACACACCCTTAGGTCAGGGTTTTATAGATAACCTTTTAGGGTTCCACAATGATGATTTAATGAGGGTAGATTTAATCTAATGATTAGTCACCCTAAAAAGAATTTGTATGATTCAAATACCTAGACATAACAATGTTAGTAATGTAAAGCAAATTTAAAATAAATGAATAAGCCTTTAGTATAAATAGAACAAAGCTTACGGTATAAGACAAATCTTTGAGTTGATTCTTAACAAACCTTGTAGGACATAAATTCTTGAAGATCTTTCTTTTCTTTGCAACAAAACTTCTACCATGCTTCAAGATTATCCATTGAGGTCTCATCCATAACTCTTGAGAATTTAGTAGGCCTTTTCTAAACAAGAAAATATAAAATAAATGTTATTAGCATATAATATAAACATATCTTGATAAGAGATGGAAACCAAACATAAAGGATAATACAAGGAGTAAGATATTTATCTTTGCTAAAATGGTGAGGGATCCCTCTTAATCCAATCTTGAGGGATACCTATAACGTTATCAAAACAATTATAAAATGTTCTACCAACGCATGTTAGACCTACAAGTACGAGAAATCAAAACATAAAGGAAATCAATTCAAAACATAGAATACAAGGATATGTAAGGTATAGAGTCCTTAAGAGTCCCTAGAAAATAAGTCTTTAACTTTGGATTCTTCCATCTTGTTCTTCTTTGGTGAACCTTCATCGGCAATATTTGCTTGATCCATATCTCTTCTTTTATTCCTTGGATTCTCAGGACAAATTTTTCTATACTGACCCATTTTGTGACAATTGTAACATTCAATATTGGATAGGCCTATTTTAATCCTTGGCCCTTTTAACTTCTTGAAGGTTCCTTTATTCTTTTAATGAGCATAATAGTAATTTTAGATGCTATCCTATTCATTCTCCTTATTTCTTAATAATGGTATTCTGACTTCTTCTTGACAACATGCATTCCATAATTTTTCGAATGTAAGAGCATCCTTCCAACTATTGATCCCTGATGCAAAGGCATGCCAAGAATTTGGTAATCTTAGAAGAGTAGTAATCACGAGCTCCTTTTCAGGTACTATTTCATCTATTTCCTAGAGTTAATCTCTAATTCTAGCTATATTTACAAAGAAGGATACCACAATATCATATTTTGTCATCTTCATAGTTCTTATTTCATTATTGAGGCTTCCAATATGACCAATGTTCTTGATTGTGAATAATTTGGGTAGGGCATCATACATTTCTTGAGCAGAATCTATGTTGGACATATATGGAATGAGGTTGTCCTTTATTCAATCCACTATTAGGCTCATAGCCAATATATATGTTTCTTTGAACTTTGTTTTCTCTTCTTCACTTGATTCATATGTAAGATTCTTTACTTTTCCTTTGACTAGATCCAAAACTCTATTCTTCTTGAGGACGAGATCTATCATATTTTTCCATGCCCTATAGTTGGAGGCTCCTTCTATTTTTTTTTCTTCCTTTAATGAGTTAGACATGGTTCTTTTAGATAGTATGATTATCCCCTTATATGATCCCAATTTATTTTATGACCCTTATTCAACTTATTAAGACTCCTTATTATCCTTATAGTAGATCTTCAAGATGCCTTTTTCTTTTTCTTCACCTTAACTCTGATAACATGTTGGAAAATCAGAAAGGAAGAAATATTTTCTTATGATGATAATTAATTGTGATATTATTGTGTTATTATCAACTTTATTATGTTCTTTTATATTTGTTTCATCAAGAAATTATCATACAAAACATGAAGATCAAGGACACCAAATGTAGGAAGACAGCTAGGGAAAAACCCCTACATAGCGAAAAACCCAATCAAGAACTCTTCATTTAATAGATTCATATAATAATAAGACAACCAAAACCCTAGACCAACAGACCTTCCTCCTCCACCAAGTCAGCCTTCTATGATGCAATAACCTTCAATCTTCTCTTCTTGTTCAACAACTTCAACCCAACAAAAACTTCGATCTCAATTACTACAACTACTGCAGAAATTGCGACCCCCAGCTTCAGAAATTTGATCCTGCAATAGAGATAGAATTTTGATCCTAGATTCAGCTCAATATTTTTGCACGTGTGAGAGAAAGGTAACCCATAAACTCGTTTTTCTTCTTCTAGTTTATTTTCCTTCTTCTCTTGCAACTTCACACTCTTTTCTGCAACTAGTTTACTACACTTTTACTGCAAATCAAACTTGATGAGTGTGTGTTACAAATGATTTCAAGTTGCTCCAATATATAGGCTTCTATGAGGTCGAATTACCCTATTTGAGACCTACTTGATCTTCTTTGAGGCTGAATTGGTGGAGGAGACCTAAATGACCTAATTTACATTAAAATAATTTTCTTTAACAAATAATTCGCAAGAGGTGTTCTTTACAATATGACATGGAGAAGGGCACTTGACATAAACCTTAGAGGTCTAAAATGGATACCTTGGCCTACAAAAAATTTACCCAAGCATGAAACCCATGCTCTAATAACTCAATTTTATTAATAATAATAAAAAAAACCCTGTCTTTTTATAAATATATTTAATTATGACTCAAAAACAATTATGAAGACCGAACGTAGTTAAATTATTCAACATACACAACCCTCATGTCATAGCCATACATGATCATTTGGGATGAGGTTACCGAATGGTGAGCGATGAAAGCGAACTTAACCGATCATGTTCGATACATGAAAAGACCAGATTGACCATTAGCGTAAATAAAAGGAAAACCTTGAGTGTCTAGAGAAAGATCCACATACAACTATTAAGCGTAAATATCGCACCAACGGATTCATTGGTTGTATGAAAAAGTATGTCTTGAATGCATTCATTAAGTGAGTGGAAGCCAATGGAATTCATGTGGTTTTAGAAGTAAGAATATGCATCGACAATTGTGATTGTTCAGACAACAAGGAACCATGGTTTGATTTCCTATTTGGAAGAATTCATAGCGTACTCTCAAGGATGTGTGACTTATTATATTCCTGTGAATGTTGCTAAAAGTATATCTAGGGTGTTTCCTCATCCAATGGAAGAAACTCATCGCATGGGCCTATATTTTTCTAGGGTGAGAGGAACCTATATTGTGAACAATGTCTCATTTGATTGAAAAATATACCTTAAAATGCATCCATCATTGTTACATATGTCAAATTTATATGTGCAATTTCATACTTGTATAGTTTTAGGTTTACTATTGGGATTTATTGAAGATATTTAATGTTCCAGATGATGCATTCAAGGAAAAAAAACCTCTATATACTTTTTATCCTCATAGATTGGAATATTAGATAGGTTAGGTCAATAGTGGCTACAAATGCAATCAATTCACACCTTAAGTTTGAAGAATTGCAGAATCTATTAGTTCAATTCTTCAACATATACGATTATAGGAATAAATATAGTTCCAACTCACATATGCACAAAATCAGTCAGGCTCAGTAAGGTAATTTCTGAAATTATCAGCAGGTACGTTAAGTGTTTAGAACATACGACACAACCAAGGAAGAGGTATATGGTGTTTATCATGAACAAAAATAAAAAGGGGTAAAGTGTGAAACGAAAAATGTTGGCACACAAGGAAGAAATTATAATGGTTGACCATTATGTTGGAATTAGAATATATGGGCATAAATTTGGTATTAAGTCAATCTGAAAATTTTCATTATGGACATAGAAATATGTTGTGAGGAGATTGAATGGAAGAGAAGGCATGTACAATATCATGCAACAGTTTCAACAAAACCATGTAATTTTATGGATTTGGATGTTCTAAATACCATGGAAATGTCATTAAAAATGCTCCAAGGTTTTCTTCTTCGAACAATTCAAAAAATTTGTACAAATGGAAGGGCGAGATATTTTCAAAACAAGCTCTAGTGGAATTTTTTTAATCTTGGTATATCGGACTTGGACACCTCGCAAGGAACTTGTACATATATGACACAGTCACATTCTCAAATCAAGTATGTTCCACTTACGATAGAAAAATAACCTTATAATATTTTCCTCCTATTATCAATGGTCCACAATCAATTTGAAAACAAATAAAGTCTTCACTGAATGTGCAAACACTGACCAAACTAAGGGAAAAAAAATTTAAAAATTAAAAATTAAGAGTTGTAAGAAAAAAATTAAAAATTTGAACTAGTTGAAGTCATAAACCAAGTGGAAAATCAATCATATATGTAGATATCTCTATTTGGAATTAGGAGATTGATTTACCTCATGTTTATAAATTTATTGGTGTTACTCTCAAAGGAAATCAGGTCATAAGCCTATTGGAAAATATAGTCATCTAAACAAAGGAAAAGTTGTAATATTATGGTATGTGTTCCACCAACTACAAGTGATATTCACCACAAGTGTGATGTGATGCAGAAGTAGTGGTCAGTGTTTTGAGGTAGCAAGATAATGAATACCTTTTTTTTGATGAGAAGTGGAATATAACAACACCAACTCAAGTCTACTTCCCAAATCCGAATAGATATATAGTAGTAATTTTATATATTAGACCAATTATGGAGTAAGTAAAGATGAACTTTATGAAAAAATGAAAAGGTAGGTCCTTGTTCTCTTCAAATCATGGATGAATAAATAATTTTCTTGCAATTTCACAGTTGTACGCCATATACAATTTTCTTTGCAGGTGCGTCAATGATTGATGTTGTTTGTGATGGTTATAATGAAGAGTGGTGGAATGTCAATCACATTATGCCCTTGTCCATTGAGCCCTATCATACATAAAAAGAATCATCCCAATGAATATTTTGATACTGAAGTAGAGAATAATCACTTTGACTGAGCTTATGGAATGGGTTTCAAAGGACCTCGTGTTTATGATGGATACAATGAGATAGAGCGTAGGGTTGTGGTTACGATGTTGGAGCAGATAGCCTTACCATGAGGACATAGCAGTTATGGATTTTGCGTTTCATAAGGACTCCCCAAAATCATTCCCTAAATCTTAATGCACCAAAGTCACCCAAGTTAATAGCTTAGCATGTTGGTTTGACATTCAATTCCATGAAAGGATTGTATAACGAGGTTTTTCATACTTATAAAATTGTTGAATAAGGTATTACAAAACAGGCCCGTGAGGTTCCCCGCATGGAATAAATTTATATTAAGTACTTTTCTAAGTCAGCAAAGGTGTGAGGTCAACTTAATGGTCAACATGGTAAATTAAAAACTCTTTTTGAGCCTGATATAACCTCAAGGTTGTGTGCAGTCCTAGGATCAATTTACTTACAAACTAGTGCTGCAACTAATAAATGGAACTACAGTTCATACGAGTTCAAATTTCCCAACAACAAACTTTTACGCTACAAGGTCACAACTTACTTGGAAACTTCATGGTCTCTATTTTATCAAGTTGTAGATATTAATTTGTCATAATTTTAAAATGGAAAATTATCAAAAGTCATTATGAGTCAAATAGGTCATGGGGAAGTCAAAGTGTTAAGGGTGTTAATGTCAGTTTTTTCATCCTGCCACCAATGATCAAATGAACTCTTATCATGTCTTGTTAGGGTATCATAGCTAAATTTTTTGTCATTCCATTAGGTCATCATGCAAAAATTTGGTCACTGGATGTAGATCTAGGTATGATTTTCCTCCTTCCAAAATTTTACTAATTGCTGCCTCATTTCACCTCTCAGCTGAGTGTACCATCATTCATAAGTTTTCATCATCATTACATTCATTTTCATCATGGTTTCATTCATTCCAAAGTCTCCATTAGGTCTTTAGGGTTCCAAGGTCATCACATCATCATTCTGTGCATAAAGTCCATCAAGTGATGGAGTGACAATAAAGTAATTTCATCAATAAATTTGATTTCAAAGAAAAATGTAATTTTATGTTCCTAATTTGTAATAAATACTTTAGAGTTCCAAGTAGCTGCAAATGCTCAAGTTCCACCAGCAAATTTTCAAGGTTCCAAGAAAAAATTCAGTGTTCCAAAGCCACCAAAATTTCAAAGTTCAAGGTTAAGGCGAAAAGAAAATGAAAGGTTGATTTTGAAAAAAAGGAAATGTGGTTCCATGTTTATTTAATGAATTTTCTCCAAGTTTAAAAGGTCCTAAAAGAAAAAAATACATTCATTCTCACTCTTCAGCATCAAGCTCTCAACTTGTTCAAGTCAAAAAACCAAATTTTGCCTCAAAATATCAAGTTTCTAGTCCATCGATGTGCTTTTCCTCAAGGCGCTATGCTTTTCAGGTGAGCACGCTGCACTTTTTCCAAAGATGTTGCACTTTTTGTAGAGGTCACTACTCTTTTCTCAAATACACTGCGCTTTTCTCAGTGAAGCAGCTACATCCATAAAACTTGTTTGCAAGGGTTCCGAGGGGCAACTAAAGGTTTCTTCAGCTATTACAAGTAAGTTCAAGTCTTCAACATCTCCTATTAACATCAATTTCATTCCTTTTGTGGTGAAAAGCCTCCATTTGTATCCATGTTTTATTTTAGTGGATAAAACCTATTTTTAAACTTTTCAAGATAAATTTGTGTTCCCCTAAACCCTTTTACCTCCCTTGCACTCTAAATATCCCCCAAAACCATTATATCCCTTCATTCCCCACTCTTAAGTCATATTCCTTAAAACCCTACCCCTATGTTGCGCTTTTCTAGGCAACTAGACTATATCCCTGTAATCAAATTTTCTAGCCCATCCCCCTTCTCATTTTAACTCCCCATCACTTCCATAAGGTTCCTAAACCCCTTACACCCTTCCATAATTCCCACACCTATCCCAACTCCCTAATCCCATCATCCCATTCCCTTTTCCCTCCCCTTTTCCCCTAGGGTTTCTAGCAAACTAAACATGATGGAGGAAGAGAGAAACACCATGGAGGAAGAGAAAAAGACCTACAACAAAGGAGGGAGTATATTAAGGCTTGATCCATCAAACACCAGGTAATTGATGTCATCACCCCTATCAGTTAAAATTCTTTTAGCATGTAGGTTGTTTTGAGTTTTGTGAAATGGTCAAAAGAGTGTAGATCAATCCAAATTTGACTAGGATATTCATCACAAACCTACAAAAATACCAAGTCACCATTATAGGGGTGACATTCACCATTTCTACAAACAATATTATTGAAACAAGGATACCTTATGTAGGTGAAAAGTGGTTTAAAACTCAGGATTTGGATGCCCGGTTGTATGAACCCAACCTCAAATAACCCTACAAAGACAACATCAAGAAAATCTTCCCTTTTGGTCAGATACTTAATAGGTTTTCTCCCATGATGAAAATCATCATGAAATACTTTACTTGTGAGAGAAGATTCTCCAGGTTGTACAGCTACCACATCTGGTTACTCATACATTTTACCAGGGTGAAATTGCTCAACATTCCCTATTATTTGTACAGGAGCATTGACAAGACGGCCTACAAGGTACATAACAGATAATATGAGCATCAAATGAATAGTCTTTTCCATCATTCACTCATCAAAATGATTTTCCTTAATCACCTCAAATAGCTGAACATTGCATGGGATACTTTCATTGAGGTAGAGGTCTTCACATCTCCACCCAACCAGCCTGCTAGACCTATTCCACCATCAACATTAGTTACTCAAAAACAAACTAGGTCATCTAGCAGGGCTGCAGTTAAGAAGTTTAAAAATGGAAAAGAGATAAGAAATTATTAGAGAGGACATATGCAAGTGTTTTCTCCACAAATTGTGGAAGGGGCCTTGCCTTCTACATCAGCAAAGATGGTATATCGTAAGCAGCAGAAGACAATTGTCCAAGAGAAGGAATCCCTTCACCATGACATTGAAATGGTATAATTGGAAGCCCAAGATGAACAGGAAACCCTAAACCTGGTCATCAAAGAAAAATATGCCAAAATCAAATAGCTGCAAGACAATTTGGTAATTTCCAAATTTGTTATCTCCTTCCTTGAGCAAGAGAACAAATAGTTGAGTGAAAAGCAAATACTCTTGGAAATGGACTTGTTGAAAGCTAAGAGGCAAGATGTCAAAGGAAAAGCAGTGACTGGACATGATAATCCTGATGAGGATGAGGCTTAAACCACTAAGAAAAGACCAAAAAAAAGGGGCCTAAAAAGAGCATTGGAGCAGGAGAAACAACAGGAGGCACTTCTTGTAGAGGAACTCACCTTTGAGAAGAGGATTGCCATGGAAATTAATGAAAATAGGGAATTTTGGCTTGACAGAGTAAACATACACCTAGAGAATCTCCTTCAGAAAGCCAATAAGGACAATCAGATGTTGAGGCACATGGCTGACCACTACCATCCAAGAAACAAGATTTGTAATGACAAGGTTAAGCAATTGCAGGATAAGCTCAAGGAAACCCTAATCAGCCAAAAAGAGAAAGGTAAACTTGACTTTTTTGTTGATGCCTCCTTGGTTGATTAACACACTTCATCAGGACCTTATTCATCAGTTTTGAAATTTTTTGGGCAAGTTTTTGGTATTTTGGGAATTTTGGTCAAATTTTGCAAGCTTTTTGCACAGTTAGCTTGCAAAAAGCACAACGTGGGCCACGTTGCACTTTTTCTGGGAGCCTCTAAATGATGAAAGCTTAGTGGGGTTGGAAATATAATGGCCTATACATCACATTTTGACTACTGGAACTCCAAAATCAAGCTTTTGACAAGTGGAAAAGCCCAAAAACCACCTAAAAACACCTTTGTGCCAGTATTTTCAGCCCCACACTGCTCTTTTTGACCATTATTTGGAGAATTCATTTTTGAGGGGCTTAACTCCATAATTTTCAGTGATTGAGGACCATTTTGGGAACTAGACAGGAAGATATTTCAAATGAGCTATCTTGGTCTCAACTTGGACTTCAGAAAGGAAGTAAAATTTCAACTGTAATCTCACGTTGCGCTTTTCTCAGGGGCACACTGCACTTTTTGCACACACGCTGCACCTTTTCCAATTTCCTGTTTTCTTCAAAAATTTAACTTTTTCTCAGCTGGTTGATGAATTCCATGGAGTTTTACTTATGTAAATGTGAAAATCAAGTGTCATTATGTCTTTTATAGTTACTAGAGGTAGATACATCAAGTAAAATTGTAATTTTGGGTGAAGTGAATCAGTCTCATCAAAGATAGGGATGAGTTTGTTGACCTCCCTAGTCATTAGGATTCCAATTGAGGAATTTTAGGAACAGCTCCAAAAGTCATGGATTCAACCCATGAGAGTGGGAAAATTTTGTTTTGGTCTATATCTTTCATTTTCTTTGTCATTACAAGGGTTGGATGTTGTAGAATTGATATTTGAACACTAGTGTATTCAATTATTTTTGGCAGGAACTAATAGACAGAGTTGCAGCTATTGTGGTGGGATCCATGTGGTATGTGTTTTAAAAATATTTCCTCTTATGTTTTCATATGTTTCAATGTATTATGCCTTCAATATTCGTGTCCATATCTTAATGTGATTTATTTCTAAGTTAGATAAGCAGAATTCATTATTTTAATGCTTTTTTTGGATAAATTATCACAGTTATGTTTCACTTTATTCTCATATAAAATAATTCATGATTTCATGCTCTTTTTTAAACCCTATAAGTCTCTAACACTCTCCAAGATACCTGAAAGTGCTAAAGTGTGTGCCTACCATGCCCCATCACATCTCTGCAAGTCTGATTTTCAATGCCCTGAACTAGTTTTTCCTAGCCCTAATTCACCATCCAACACCAAATCCAAATCAATCAAACCCTAGAGCCTACTATAACTAGCCTAAAATATTCATTATCCAATCAATTTGGTTGTATTCTCATGGAGAGAGCCCTCCCCTGCCTAGTAAGGCTAGCTACTAGGTCAAAGCGGTCTGTGGTTACCTTTGTTGGTCTCCTTCTCAACCTTCGGAGATCTAGTGGAGTGATAACATCTTGGCGACCATATTGGGGAATAAAGTGACAGATCCTCCCTAGTTGTACCATAATTTCATTGAATTATAGGCTTTTGGGTGATAATTCATAATCTTCGTGAAGGCTGATCTGAAAGTTGCAAAGAACCAAGTTGCAAAAAAAAGAGAACATTCTAGCTTCGAGGCGATACACTAGATCGAATATATATCCTCATCTAGATGATACAGTTGAAGACCCAGAGAAACTTGTTCAGAAGCAAAGATCCCAACACTCAGAATTTCATTCAAATCCTTATCCATTGGTAAGATCTTCCTCCTTACCTGCAAAATTTTTATCTCTCGAAGACATACCTTTTGATTTGAAGGTTGAATTGTCTCTATTTCGATTAGAGTCTAAAACTTCACTGTTTAACATAGTATTTGAACCATTAATACTATCTGAAGTAAAATCATTGTCTGAGGTAGTTTTTTATTCATTTAAACTTGAAGATAATTTACTTTCTAAAGAAAATAATTCTGAATCAGACTTCGATAGAAAAGTCTGGAGTTAATTTGATAGGCTTGAAAAGTTAGCTAATCAACTTCAATACACATACAAAAAAGCCATCATCCAATACTGACAAGAGTCATTGTCCATTTCGACACAATCCCAATCATTTGTTTCTTCCTCATCTACACCTTCTAGTTCATTACCTTTTCAATCAACTCATTCCATCGTTACTCCTACACTTCACTCAACAGGATTCATGGCCATATTTTCACCCCTGATTCTACCTGCTCAACTCAATACCTTACCACAAGGCTATGGCTAGAGACTCCCTCTCTTTGATGAGAATTCTCAAACCAGTGCAAAACAATACTTAGTCAAAGTCATTGATTTCATTGACCTGGAAGAAATAGATGTTGATGATGCCAAGATGAGAATCATAGTTCAAATATTTTCTGGAGAAGTTGAAACTTGGTTTAGAGATTTGACTGCAAATTATATAGCCACTCTAGACCAGATGATTGATACATTCATATCCTAATGGGAGGTGAAGAAGAACCCCTTGCAGATTATTTCTGAGTATGACAACTTGAAAAGGAATCCAAATGAATAAGTTCAGGATTTCACTGCTCATTTCAACCGAATGTACCATTCAATTCCAAATGAGATCAAACCTCCTCTAGGTTTGGCTCTCTTGCATTACTCGGATGCTTTTGATCCATACATGGCATACCAGCTCCAAGAGAGAAATCCTGCAACTCTAGAAGACATGCAAAGGAATGTAGTCATTGTGGAAGAAAACTTATCAATTAAAAATCCAAATATGAAGGGTGAGAGAAAGCTAACCATCAGAGAAGAAGCATCCTTATCCTTTGAGGTAAAATTGGACACTTTGATAAGGAAAATAGAAAGAATGGTTGACATAATGTCCATTATAGAAAGAGATCCGGAAGCATAGGTTAGAAATCCTAACTTCAGAGGACAGCAGCAGCAGCCTCAGTTTAGGATCAAACAAAGAGAACAAAGGGCTCCTGAGAAACCAGCACAACAACAGAAAATTCGGAAACCCTTGTAGCAAAATTATGCTCAAGGTGTTGAGGAAGAAGAAGAAGATAATATTGTGGAATAAAATCACTTTTTTACAGCAGATGTCCAACCCATATTTTTGATATAAAATGAAGAATATGTTGAGAAGACTGATTTGCCTAAGGATGAAGATCACATACTTGCCAATGATCATGATTTGGAGGTTGAGTCTGATGATTATCAGCAGGGTTATTTGAATGCACTCAGATCATAGCAGAGGAAATAATCATTGAGAAGTAGAGATGTCTCAGTCAATCCTAATGAGAAGCAGGTATCCCAATAAAAATATACTTAACCAAAGCAAAATCCTCAAGGTAATCAAAACAAAGGAAAGGATCCTGCAGCTGCAAATCAGAACAAGATTAATCAACCATCTACAATCACACCAAGAAAAGAAAAATAAAGTTAGAAGAAGTAAACTACACCAAAGGATCGGCCAGACAAAAGAGACACCGTCATTAAAGAGGTAGATAAGTCCATTCCTTTCAGCCTAGAAACTGAAATATCTAAGTTAAAGTCTCTATCTCTTTAATTAAACTTGTCAAAAATAATCAATATAAATATCACATGGCCAAAATGTTGAAATTAGATCCTTTATATGATATGGTAAATGTCGAATATGACCAACCTGAACTAATTTTTTGTCCAGCCATAGATGGTCAGTTAGAGGATAGTGAAGTTCCCCCATTCTATCTGAGTTTGAGAATTCATCAATGTATCCTTCACAATGACATGCTCGACTTTGGAGCTTCCCATAATTTGATGTCAAAATCCATTATGGAGAAATTGGGCCTAGATATAACTCGTCCTTACCATGACTTATATTTCTTTAATTCAATTAGAGTTCGTTGTCTTGGTCTCATAAAGGATTTAGTAGTTTCCCTTGAAAAAATTCCAGCAAAGAATGTCTTGATGGATGTGGTGGTAGCTGATATACTACCACGGTTTGGTATGTTGCTGTCAAGATATTGGGGAGAGAAGTGGAGAGGTACTTTGAAACTAGATTTCTCTTATGCCACCATCCTAGTTTTCGAAAAATTGAGAAATTTGTACCAGGAAACGAAGATGAAATACGTGATTACCAGCAAAGAGAAACTCAACAATCATCCAATTAATGATGTACATACAGATCTTGAATCATTTATTTTTTTTAATGATAGTTGTTTTAATGATGTAGATAGTCATCTCATGGAAGTAGAAGATATTCTAGAAATTTCCAATAGTGTCAGAGTAGTTTTATATGAGGGAAAAGGAAATCAGCCTAGTTCTTCATAGTAGTGATCAGATTAGGTAGAAAAATGTTTAGAACAAATTGAAGAAGTGGTCCGAAAATATGAGACAAAACATAATGCAGAATTCCAACATCTGGATGATGAAATTGGTCTTTGGACCATGGATTTTGATGGTGCTTTGGGGAAAGACGGGGCAGGCATTGGAATTCGGATCTGTAGTCCTCTTCATCAGCCAGGTAAAGTTCCAAAAAATGTAAGATTATGTTCATATAAGTTGGCTTTCGATTTCTCTAACAATGAGGTTGAATATGAGGCATTGATCATCGACCTCAAAATCCTGAAAAAGTTGGGCGCAAGAAGAATTTCAGTTTATGGTGACTTCGAGATTGTGATTAAACAAGTAAAAGGGGAATACCAAGCCAAGCATCTATAAATGAGAGAATATAGAAATGGTGTACTAGATATCCTAAATATTTTTCCTGAATATACATTTTCAGTAGTGCCAAGAAGTTAGAACCTTATCGAAGATGCACTTGCTACAACAGTAAGTAATTTCAAGATTCCCATATTTTCCAATAAGAGGTTTGAAATCCATGTTAAACATCGACTGACTATCCCTAACAACCTGCGGTATTGACAAGTGTTTTGGGATGACAAAGAGGTAAACAATTTTATGCAAACTGAACATGAATTTGAGAATTATTTTATTGATGAATTTTATGAAAAATATGATCAAGTCATTGAAGCCACTTAGGTTGATGTATTATAATTGAAGGATACCAATATTCCAAGTGGTATCATACCTTTGGAAGAATTGTTTGATCTAGATGATGTTTCTAGGAAACCGACCTTGGTTCCTACAAAGAAAGTTCTGGAGGATGTCAACATTGGAACAACGGACAAGCCTAAGATGGTCAAACGGTCAAAGTATTTATATCCTAAGGTAAAATACAAGTACATTTATTTATTGTCTTAATTTTCTAATGTATTTTCTATTGATCAACGGTTGTCATTGATGTCAACCCAAGTAGCACTAGGGGTTAACCCAAAATTTCATGGGAATTTTGACCTACCAAATTAATATATTTTGGGTCAATAATGCTTTTGATGGTTTCTAGCTGTCGAGATGTTTCCGTTGATATATGGCACGCCATGTAATTCTTCACGAATTGAGAGATATTCATGTTTGAAGTTTGTACCCCCAGTTAGTGGGATAAATCCCCATGGGGTTGGGGCATGGGTTATTGAAAAGTCATAATTAATATTTTTTAAGCTCCTAAAATCCCTCCCACATTCACTTTTTTAAGCCTCTCTCAACCTAAGCATTTATATAAATTGTGATCCTCATTTCCTCCTTATGCAAGGGATTTCGCCATCTAAAACAAGTCATCGTGGAATTTGCGCTCTAAATTTTTTTCTATGAAGGTTCAGATGCTGAAATTTTATGAGGCGAAGCTGAAATCCTGAGAATGCTGCTGTAAAATTTTTAGATCAAGGTGCGCAATATTTTTGGAGATATGATCTGTGGAAGTCAGGGTTTTTGTAAGCTCCTAAAATTCATCTCAAAGAAGTGACCTTGGAAAATTCGTCATAACTCTCTCTCTGAGTATCGGATTGGAATTTCGTAAAAATTCACAAATATTACATAGTCTGTAATTTTTTCTCTATCAATTTTAGAGCCAAATGAAGAAACAGTGACATGTGTCACGTCGTACAAGTGCGCTCTGTTGAAACAGTACATAATTAGGGCATTGTGAGAGATTGGGTATAACTCTCTCTTGAAGATTCCAAATTGGGTCAGACCTGTGGCATTGGAAATATGACTCAGAGGACTACTATATAACCCAAAATAAAATATTTAGGATCTAAAATAAAAAATATACACCAGATTCAATATCGAGCTCCTAGAAGGCAAGAAAAATCTAGATCATGTGTTGTCAAGGGTTGCAAAGGACCAGACTTTCTACAGCAGCAAAGCAAAGCAAGGTGCAGCAAAGGGTAGCATGACAAGAGAAACAACCAAGGTGCATAACAGCAACAAGAAGTTCATCATATGAAGTCTTCAAGTGGGCAGCACTGCATACAATCATTGTAAAGGTATCATTGTACTTATTCATTGTAAATACATTATTATACAAATTGTACTAGTGTCTATCTGCCAAGGGTTGAAGATGAAGTGTTGGGAGGTATAGGATCATCATTAGGTGGTTGTGTCAAAGTTGGGGTTATGGTCTAGTATCTCTTCTTCTTCTGCATCATTCTATATCATTGTAAAGTGGACCATTTTCCCTGCTATAGGAGTCCATTCTTCTTTTATTCTTCTATAGGGTGGTAGGGTGGTGCTAGGGTGAGTTGTAGCTCATTGGGTGTTGGGGCATCCGTTCAGTTGACTATTGAAGAATCTTGGGAGTTGGAGCATCCATCCAGTGGGAGCTGGAGAAGAATTTTTTTCTAGATTCTAGGAATTTGGAGCTTTATTTTCAGTTGGAGTTGAATATTAAAAAATTATTAGAAAAGCATTAGGTGGTTTTTGTCCCGGAGTGGGTTTCCACCTTAAAAACTATGTGCATTTTTGTTCCTCTTGTTTTCTGCTATCATTGTACAAACACTGATAATAATTGAAGATTAACTAATGCTCTAATTGAAAGAAATACTGATTCACCCCCCCTCTCAGTATTTCCAACAATTGGAATCAGAGCTTGGTTCCTTAAGAGCTTGTGAACAATTGGAATCAGAGCTTGTGCACTTTGGAAAGGAAGAATGGAGGTCTATCTCTTGGCACAAGGTTACGAAGTATGGGACACTGTTCAAAATGGATTTACATCAACCGCGGATGGACAAGGTAAGAACAATTTGGTAAATGATGCAAAAGCAAAGAATATTATTATCAGTGGACTTATTGAATATTCCTATCATAAGGTGTTGGGTTGTAAAACCGCCAAAAATGTATGGGACAAGCTTGAGAATATATATGCAAGTGAATCAAATGTCAAAGAAGCAAAGCTTCAAATCTATAGAGAAAAATTTGAGAAACTCAGAATGAAAGAAGATTGCAACATTGCTGCATACTTCCAATACATTGATGAAATAATCAATACTCTGGAAGGATTGGGAGATCCAGTTGATGAGAAGACTATTATACGGAAGATTATTAGAATTTTACCAGGGAGATTCAACCCAAAGTTATCGGTCTTAGAATACAATGAAAATCTAGACAAACTCAGCAAGGAAGAATTACATGGAGTTCTCATAGCATATGAAATGAGACTTGATGAAGAAAAGGGTACTTCAAATCTACAAACTGCGTTTGTTGCATCTAAGCAAACCAATAAGAACAAACAACCTTCAACTGAAATGACATGCACCTGCAAGTGTGAAGAAAAGGGAGATGATGGAGACGGTCTTTCAGATGAAGAATATGCTTACTTTATGAGAAAAATAAAACTTGGTAAGGGGAAATTCAAAGGTAAACTTCCACTGATATGTTTCAGCTATAATGAGGTTGGGAATTTTGTAGCAAAATGTCCAAACAGAAGTGATGGCAACTCAAAAGGAAAGAAAGGCTTTAAGAAATTCAACAAGCAAGGATCCAAAAGGAAATTTCTCTATAAAGAAGATAGCTCATCATCCGATGAAGACAATGAAAGTGAAGAAGAAGCCAATGAGAGAGTATTGTTTATGGAAAAGCACAATAAACAAGAGGTATCAAACAACGAAGAAGAAGGATGGACCATAGAAGAATTTTATGAGGAAGCAATCAAGCTTATAAAATATCTCAAGGCAGAAAATATCCATTCCAATACTCTTGAAGAACAAGTTCAAGGTCTCAAAATTGAAGTTGAAGAACACAAATGCATTGAAGAGTCACTTCAAAAGAAGTTGGAACAAAGCAACCAAGAAAGGGAAGAATTAGAAGCCAAAGTAGTCTCGCTGCGTGAGGAAGTGAAGAAAGGAAAAACTATCCAAAACTATGCCAACAGCTGAAGGGCATTGGTAGAACTCATCAACAATCAACGATCTTACAACGACAAAACTGGCATCGGTTACAAAGAAGAAGACGCAGGACCTTCTACAACAAAATACAATGAACCTATGAGATCTGACATGCATGTAGACTTCATTGGACAAGATTCACAAGAACAACCTTGGAAGACAATTCCTCGATGAAAATTTCCATCCAGGTACCAGCATATTTTTTATGGCTATTGTTATTCATGTGGAAAATTTGGTCATAAAGCTATAGAATGTCGCACGTACCCTAGGAAAAAATACAATTCCAGGAGATTTGTCAAATATGAACCTCCCAGGGCTCAGCGAAACATCAATAGATTTGAACATTTAAGAAATAATATTAAATGTTACAAATGTTGAAACTTTGGACACATAGCCAAAGACTGCAGGCTTTAAAATCCTCCAGAAGAATCTTCGAAGCCACAAAACGAACGAACATGGAAGAAGAAGAAGCCTGATAATTGTGCTCTCGCTTTCAAGGCTCAAACCAACAAAGATGTGTGGTATGTTGATAGCGGTTTCTCAAAAACAAAAACGCATGTAATTTGGAGCCATAAATAAATTTGTATCTTTGAAAGAGAAGAAGGATGGAACCATATCCTTTGGAAATGATGGATCTTCAAATGTTATAGGATCAGATGCCGTCACTCTCGGAAGCAAAGATGTTCTAGCCAAGAATGTTCTATTGGTTGAAAACATGAATCACAATCTTCTTAGTGTTGGAAAAATGTGTGATCAAGGACACCAAATACTATTCAACTCCACGAAATGTGAAATCAGGAAAGGTGTGTATGGTGAAATTGTGGCTACAACAAGTTGAGCTCCAAACGACATATATGTTCTGGATGAAGCAACTAAAGCATGTCTAATAGCTAAAGAGGATGATATAATAATTGGTAGCAATGCTGATCGACTAAGTAAGAAGTTTGCTACAAAGGTGTAAATTGATTTCGAGATGTATTTACTTGGTGAGCTAACATACTTCTTAGGGCTTCAAATATCTCAGCAAGAGAAAGGAATATTTATATGTCAATCCAAGTACATCAAGGAAATGCTCAAGAAATTTAAAATGGAATATTTCAAACCCATCCTTACTCCAATGGTAATAGGTTGCAAATTAAGCATAGACGACTCATCTAAGGATGTGGATCAAAGGTTGTATAGATCTATGATTAGTAGTCTTTTATATGTAATAGCCTCCCGACCAGATGTTATGCAAGTAGTTGGACAAGTAGAAAGATTCCAAGTAGCACCAAAAGAATCACATATTAAATATTTGCCAACATTGGAATATCTTTGCCAGAAGCTTGGGATTCTCCCAAGTTCTCATTAGATTTTCCTTTTTCAAAATATAAAGGGGGAGTGGAAGTAGATTACAAGTCTGCAGGACGGTTGTGTGTCAGGGGGAGTGGAAGTGTGTACAAGTCTACAATATGGTTGTGTTTCAAGGGGAGTTACCCTTTGCCATTGATTTCAAAGGGGGAGAGAATGTTGTAAGAAGAGGTGTCATGATCGCGGGGGGAGTGCTTGTGTTGCCATCGATGCCAAAGGGGAGAATGTTGATCAACGGTTGTCATTGATGTCAACCCAAGCAGCACCAGGGGCTAACCCAATATTGCATGGGAATTTTGACCTACCAAATTAATATATTCTGGGTCAATAATTATTTTTATGGTTTCTACTTGCCGAGATGTTTCCATTGATATATGGCGCGCCATGTAATTCTTCACGGTTTGAGATATCTTCATGTTTGAAGTTTGTACCCCTAGTTAGTGGGCTAAAAACCCATGGGGTTGGGGCATGAGTCATTGAAAAGTCATAATTAATATTTTTCTAAGCTCCTAAAATCCCTCCCACGTTCACTTGTTGAATCCCCTCTCAACTTAAGCATTTATATAAATTGTGATCCTCATTTCCTCCTTATGCAAGGGATTCGGCCATCTGAAACAAGTCATCGTGGAATTTTTGCTCTAAATTTTTTTCTACGAAGGTTCAGAAGCTGAAATTCTTATGAGGCAAAGTAAAAATCATGAGGAAGCCACAGTAAAAATTTCAGATCAAGGTGTGCAAACTTGTTGGAGATATGATCTGTGGAAATCAAGGTTTTTGAAGGCTCCTCAAATTCATCTCAAAGAAGTGACCTTGGTAAATTCGTCATAACTCTCTCTCTGAGTATTGGATTGGAATTTTATAAAAAGTGGAAAATATTTGACAGTCTTTTCCTTTATCTTTATCAATTTCATAGCCAAATGAAGAAAAAGTGACACATGGCACGCCGTACAAGTGCGTTATCTTTGAAACAATCCATAATTAGGGCATTGTGAGAGATTGGGTATAACTCTCTCTTGAAGATTCCAAATTGGGTCAAACCTATGGCATTGAAAAGAAGACTGAAAGGAATACTACAGGGCCGAAAATAATATATTGGGGATCTAAAATAATAGAGATACACTAGATTCAATATCAAGCTCCTAGAAGGAAAGAAAATGCTAGATCAAGTGTTGTCAAGGGCTGCAAAGGACCAAACTTTCTAGGGCAACAAAGCAAAGCAAGGTGTAACAGAGGGAAGCATGAAAAGAGAAGAAATAAAGGTGCAGAACATCAGTAAGGATTTCATCACATGAAGTCTTCAAGTGGGCAGCAGCACATGCAATCATTGTAAAGGTATCATTGTACTTAGTCATTGTAAATACATTATTGTACGAGTGTACAGTGTCTCTCTTGAGGTTGAAGAGGCAGTGTTGGGAGGTCTAGGATCATCATTAGGTGGTTATGTCAAAGTTGGGGTTATGGTCTAGTATATCTTCTTCTTCTGCATCATTCTATATTATTGTAAAGTGGACCATTTTCCCTGGTACGGGAGTCCATTATTATTTTATTCTTTTATAGGGTGGTAGGGTGGTGCTAGGGTGAGTTGTAGCTCATTGGGTGTTGGGGCATCTGTTCAATTGACTACTGAAGAATCTTGGGCGTTGGAGCATCCATCCAGTGGGAGCTGGAGAAGAATGCTTTTCTAAATTCTAGGAAGTTGGAGCTTTATTTTCAATTGGAGTTGAATATTAAAGAATTATTAGAAAAGCGTTAGGTGGTTTTTGTCTCGGAGTGGGTTTCCACCTTAAAAAATGTGTGCATTTGTGTTCATCTTGTTTGCTGCTATCATTGTACAAACACTGATAATAATTGAAGATTAACTAATGCTCTAATTGAAAGGAATATTGATTCACCCCCCCCCCCCCCCCTCTCAGTATTTCCAACATTTTCTTGGGATTATGCAGACTTCAAATTTTATGATAAGAATATCATTCAGCATACCATTCGAATCAATCCCAACCAAAATCCCTTCAGAAAAAAGCTAAGAATAATCAACCTGTGGTTGTTGTCACTGATAGAGAAGGGAGTGAATAGACTTTACAAGGCTGGCATCATTATTCCCATCAGATTTTCTGACTGGATATCAAATCTAGTTTCGGTAAGGAAGAAAACTGGAGAAATCAGATTTTGGAGCTGGAGAAGAATGCTTTTATAGATTCTAGGAAGTTGGAGCTTTATTTTCAATTGGAGTTGAATATTAAATAATTATTAGAAAAGCATTAGGTAGTTTTTGTCCCAGAGTGGGTTTCCACCTTAAAAACTGTGTGCATTTGTGTTCCTCTTGTTTGTTGCTATCATTGTACAAACACTAATAATAATTGAATATTAACTAATGGTCTAATTGAAAGGAATATTGATTCACCCCCCCCCCTCAGTATTTCCAACATTTTCTTGGGATTATGCAGACTTCAAATTTTATGATAAGAATATCATTCAGCATACCATTCCAATCAATCCCAACCAAAATCCCTTCAGACAAAAGCTAAGAATAATCAACCCGTGGTTGTTGTCGCCAATAGAGAAGGAAGTGAATAGACTTTACAAGGTTGGCATCATTATTCCCATTAGATTTTTTGACTGGATATCAAATCTAGTTTCGATAAGGAAGAAAAATCGAGAAATCAAACTTTGCATTGATTTTAGAAACTAAAACAATGTGTCTCTTAAGGATAATTAACCCCTTCCTAAAATGGATCATATCCTACAGAGAGTGGTTGGGGCTTCCCGAATGTCACTTCTTGATGGATATTCGGGATACAATCAGACTTTAGTGCATGAGAAAGACCAATACAAAACTTCCTTCACGACACCTTGGGGCACATTTAAGTATGCTAAGATGCCATTCGGACCCAAGAATTTAGGGGCCACATTTTAATGGGCAATGGACATAGCCTTTGCAGATGAGAAAGATGTTTTCTTAGTTGTATATTTTGATGATTTGACAATTTTCTCTCATTTTGATGATGAACACTTGTATCACTTAAGAATTTTTTTTAGAAATGCAGAAAATTCAGGATTTCTCTTAATCCAAAAAAGATCCTTTTTTCCATGGAGGAGGGAAAGCTTCTTGGTCACATCATCCCCAATGATGGTATCCAAATTTATCCTTCTCGGATTGAGGCTATTCAACAAATTGACTTCCCATGCAGTAAGAAAGAAATCCAAGATTTCAATGGTAATATGAACTTCTTAAAGAGATTTATTCCAAATCTGGCTGAGAACCTTCGAGAAATGACCAACATGCTAAAGAAAGGAAATGAGGTAAAGTGGTCCGAGGAAGCCAAAAATTCTTTTAACTCAGTTAATTTTGCCTTAACTACAACCCCTATTTTAATTAGCCCTAATTACTTCATTGACTTTATCATATTCTCATTTGCCTCCAAGCATAACTTGGTTGCAGTTTTGATGCAAAAGAAGGATAAGATCGAGAAACCCATTGCATTTTTCAGTCGTACCATCAGGGATGCAGCCCTTAGATACAATATCATTGAGAAGCAAGCCTTGGCCCTGGTAAAGGAATTGAAGGATTTCCATGTATATATCCTCCATTCACATATTATAGCATATGTCCCCAATGAAGATTGATCTGGAAGGTAGAAGAGGGAAGTGGAAAGAAGCAATGTTAGAGTATGACCTCGAGATCAAGCCCACAAAGCTGATCAAAGGTCAAGGATTAGCCAAGCTCATGGCTGAATCAAATTTACATGCTCTAGATATCAACCTCATTTAATTTTTGTCCTATGAAGAAGAGGATGGCGCTCTCATACAGGTATCTGATATTTTTCTTTTATCTTCGTGGTATTTTGATATCATATATGCTCTTCAACACCTAAATCCTCCTCCATGCATGTCCAAGAGTAAGTGTAGGTCATTGAAGTTGAAGGCTTCCAAATACTGAATTTTGGACAATCCTCTTTATTGGAAATACCTAGGAGGTATTTTGTTGAACTATTTAGTAGAAAATAAAGCCAAAAAGGTAATGAATGATTTCTATAAGGTAGATTGTGGAGGTCACCTGTTTTGGAAAACCACGTCTAACAAAGTGTTGAGGGCTAGATATTATTGGCCAAATATTTTTGTAGATTTATAAAAAAAAATGATGAGTTTCCATGAGTGTCAGGTATTTCAAGGTAAAACAAAACTTCTTCCATTACCATTGCAACCTATTTCAGTGCAAGCACCTTTTCAATAGTGAGGCCTTAACTTTATCATAGAGATTCACCCTAAATCATCTGCACAACATAAATGGATCTTAACAACCACCAACTACTTCACTAAATGGATCAAAGTGATCCCAACAAGGAAAGCAACAAATTTAATAATTATTCAATTTTTGGAGACTAACATTTTGTCTCATTTTGGCTGTCATCATAAGATCATTATAGACAATGCAGTTGCATTCAAGTCAAAGAAAATGGTTGAGTTCTATGACAAGTACAACATCAAATTGGGACACTCAAACGCGTATTATACATAAGGTAATGGATTAGCATAATCTTCTAATAAATATTTGATTAATATCATAAATAAGATGTCGGAGTAAAACAAGAAGAACTGACACAAAACTCTTGTTAATTCTTTGTGGGAAAACAGGGTGAGGAGTTAGAAATCAATAGGAATATCCCCTTTTTAGTTGTATATGGTATAGTCACTATTTTTCCTACAACACTTGTAGTCTTGGTTATGAAGTTGTTAGAATAAGCAGGAAGTGAAGAGAATGATGTACAACACTGGATCAATTAGATGATCCATCTACAATAAACAAGATATGAGGTTTTTCATAACACCTTAAAGCTTCATGAAAAGATAAAGAAGATATATGATCGTAAGAAAAATGCGGATGATTTCAATATTGGAGATGTGGTCCTCTTTTGGGATGCTACAAACGAGGAAAAAGGGAAACACAAAAAATTTGAGAACCTGTGGAAAGGGCCATACAAGATTTCAGCCTATCGCGGACAACATGCTTTCATAGTGAAAGAGATGAATGGAGAAGATTGCTTAGGAGGACCAGTCAATGGTAGGCTCCTTAAGCATTATATTTTCTAGTGCAGATATTTGAAAATTTCTCAATTCCATTGTATATATCATTTTTTTTTCAAAGTGTGAAGCAGAGAATCATCGGAGCTTAGAGCCCAAAGTGAAGGCCATAAAGTTTCATTGGTTTTCTATTGTTTTCAAAGTTTAGTCAAATTCAAGTCAATCTAGTTTTGAGTCAGTTTATTATAGCAATTTTTCAGCATTTATTTTGGTTTTTAGTTGTTGACTCCATGCCCAATGGTTAGGCTACTTGGTCTACGGTGTTCTTGACACCTCCAAGGAGCTGCCATCCCCAGTTGGAGCCAATGTTAGTGTCAGATTTTGCATCCTGCCACCAGTGATAAAATGAACTCTTATCATGTCTTTTTAGGGTCTCATAGCTAAAATTTTTGTCATTCCATTAGGTCATCATGCAAAAATTTGGTCACTGGTTGTAGATCTAGGTCTGATTTTACTCCCAAAATTTTACTAGTTGCTGGCTCATTTCACCTCTCAGCTGAATGTACCATCATTCATAAGTTTTCATCATCATTATATTCATTTTCATCATGGTTTCATTCATTCCAGAGTTTCCATTAGTTCTTTAGAGTTCCAGGGACATCACATCATCATTCCATGCATAAAGTCCAGCAAGTGGAGTGGCAATAAAGTAAATTCATCAATAAATTTGATTTCAAAGAAAAATGTAATTTTATGTTCCTAATTTGTAATAATTACTTTAGATTTCCAAGTAGCTACAAATGCTAAAGTTCCACCAGAAAATGTTCAAGGTTCCAAGAAAAAATTCAGTGTTCCAAAGCCACCAAAAATTCAAAATTCAAAAGATCAAGTTCAAGGTTAAAGGCAAAAAGAAAATGAAACGTTGATTTTGAAAAAAGGAAATGTGGGTCCATGTTTATTTAATGATTTTTCTCCAAGTTTAAAAGGCCCTAAAATACCAAAATACATTCATTCTCACTCTTCAACATTGAGCTCTCAACTTTCCCAAGTCAAAAAACCAATTTTTGCCTCAAAAATCAATTTTATGGTCCATCGTTGCACTTTTCAGGTGAGCACACTGCGCTTTTTCCAAAGATGTTGCGCTTTTTGCAGAGCTCATTGCCCTTTTCTCAAAGACTGTGCTTTTCTCAGTGAAGCAGCTACAACCATAAAACTTCTTTACAAGGGTTCTGAGGGGCAACTAAAGGTTTCTTCAGCTATTACATGTAAGTTCAGGTCTTCAACATCTCCTATTAACATCAATTTCATTACTTTTATGGTGAAAAGCCTCCATTTGTCTCCATGTTTTTCTTTAGTGGATAAACCCTATTTTTCAAGTTTGCAAGCTAAATTTTCTTTCTCCTAGACCTTTTTACCTCCCTCATACTCTAAATATCCCGCACAACCCTTACATCCCTTCATTCCCCACTCCTAGGTCATATTCCCTGAAACCCTACCCCTACACTGTGATTTTCTAGGCAACTAGACTATATCCCTGTAATAAAATTTTCTAGCCCATCCCCCTTCTCATTTTAACTCCACATCACTTCCCTAAGGTTCCTAAACCCCTTACAGCCTTCCATAAATTTTCCCACACCTATCCCAAATCCCTAAACCCATCATCCCATTCCCTTTTCCTTCCCCTTCTCCCCTAGGGTTTCTAGAAAACTAAAAATTATGGAGGAAGAGAGAAACATCATAGAGGAAGAGAGAAACACCATGGAGGAAGAGAAAAATACCTACAAAAAAGGAGGGAGACTATTAATTCTTGAGCCATCAGACACCAGGGAATTTATGTCATCACCCTTAGCAGTCAAAATATTTCAGCATGTAGGTTTTTTTAAGTTTTGTGAAATGGTCCAAAGAGTGCAAAGCCATCCAAATTTGACCAAGATCTTGATCACAAACATACAAAAATACCAAGTCACCATTGAAGGGGTGACATTCACCATTTCTACAAAAATTATTGCAGCAGCAACAGGGATACCTAATGTAGGTGAAAAGTGGTTTAAAACTCAGAATTTGGATGCCCAGTTGTATGAACCCTACCTCAAAGCACCCTAAAAATACAACATCAAGAAAATATTCCCTTTTGGTCAGCTACTTAATAGGTTTTCTCCCATGATGAAAATAATCATGAAATACTTTACTTGTGAGAGTAGATTCTCCAGGCTATAAAACTACCACATCATGTTACTCGTGCATTTTACCAGGGGTGAAATTGCTAAAAATTCCCTATTATTTGTACAGGAGAATTAACAAGATGGCCTACAAGGTACAAAATAGAGAATATGAGCCTCAAATGAAAATTATTTTCCATCATTTTCTCATCAAAATCATTGTCCTTCATCAACTCAAACAACTGAACATTGCATGGGATACTTTCATTGAGATAGAGGTTTTCACATCTCCACCCAACCATCCTGCTAGAACTATTCCACCATCAGCATTAGCTACTAAAAAAAAAAACTAGGTCATCTAGCAGGGTTGTAGTTAAGAAGAGTAAAATTGACAAAGAGGTCGAAACTTATCGGAGAGGACATAGGCAAGTTTTTTCTCCAAAAATTGTGGAAGGGGCCTTGCCTTGTACATAAACAAAGCATGGATATAATAAGCAGTAGGAGACAGTTGTCCAAGAGAAGGAAGACCTTCACCATGACATTGAAATGGTAGACTTGGAGGCCCAAGATGAACATGAAATCCTAAACCTGGTCATCAAAGAAAAATATGCCAAAATCAAAGAGATGCAAGATAATTTGGTAATTTCCAAATTTGTTATCTCCTTCCTTGAGCAAGAGAACAAATAGTTGAGTGAAAAGAAAATACTCTTGGAAACGGACTTGTTGAAAGCTGAGAGGAAAGATTTCAAAGGAAAAATAGTGATTGGAAATGATGAGCCAGATGAGGATGAGGCTTAGAATACTAAGAAAATACCAAAAACAAGGGGCCTAAAAAGAGCATTGGAGCAGGAAAAACAACAGGAGGCACTTCTTGTAGAGGAACTCACCTTTGAGGAGAGGATTGCCATGGAAATTAGTTAAAATAGGGAATTTTGGCTTGACAGAGTAAACATACACCTAGAGAAGCTCCTCCATAAAGCCGACAAGGACAATCAGATGTTGAGGCACATGGCTTACCACTACCATACAATAAACAAGATTTGTAATGTCAAGGTTAAGCAATTGCAGGATAAGCTCAAGGAAACCCTAATCAGCCAAAAAGAGAAAGGTAAACTTGACTTGCTTTTTAATGCCTCCTTAGTTGCTTAACACACTTCATCAGGACCTCATTAAACATTTTTGAAATTTTTTGAGCAAGTTTTTGGTATTTTGGGAATTTTAGTCAAATTTTGCAAGCTTTTTGCACAGTTAGCCTACAAAAAGCGCAGCGTGGGCCATGTTGCACTTTTTCTGGAAGCCTATAAATGATGAAAACTCATTGGGGTTGGAAAGATAATAGCCTATACATCACATTTTAACTACTAGCACTCCAAAATATGAGCTTTTATGGGTGGAAAATCCCAAAAAACACCTTAAAAACACCTTTCTACCAGTATTTTCAGGCCCACGTTGCGCTTTTTTACCAGTATTGTAAGCATTCATTTTTGAGGGGCTTAAATCTATCATTTTCAATGCTTGAGGACATTTTTGATAACTAGACAGGAATATATTTACAATGAGCTATCTTGGACTCAATTTTTACTTTAGCAAGATAGTCAAAAGTCAACTGGAAGCTCACACTGTGCTTTTCTTAGGGGCACACTGCATTTTTTGCACATACGTTGCACTTTTTCCAGTTTCCTGTTTTCTTCATTAATTTAAATTTTTATCATTTAGTTGACTTATTCCATGTATTTTTACTAATGTAATTGTGAAAATCAAGTGTAATTATGTCTTTTATAGTTACTAAAGGTAGATACATCAAGTAAAATTGTAATTCTGGGTCAAGTGAATCAGTTTCATCAAAGATAGGGATGAGTTTGTTGACCTCCCTAGTCATTAGGATTCTAGTTGAGGACTTTGTGGAAAAACTCCACAAGTCATGGATTCAAACCCTGGAAGAGTTGCTACCAATCAGTATCCAAGTGGGATATTGTTGGGTTTGGAGCCTGATTATCTTCTTTATTTAGATATATCACAACGTTGGACCTTGGTTCTTAACGGGGCGGAAACGTCCCCCATAATTGAATGTTGCCTAGGGTGTCTAGGGGGGGCAGTTGTGACTTTATGGAGCCCCCCCCCCCCTGGTAGGGGGTTTCAGGGGTAGCTCCCCCGAAGCTAAAAACAGATGTAAAATTTCCTTGTAAAATTATTGTAATTTCTAGTCATTCTGGGTCGTTCATTAGGCAAATGATCTGACAGTAGAATTTGTGTTTAATTTAGAGTTTTTTTCCCTAGAAGGCAACCCCTCGTTTTGTATGAGGGTATTTTAATTGCAGCTGTGTATTGTATGTGTATTCGCAAAGAAAGAAACATATAGGGAGACTGTGAGAAAGAACAAAGGATATTACAGTGGATCTGTTGTAGGTTGTGTCTCTTCATTTTTGCTGGATAATAGAAAGGAATGACTGACTGTTTCGAGTTGACGTAGCCCAAACTAGGTGAACTATGTATATCTGTGTCTCTTTTGTTTTACATGTTTTCAATGTTTTTGTTTCCGCATATTTTATGTGTTGCATTTCTCTGTAATATATAATTTTCTAACAAAAGCATGGGGGATTTTAGCACTTGAGCTTTGCTAGAATTTAGATAGTTGTTTGCACTTAGGAGCTAAAAGCACTTTTCTCTTGGTAGCCTTTAGGTTTAGTGGTGGTGAGTCTAGGATTTAGGTCTTGCATATGATATGAGTTGCCCTCATTCCACTATTGGATTTTGATGGGCTTGTGGAGCATGTACCTTGAATGGAAACAATATTTATGAGAATTTTTTACTCTTTTCATTAATTTGTATGCATTTTCATGGCATTTGTAATGGCTAACCAGTACTTTTATTGTGGGTGCATGTGTTCTTACATGTTGGGTATATGTTAACGAAATAATTTGTGGCATATCGCTTACATGTTTTATTTGAATATTTGCTTTATTATTCCACTCTATTCCATTAACTTATTGTGAATTGATTTGAAATTAACATTTGGCACTTTCTTATTCATGTATATCTAAGATGGTTTTAGCTCACTAACCATTCTTAAGGCATGCTTCTTCTTATTTTTTTGTTGTTACATTATTGTATTTTTTTCTATCATCTATCAATTGTGGGTTGACATCATTCCCATTTTCTAGCATTTCACTCTTGCTTTCACACTAACCTCTCTTCATTTGAACAACCAAGAGTAAAAAATTCATGGTGGCAATCGGACCCAGATACCAGATTGAGCTCTTATCCCAAACATTATAGTCTATTTGGGATTTTACACTGGGGAGATACCCTAATTATTGGCGGTAAATTTTGACTCGTCAATAGAACCATATTTTGTATAGTAAAATTTTATGATCAAATAAAATTATTTGACAAAATGATGTGAAAAATGCACAAGAGCGAGCTTAATATCATGTAATACCTAACATCCTTCCACTCAAAAGTAATTGTGATTTTCAAAAGTGTTCAAGAGTGAAACGTGAGTTCACTAAAAAAAATGATAGTGAAAGTTTAAAAGAGGACAATAATGAATGGTATTGTGGGCACATTCCAAAGTGGATGGAAACATTTCCTAATAGTCATTCAAAATCACCTCCAGGTGAAGTTGCAACCCATGATCACCGACTTTAGGATATTCCCTATGTTTTGGTCACTAGGATACTTCTGTCAATGTGTGTTGAGTGATTATAGACTATTAGCAATATGATCATGGTTTCAGGATCTCACAAGAATTGGGTGACTCAAGAAGGCCCCACATGAACAATCAATACTTAACCACCAAACCTTCATAGGCATCCCTTTACCTTGGATTTTTGCCACACTGATGATGGAAGATTTAAATTCCCTTTTAATGCAACTAATAAGTTTCAAATGTAGAATGAAAATGGGGGTTATTTGGATGCCTTCCTCGAAAGTCCTAACCAAATTAAAAAATAGAAAAATGTGACTCCTCGATGGAGAATTTTAGCTGGTTAACTTATAGTTTTTTTTTAGAAATCTTTGAGTTGGGGTGTTGGTCCAAATTTTTTGAATTAAGTTGTGATTGAAATGAGTTCTTTCATAACACCTTAGTTTTTTGAATCCCCAATATCATTTATGGACACGAGAGGAGCATATTTTCCAAAGACGGAATCCAGAAACTTAGGTGTGTTAATGTGGTATGAAAAAGTGAAATAATGTCAATCGCATATGTAAAATTGCAGCATATGGATATTATGGGATTTTATTGTGCTCACTAATTAAACTATCTGAAATTGCTACCTTGTGAAAAAATAAATGTATTGCATGTGTGGATGTGTTACTTATCCTCCTATTTAATTTTTGTTTTATCAATCTACTATTAAGGGAGATAAATGGGGCCTTATGTCTTTTCTAAATCATCCAGGTCATACTAGGTGCAAGATCAAGAGGATACTTGGAAAAAACACCATACTTCTAGTCACAGAAACAAATAAATGTAAATGAAATTTAGCCATGTTGCTCAAATTCTTTGGAAGGTAGCCATCCATGTCATGGAAGAAAAAGAGTTATCGTTATTTTTAATCCTACCAATTAAGTGAGGTATTTAAACTTGCAAGAATTAGTGAGGAGGTGCAGGTAATTATGGGTTGCAACCTTACTTTTAAAGTGGAATGAAAAATTTAAAGTAAATTACAATTTTGTAGATCTACATAGGTAAAGGACCTAGTGAATTGAATATCTACATTATTAGCATGATTGTTATTTCGACAATCGCACAGATTTGAACAGTGGCACGATTCTTGCAAATAGTGAATTGTATATATGCATGATTAGCGTGATTGTTCCTTCAAAAATCGTATAGATCAACCATGTAATGGAAAAAGTTTCCAAAATGCTCAAAACAAAAACAAAGTGGTTCCAAACTCATCTGAGGTCGGGTGGTTGCCTATGACAAAACCAATTGTGAGAAATAGCATCCAAGTAGCCAAGAAGAGATAATATGAAAGTTATAAATCAATGGAGTAGCTAATATGTGTTGGTTATTTTTTCAAGAGGTTAAAAAAAACAAACCCTGTTTTAATGTAAGGTTGCACTACTACAAAAAATAACAGAAGGTTAGATTATATTATGTTGAGAAAAAATTCACATAAACAAATAAATAACTAGCATGCATATAATAAAAAATAAAATAAAAAAATATACACAAGGTGATGGGGAAGAAAATTTTTATTATTTTTCAAATGGATGAAGCCACGAGGCCTTAAATGAGATACACCAAGGAATATGGAGTAGAACAAGTGGGTCCACTCCAAGCTCCCAAGGGAAGGTCCTTTGTCGATACTTGGATCTCTCCTTTCTCACTATCAAGATGGTGGCCAAGATTTCAACAATGGTGAAAGTTAAGCATGTAACCAAAGCAATACAAACCAATCGATGTTTCCAAAAGCTTATGATCTCAACAAAACAATTGGTATCAAAATTGTGCTCTTCCTTGTCTTGTCCAAATGGTATCCCATGATTACCATTTAAAGGTTCAATTCATGTCTCATTAGAGCTAGCTCATAGTTTGAATAGATCTCACTCCAATTATGGTTTTCCTTGCATGAGGACATCTCTAATATACTAAAGGACTCCTCATTAAGGACCTTAGACTCTGAAGCAACCTAATGGGAGCTTGTGAATTGAATTTTGATGGTATTTCATCCTCTATTGCACCAAAATTTAGTGATACTTCTTGTGTTACGAATCCATGCAACTCTCAAAGAAATAATCACACAATATCCACACTATGAGTTTGCACAAATGGATCAAAACCCACTTTGTATATTTTTGTCCAATTGCTTTTGGGCTAGTGATTAATTTCAATGGATGGTCTTTACCATGTTTTGTTGATGATATTTCCAACAATCGTTTGTGTAGTTGTGTGTGAAATTTGTAGGTGACAACAATCATGGAGCACCTTCCTATCAAACAATCATGGTTTTCCCAGTACTACATGATACGCATCAATCTCCACCACATAAAATACTACTTGGTCACTGAAATTGTTGATTTGGAAACTCGGTAAGCATTGCTCTATCACATTAACTTGTTGACACTTTTGTAATGATCAAACCCGATATCTATTGGTACAAGGGATGCACTTTAATTTTAGCTCATTGATTACCTCTTTGGACACCAAATTTTCTATAGTCCCACCATCTATGATCAAGTTGCAGCATTTACCTTAAACCTTACATTTAGTTTTATAAAATATTTTCCTTTGTTCAAGCTCTTTTATAGCACAAGGTTTGAGTAACACCTTATAAACATAAGGTTTTCACCTTCTTCAAACTAAATTACTACAACATTGTCTCCCACATTTGATGCCTCACCTAACTATGTGACATGAGTCATAGCCTCATTCCTTCTTCCTGGATTGTGCTTCCCTGGGCATTCAAATTCATTGTCCCCTTCTAATCCACATTTGTAGTAAGTAGTGACATACTTACCCCACCTCTCCCACATCCTCTACCTTTGTCAGCATTTTTGTTTTCTTTGAAAAATGACTACTAGTTACTTTAGCTTCTCTCCCTTTGCTAAAATTTCCTCTTGCAGCCTTTCCTCTTCCTCTTCCAGTATAGTTACCGATCAAATAGGTAACTGAACTGGTACCTACTTTTTTGAGGTAGCAAAAAAAGCACCCGATTTTGAAAAGTGGTGATGCAGAATCACCCTTTTTTAGAGCATTTTTTTGGCACTTCAATTCTTATTTTTTTTAATGTGATGATTTTCATGTCGATTTTGGATAGTGGTGGTGCATAATCACCAAAAAAAAATTTAGAGGGTTGATTTTGACACTATAAATTTTCTGATGCCTTCTTCTTCCCTTAGATGTTTATTTTTAAGTGCATTTATGTACTGTTTTAAAAAAAAAATTGTAATGAAATCTTCATTTTTTCACATAGTTAAAAATTTAAAAAAATGGTCAATATTTTAAAGTCTGGATTTTCTATATTTTTATATATTTTTAATTAATAATTAATTGAACATCAAATAATATTCGCTAAAAAACTAATATTTTTAACCATATGACAAAAAAATACACATTTTCAATATAAATACAATGGAAAAAATACACTTTAGAGTGTTTTTGTTAAAAAAAACATGTTAAATAAACTAATCTTTTGGGAAAATATTAACAAAAAAAACTTAAGAAAATAGCACTTTTTATGAATTTCATGTCAAAAATTAATAGTAATCATAGGTTTTTTGCAAAAAATAAGGATTCTTCTCATAAAATATAAAATTCTAAACCTTACAAGTAAAACTAATTAATAGCTCTCAAAATTGAGCTTTATTTCAAAGCATAACTTAAATATCATCAATAATATCAACTAATCCATGTTCAACATCTTCTAGAATATCATTAATGTCTTCTTCCACGACATTTTCTGCTTCATTTTGGTCATTGTCATCTTCGAATGGATCTTTCATGTCTGCAAATCTTCTAAAGTATCATTTTCCAATCATCCCATATAATGATGGTTGAGGTTCCTTTTCTTTTTTTTTCCACACATGATTCATTAAAATCCTCTTTCCTCAACCCAACTTCTTACTTCACATTTGGAAGAAATTGAAGAGCATTAATTCTTTGTTGAATAAATTTTCATTGCATTGGGTATTTCTCAATAACAATGTAATTTCTTCTTTTTTTAAGGCAACATGCTAGTGTTGTACCTAATCATCAAGCACAAAAGAAATAAATAAGAAAATTAGTATAAACACATAAAATCTAAAAAATAAAATATTTAAATTCAAATTTGTATAATAAAACTTACCTGAACCTGAGAATAAATCCAAAACCCATCTCCTTCATTTGAACATAGATCTATAAGATAGTTAATAAATTCTTGCGGTTTCTTATAAATATTAAATATATCTCCCTTTGCATCTTTTTCCTCATATGTTAGTTTTCTTACAACAACATCATGAAACAGTACTTGACTATGTCTCTTCCCATCTACTCGATTCAGAAGATTACGCTTATAGCTATCCTCTTTTGTCCAACATTCAACATGGATGAACTCACAATAATTTATAATAGGCTGATCTTCGGAAGAAACAAGATTTGACTTCTTCATGTAACATAACATAATAAAATTTCATTTAAATTGTACATAAATAATAAAAAAATTAACAGTAATCGAACATATAATTTCAATTTCTTACGATGTAAGTTGCATCCTTGAGTTTGTTTTTCCCTTGAAGCTTGTTAATAACATTGCAAACTATGTGCATGAATAAAATGTCACAAATATTCAAAGTGGTCATGTTATGACTTCTTGAAAACCCGTAACAACTTTACTAAAAGATTGATAAGTATATGGTTGACTATCATATTCAATTTCTTGTAAATTCAAACAATGAGGAATATTTGCAATAACTAGGGCATATTCCCTTTTAGGTATGATTTTTGCAATGTCTTCACAATCACCTTATATTATTTGATATTGGATACTTTCAAGCGCATTCCAAATGAAATGATTAAAAGTAGGATCAAGTTCAAAATTCATAAGATGTTATTTTCTCATCTTTTCCAACTTAATTTTTTCAATAAAGATTTCGAAAGTATCTGGTACTCCATTTCCATCCTTCTCCGACATCTTTAATGACATAAAAATATATATATGTATAAGTAATAAAGTAAAAATAGTTTACATATGAATAAAATGGATGTATAAATAAACAAACTTTATTGAATGCAACATAAAAATCTTAAGTGTTGTTGTAGAACTTGATTCTGGGTAGTGGCGCACAACATCATCCCAACTGTCTTCAATCAACATTTTAACCATATGGTCTTGTATTTTCATATAAATCTTATGACTGAATAAATAAAGTTAAAATTGTTAATATAGTGATATGTATAACAATTTCTACCAACAACATTTTGTTTTATTTAAAAGGAAGTTATAATCAAAGGAAAAGTAGAAATAATTCAAGAAACTTACTTTTGAAATTATGTGCACATTTCATCCATTGAAAATTCACCTGAGGAAAAGTAGAAATAATTCAAGAAACTTACTTTTGAAATTTTGTGCACATTTCATCCATTGAAAATTCACCTAACTTCACACGGGATAGTACTGATTTGACCAGTTTCTCATCCTTCACTCCTTGCATTGTTCTCTAAGGTGTGATAGTCACATCCTCTGGAAGTTGCATCATTTCAGGACTTGTCTTACTGTTAGTACATATTATGATTTTACTCTTTTTAACCTTCTATTTTTTTATGGAATATTCTCCTACCGCTCAAAAATACCATCAATCAATTCCCATATCTCCCTAGTTCTAAATGCCAACTGAAAAATGTTATCCATGATTCTGAATATATTTGAATGCATTTTTCCATCTTTTGATTTGATATTTCATCAATTTGATAACCTGTTTCCATTAAAAATTCCTTCCGAAATGTTAGACTAACTTGTGCTTTATCCCCACCACATTTTTCTATTATGAATAAATCTGACCATTTGGATGAAATTCATTTTAATTATGTACTCATTATCTGCATTATGATCCCATTCCAATAAATTTGATTATGTTTCCATTAAACCAACGTAAATGATGCATTTCACTGTTTGAAAAAGATAGTTATTGGGATATTCCTCAATCAATTGTCATTTATCCTCTACCAAATGGTTCCCTCCAATTACATAATATTTACAATCAAAACATTGTGTCTTGTCAAATGCCTATTTTTTGGGAACCTGGCGTGGATCAACAAGAACCACATAATCCACCACATGTGCATATGGATTGAACCTCAACAATGTTTTCAGATTATGTACATGTAAGTGATGTGCCTTTTTAATTTGATATTGAGATTGTCCTTTGTCTGGCCTATAAAATTGGCTGACATTAAGCTCAAATGTTTTGCCACCACAAATTAATTTATTCTTCCTCAACTCGTATCGAATGGAATTTTTTGTTTTGTTTTAATAATGTCATCCTCTAACTCAACACCTGGTGTTATGATTTATCTGCTTCCTTTAGAGCTTTCAGTTTGTTCTTCAATGTTTCTCATGAATTTTACAAGTTGACCAAAATTTGATTTCTTCTTCTTATCGGTTAACATATCAGTTTTTTGATAAACAAGCTCTTCATCATCAGGTTAAAGAGATACATCTTTGGCCATTTTTCTTTTTGGTGTTTGATTTTTTTTCTTCTTTTGCACAACAGTTCTAATCTCCTCCTCACTAATTCTATCATAATTTTCAGCTTTGTCTTCCACATCTTCAAAAGAAACATGTTTAGGTTTACTAGATTGACCCACCTTAGTGACTCCTAGTTGATCCCCTATTTGTATTATTGTAATGTCACTAGTTATTGATCTTTACTTCATTCTCCTTTCCTCTTCTTTTTCTATGTGGAAAGTCTTGATCACAGTCATAACATTTGGCTCCATATAATAAATACCCTCAAACATGTTTGAAAGAAGCTCAACAAAATCCTATGAAACAAAATAAAACATGTCATTGATCAATAATTTATAAAAAATTGAATGATCCTTGCAATAATGCATAGCACAAATATAAATAAGCATACTTACAATGCTATTTGTAATGTTGCCTATGATTTTTGCAGACAACTTTGTAGATGTTTCATTTGTGTCATACTTAACCTTTGATAGACAACGTCTAATCTTTTCACATTTATTAGTCATTCTTGCAAGAACATAAATAGCATTTGTATTTGGCACCAAACATATGTCTCGTACCCTCCCCATCACCTGATATGATTCACCTAAGTCAATCATACCACAAATCTGATAAATATGTATATCATCCTTTGTTTCATTGTCTTCAAGATACCATGAAAAATCAGTTTTATTTATTTCAACTGTGTTCTTCCATTCAGAAAAAAGATTTAATCAAATTGGTGGGCCACTTTCTTGAATTTTATTACGTCTTTCAATTTTTGTGTCTTCAACAGTATGCATAGTGTGTCCAACAATATCCTTATTGCATCCAAAAATATCCATGGTGCATCCAGCTACAACTTTAGATTTGGCAGTTGTTGCCCTTGGTCCATAAACATTCACATAAATCGTTTTTTATGTCATTTTCCTAATAAAAAGAAATATATATATTAGTTAATGAGAAAACACATATCTTAATTAACCATTTTTTTTAAAATTTTGCCAATATAAATTTAAAATTAATCAAAAATTAATGTCTATAAAATAAATTTAAAAATATATATTTATAAAACTATATAAATTTAAAAGAAATGAAATTAAATTAACTATACAAATTTTCAAAATAAAACTATATATTTTTAAAATTATAAAAACATATATATATATATATATAACATTTTATAAAAATAAATAAAAATAAAATGTTTTAATTAGTTTTTGAAAACAATTTAACAAAAATAACAAAAATAATAATAATTTGAAACTTTTTTTTCTTTTTCTTTTTTTCTTTTTCTTTTTTTTTTTTAAATTAAAAAAAAACAATTTAAAGTTTAACAACTTTAATATTAAGTATTTTTTAAGTTAAAAATAATAATAAAAATAAAAATAATGTTAAAAAAAATTAATATTAAATTTTTTTTGATATAAACAAATAAATATAATTTTAAAATTTTAAATATAATTATAAAATTTAAAAATTTAAAAACTTTAAAATTAAATTGTTTTTAAAAAAAATTAATTTAATTTAAAAAATTAAAATTTTAATTGTAAAAAATTAAATATTAATTTTTTAATTATTAAAATTTTATTGTTTAAAAAAAAAAGATTAATTTTTTTAAATTTTACCGCCTGCCGAGGGTCGAAGGCCGACCGAGCAGCGCTTCATGGCGCTGCTCGGCCAGCCTCCAACCCCCGGCGGGTGGTAAAAAGAACTTTTATTTTTATTTTTATTTTTTAAATGAAATAAAACAATAACAAAACATAAAATTAAATAAAAAAATAAAAAAAAACAATGATGATGATGGTCACCATTCGTGAAGACCAATGTGGTCTATCGAAACTTAAGAAAGGAGAAAGAATCTAAGTTTGATTCTTTAAAATCTTGTTTCTATGGTCAACGAGAAGGGAAATAAGTGCTCCAAGATCTCTATAGGTGGGTTGGCTTAATAGGTCAAGAAGATTGGAAGTGTGACAGATGGTAGGGAATTGAGAGCGAATGTGAGTAAGAGTCAGGCAGTCTAAAAGGAAGTGCTTTTTATCTTCCACCTACTTAGAATCGCAAATCTGACAGATTCTATCGTTCCAAGGGGTCTTGGGAATAGACCACCGCCTGGTCTCACTCCGAAGCTCATGGGCATTAGTTCTTATCTTAGTGATGTTCATTGTTTTCTTATTGCTGGACAACACAGAGAGATAAGTCTGATTATCAAGGGTGGGGTTAATCACTTCCTTATAGTATCTTAGCTTCCTTTTACCCTCCAACTCTTGATCCTCCCACAACTTGCCCTTAAACTTGGAGGAAATAGTATTTTTGATATTATCTTTGTTTCCCATACTGAGTCCTCCTTAATTCCCCAATGGTTGAGCCAGGATTGGGCATCCTTGTGCCACCCACGCTTGAGGCGAAGGTGAGGGTTTCGACTACATTTAGAAGAAATTTTAGGGAGCCTTTTTTATTCCATGTTGTTAAGCTTCTTCTTATACATCATATATCCAAACATATCCATACTTTCAATGGGGTGAAAACCATATTCAAGAAAGATGATAGGATATGGAGTATTTCCCTTGATATTAAGGTTGTAGGTTATGAATTCCTTTTGAATCATCTCAATCTTCCTCCATGACTCTCTGGATATACTGCAACCCCAAACTTCACATTTGTATAAGACAACAGGGGTGACAAGGGTCTCAAAGAGGAAACTCTTTTTACTCCAAATGTAAATATCGATCGACTTACAATTGTTTTCAAGCTCATAATAAGCTTTCCAATCCCCAATAATCTTTTTTTCGATGCCATAATCCCAATTGAGATGATGAGAGAAGTCAATGCCCAAATACTTATAAGAATAAACCTGCTCTAAGAATTGGTTATTATACAGGAAACTACCATGGGTGATATTTTTGGATGTAATGATCATGACTTTAGTCTTGTTGGTATTAATTATCATACCCATATTGGAGCAGTAGTCATGAAGAATCTAGATCTTCTTGTCAAGGTCATCATGGATTTTTTCAAGAAGAACAATATCATCGGCATAGAGGAGAAGAGTAATGATAACAGCAGCAAGCTCAGTTCCCTTGCACCCCGCACATTCTAGACACTCCTCTAACTTATTGATGTAAATGCCAAAAAGGGTAGGGTATCGGGGACACCCTTACTTAACTCCAATATTGCACTTAATGTCTTTAGACCACCCCTCGTTGGTCTTAAGCTTGGCAGCTGTAGAAATTAGCTGAATAAATCACTTATTCAATGAAGATTAACCCGATCATACATCAATTTCGAATTGCATGCATAACACATAACCTTCTTCTACAATTAATTGTCACATGCGGAAATAACAGAAGCAATCTCACATCAAATCAGTCACACATTAACTCAGTATGTATGGGGAAAGCCTATAGCTGAAAACCCCGCAGCTATTGTGTATATTATAATGGAGAAATCATGTAACCAAACAAGTACAATACTCCTCACAAGTACTCAGTACTTTCTCATAAAGTCACACACAATCTAACTCAGTTTTGAACAAGTCTCGGGTTCAAAACTCACTGCTAACTGCCTTGCCTCTATTGCGCAATCATGGCATGTATATGAAGAGATCCAAGGTTCGAATCCCCTTGGCTTTACTGCGCAATTGTCATGGACAATTCCTCCAAGTGTAATGCAAATCCCATGCAAAATTGATCCTCCAACAGATAGCTTTACTCACCCTTTCATCTACCTCTTCCACTGGTCTCCACTGAACTGATCATGCACTGTAGTGAACTGAAGTGTTCTTGAGTTGACTAATGAGTTAATAATTAGTGAATTAAATATTATTTAATTCACTTCACTCATATATAGTTGATTAGCTAGTTAACTAATCTCAACTAGTTCAACTAAAACAAACAGAACACAACTCCACTATCTGTCCCGTTAACTCCTCCAAAACTTCTGCCACTGAAGTCTAACTGAAGTCAACCATGCAAGATGCCATCAAACCCTAGGAACCACGTGATTCCTTCTGTCAGTTGCATGAGCCACCTCCATGACTCAAATTGAAGTGCGCCAAGAGAGTAAACTGCTGTTTATAGTCAAAATATTATTAAGGGTAAATAATATTTGACTTCCATATTTTTAGGAGATCAGTCTAAAAATAGCCTGGGTCCTAAAAATTAGGGTCTCATCTATTTTTACCGACATGTCGCATACTCCAAGAATCTCCAAGTAGAATTCCCAAATTATGCTCCGTATGTCTAAAAATAGACATAGTGTAAAAATAGACTTTGCGCCAGAATTTGCCTGCGGGCCCACTTAGTGAAGGCGACTTCATTTCACTAAGCTCCATCATCTTGCTGCATTCTCAACACTCCCTCTCAGCAAGATATGGATTATCTGCAATCCCTATCCTGCCTCTGTGGAATTCGAACTTGCTCCTGGTGAGCGCCTTCGTCAGGATGTCGGCATCCTGATCCTCCGTGGGAACATATGAAAGCATCATGATCCTCCGCTGAACACAATCTCTGATGTGATGGTACCTGATGTCGATATGTTTGGACCTATCATGAAAAACTGGATTAGCCGAGAGCTTGATGCAGCTCTGGTTATCACAGCAGATCACTGTAGGCTCCAAATGCAACCTGAACAAACCTGCGAGGATCTTCCTCATCCAAATAGCCTCGCATGCAGCCAAACTTGCTGCCATGTACTCGGCCTCTGCTGAACTGAGTGCCACGGATCTCTGCTTCCTGCTGTACCAGGAAACTGCTGTCGACCCAATGTTGAAAACTCCTCCAGAAGTGCTCTTCCGGTCTGTTGGGCTCCCTGCCCAATCTGCATCAGTGAAACCAGAAAGTTTCACTCCATCCTCCTGTCTGTACCATAGACCATATCCCGATGTGCCTCTGACATAGCGCAATACATGCTTGCCCGCCTTCCAAAAGAGCTTGGTAGGCTTAACCATAGCTTGCGAAAGCTGGTTAACTGCATAGCATATATCGGGTCGAGTATTGACCAGATACATCAACGACCCCACCAACTGTCGATAGACAGTGGTATCCACTACCTCCTCCGAAGTAGCATCTCCCTTCCTCCAACCTCCAGGAAGAGGGGTATCAACAGGCTTGCAGCCTTGCATGTTGAACCTCTCCAGAATCTCCCGGGCATACTTGCCCCGAGAAACAAACAGTCCTCCACTGCGCTGCCAAATCTCCAATCCCAGGAAATAATGAAGGATGCCCAGGTCCTTCATCTCAAACTCTCATGCAAGATCCTCCTTGCATGAAAGTATCAACTGCTCATCGCCAGTCAAAATCAGATCATCTACATACAGTACGATGATCAACAGCTTCCCCTCCACCACAATCTGGTACAGGTTAGGATCCGCCTCACTCTTGGAGAATCCAAGCTCGGTGAAGTAGCTGTCTATCCGAGTGTACCAAGCACGAGGTGCTTGCTTCAACCCGTACAGTGCTCTCTTGAGTCGGCACACATGCGACTCACTGCTGAAGATCTCAAAACCTTCAGGCTGCTCTATGTACACTTCTTCCTCAATAACTCCATTGAGGAACGCAGTCTTCACATCCATCTGATGAATGTGCCACCCCATCTGCGCTGAGAGAGTAAGGATCGTCCGTATGGAAGAGTACCTTGCGACAGGTGCAAAAGTCTCCTCATAGTCAATCCCCTCGATCTGTGAGAAGCCACGGGCGACAAATCTCGCCTTGTACTTCTCCACACTCCCGTCAGCCGCCTGCTTCACCTTGTAGATCCATCGCGAACCTACAACTGATTTCCCAACCCGTCTTGGGACAATCTCCCATGCACTGTTCCTGATGATCGAATCATATTCTTCGATCATGGCATCAACCCATGCGGGTTCCTCCACAGCTTCCTCAAAAGAGGATGGCTCCGTCACAACACATTGACTCACAAGAGCCATGTATCCAATGTACCGATCCGGTGACTGTCTCTGTCTGCGCTGTGCTGTAGGTGGTCCTACAACCTTCTCTGCATCCCGAGCCAGTCGCTCAGCTTCTGTAGTGCGCATGCGCCCTCTGATGGTTGGCGCTGCCTGGGTGGTTTCTTCCACCTCCCGAACCTCCTCTTGTGGCTGATCCACATCCGGAAGCTCCTCCTTAGGAACTAACAGCTCCTCATCTGCATGCAAGTGTAGCTCCCTCTCAAGCGAACACTGCATGGCTTTCTCCTCCCGAAATTTTATATCCCGTCGCACAACAGTCTTGCGACTGTCTGGCACATACACCCGATAGTTGTGAGGTGTATCAGTGTACCCCACAAATATTCCAACTTCAGCAGTTGGATCCAGCTTCCTTCTTGCATCCTTCGTCACATGCATGTAGACAGGAGAACCGAAAATCCGAAAATGGGAAATATCAGGCCTCTTGCCAGAATAAGCCTCCTCTGGTGTACTCATGCCAAGAACCTTGTGAGGACAACGGTTCTGCACATACACTGCTGTATTGCATGCCTCAGCCCACAAGTGAAGGGGTAGGCCCCGATCATGCAACATCGCCCGTGCAGCACCCACGATCGTTCTGTTCTTCCGCTCAGCCACCCCGTTCTGCTGTGGGTTATGGGGTGCAATGAGCTCTCTCCGAATCCCTTCTGCGCTGCAGAATTCCTTGAATTCAGCCGAGATGAATTCACCACCGTTATCACTCCTTAGAGCAATCACCTTCTTCCCCGACTCCTTCTCGACCAGTGCTTTAAACTCACAGAACTTCGCGAATGTATCGTTCTTCTTCTGCATGAAGAAGATCCAGCACTTTCGAGAGAAATCATCAACAAAGATCACATAATACCTGTGCTTTGCTGTCGAAGCAACAGAGAAAGGACCACACACGTCTGTGTGAACTCTCTCAAGGATCGTCGTGGCGCGACTATCCTTCTCGTGAAAGGTGGCTTTCACATACTTCCCTAAAGTACACCCCTTGCACTGATCTGACTGCGCAAGGGTGCCCTTAGGAAGTCCAGTAGAAATCTGCTGCAGAATCTTCAAAGCCCCATGGTGAAGATGGCCCAATCTCCTGTGCCATAGTTCGCCCTCATCATCCCGGCTCACCACATCTCCAGCCTTGCATGCCATAGCTGCGCAGTCATCTACCTGCAACTGATAAAGGTTCCGAGTTCGAACCCCTATCTTCCGGGTCTCTCCAGTAGTCTTACTGCGCAGGAAGGCTTTTCCTTCGCTGAAGACCACATCATACCCCTTATCCTCCAACATCGCTACTGAAATCAGGTTCTTCTTCAATCCAGGTACATGCATGACATCCTTCAGTACAAAGGGTTTACCAGACTCCCTCTGAAAGGATACGGTACCGATACCAGTCGCACTGTATCTACCGTCATCGCCCATCTCGATGTGCATACCCAAATCCTTGTCCTCCAGATCTGAGAACAACTCCCGATCTCCCGTCATATGAAATGACGCACCGCCGTCCAAGAACCACACCGATCCCATCACACTTGAAACCAAGCATGCAATCAGTGAAAAGTCAAGCTCGAACTGTGAAGCCAAAGCTTCTCCATCTGCAGATCTTCCCGCTTGCTTGTTCTTCTTCTTATTTGGACAATTGGTAGCATAATGTCCGTGATCATGGCAGTGAAAACATTTCACTTTCGCCATATCCTGCTTCTTGCCCTTAGCTCCAGAATGAGAGGTTTTCTTACCCTTCCCTTTCTTAGCTTTGGACACCAAAGCTCAGTTTTCTTCATCAGCTCCCTTTGATGAAGATCCATCTCGAGTAGTCCTCCTTATCTCCTCCTGCATGAGATCCGCCCAAAGGCGCTCCCATCCCGGCAGCTTCTCCCGACCATTGACACTATCTTGATATGATTGCCAAGCCTTCGGAAGACCAAGGAGAGCCAGGTCGACCATGTCCTCGTCTTCGACAGTCACCCCCACACTTCCCAGCTCATCTCTGCACTGAGTGAACTTCGTGAGGTATTTGGCGATACTGTCGCCCTTCTCCATCTTGATGTTCCCGAGCTTATCTTTGAGCGCCAGCTTCCTTTGGTTGCTCTTACTCTGGAATAGATCCGTCAAATATTTCCACATTAAATATGGAGTAGCCTTTCCATGCAGGCTGGATACAATATGATCCTTGACGCCCTCCAACAGGATCCTTCGACATTTCGCGATCTTCTTTTGCCATGCATCGACCAAAGCTGCATCAGTGGGTTTTGGGACATCCGTATCTACGAACTCCTTCAGACCATTATCTTCTAACACTGCTTCCATGCGATCCTTCCATGCAACATAATTCGAACTGCCTTCAAGAGCATATTCGAGTCGCAAACCGTTGAAAGAAGACATTTTCAACACTGGCACCAAGAAAACAAAGCTGCTGCAAAATTTGAATTCCAAACTCCAAGCTCTATCGCTTCCGATCTACACTTGAAAAACAAATTATTTCCAAATCAGAGATTGACTGCAAGGGGCTTTTACCAGACCTTTCACTTTCCGAAGAAAGATGAATCCGGAGGCTTCCTGGCCCGTATGCAGACTCTGTCCGAGGAAATAAGTTTGCAATCACCGTAATAGATCTCGACAATTAATCTTGCTCCGATACCATGTAGAAATTAGCTGAATAAATCACTTATACAATGAAGATTAACCCGATCATACATCAATTTCGAATTGCATGCATAACACATAACCTTCTTCTACAATTAATTGTCACATGCGGAAATAATAGAAGCAATCTCACATCAAATCAATCACACATTAACTCAATATGTATGGGGAAAGCCTATAGCTGAAAACCCCGCAGCTATTGTGTATATTATAATGGAGAAATCATGTAACAATACAAGTACAATACTCCTCACAAGTACTCAGTACTTTCTCATAAAGTCACACACAATCTAGCTTAGTTTTGAACAAGTCTCAGGTTCAAAACTCCCCGCCAATTGCCTTTCCTCTATTGCGCAATCATGGCTTGTATATGAAGAGATCCAAGGTTCGAATCCCCTTGGCTTGACTGCGCAATTTTCATGGACAATTCCTCCAAGTGTAATGCAAATCCCATGCAAAACTGATCCTCCAACTGATAGCTTTACTCACCCTTTCATCTACCTCTTCCACCGGTCTCCACTGAACTGATCATGCACTGTAGTGAACTGAAGTGTTCTTGAGTTGACTAATGAGTTAATATTTAGTAAATTAAATATTATTTAATTTACTCCACTCATATCTAGTTGATTAGTTAGTTAACTAATCCCAACTAGTTCAACCAAAACAAACAGAACACAACTCCACTACTTGTCCCGTTAACTCCTCCAAAACTCCTGCCACTGAAGTCTAACTGAAGCCAACCCATGCAAGATGCCATCAAACCCTAGGAACGACGTGATTCCTTCTGTCAGTTGCATGAGCCACCTCCATGACTCAAACTGAAGTGCTCAAAATACAATGATGTTTATAGTCAAAAATATTAAAGATAATAATATTTGACTTCCATATTTTAGGAGACACGGTCTAAAAATGCTTTGAGTCTAAAAATAAAGGTCTCTATCTCTTTTACAAACATCTTTAACATACTTAGAATCTCCATGGAATTCCCAAAGTGTCACTCAAATATGTCTAAGAATAAACATAAAATCAAAAAATAGATAAAGCAGCGAATTTGCACAGGCCCCACTCGGCCCACTTAATGAAGGCGACTTCATTTCACTAAGCTCCATCATCTTGCTGCATTCTCAACAGCAGCAACAGTCTCGTAGAGACGAATCACAACAATCCTAAGCTTGGGAGGGACCATGACCTCTTTAAGTCTCTCCCAAATTTTATCTCGAGGGACAGTGTCGAAAGCTTTTCTAAAGTCCACAAATCAACAAAAGAGATCATCTTTACTATTGCGACATTCCTCCGCAATGATTCTAAGAGTGACCATATGGTCAATAGTCAAGTGATGTCTCCTAAAACCAGCATGTCTTTTAGGTCGTTTTCCCTAGCTTTCAAGCCAAAGGCTAAGCTTCTTCTCCAAAATGAACCCATAAATGTTGGCCAGGATATGGCTAACCATAATGGTCCTGTAGTTGGAAGGAACCCTCTTGTCCCCATTTTTAAATATAGGTACAATAAGGCTTTCCTTCCAAAGTCGAGGGAAGCCATGTGTTACAGCCAAATTGAGAAGCTTGTGGAGATAAGGAGTGAGGACAAATCTTCCCATTTTAAGGATCTCAACATGGTATCCTTCAATATCTTTAGCTTTCCCATTAGCGAGCTTATTAACACCAGATTCAATGTCGTCAAGAGAGAATACATCCTCCTTAATTGGAGTGATTAAGGTGGTGCCCATAGCCTCCGAAGATTCATACAACTTCTTAAGATAGTTGTCCCTATTTTTTAAGGGGATAGAATGGTTATCTTTGGTTTTATGGACAAGAACATTCCACCAAAAAAAATTTGGCACGACTTTAGAAAGGTGGAGAAGATAATCATGTCTTTTATTAATATATGATATTTTATTCCTCTTGATGATATTTTGTAGCTTAATGATTTCATTAGGAGCGTCTTTGATCGCTTTCCTGGCCATTTTTCAATATTTTTCATACCATGGATTGGAAGTTCTATTAGACTGCTTAAATGAAATCGCATTAGAAAACTTGCTAATGGTGTTGGAAAGGATAATAGCGAAATGGTAATAAATTTGATCAATTTTATTATTATAATTCATAGGGCCTAAATCCCTCTCTAAATCCCTTAAGAAGAGGTCGGTTTTACTTCTATCGAAGTGCATCTGTCATTTTCTTTCATTGGTCTCCTGCATGTGAGTGGTATGCATAGCAAGATTGAGGGATAGAAATAGAGGTATGTGGTCAGAGTCAGGCTCGAATCCATTAAGAAGCTCAAAGTTTGTAATATCGTTGAGGACGAGGATGTTAGAAATTGCATAATCCATGACACTGCTACCTAGCGCATGGAATTATTTTTAAAATAAAAAAATATTCAAAAAAAAACATTTTAAATCACAAAATTAAAAATTAAATTAAATTTTTTTAAATTAAATTTAAATTTATTTTATTAAAATTTAAAAAGAAAAAATATAATATTAAAATTATTTCAAAATTATTATTATTATTATTATTATTATTATTATTTATTTATTTATTATTTTTTTTTAATATATTTATAATTTAAAAAAATGTTTAATAAAAACTACCACACACAGACATACATATATATATATATAAACAAAAAAATATATATATTAAAAAATAATTCTATAATTTCCTTAAATAACAAAATATATATATATATATATATATATATATATATTGTGATTTAAAAAAATAAAAAATAAAAATAAAAATAAATCATGTTTTAAAATTTAAAAAAAAAATAATAATAAATTAATAAAAATTGGTTGCACATTTAGAAAAAATAAAAATAAAATAAATATAATTGTATTTTTGATGTGCATGGTCATTTTTTGGTTTTTTGTTTCATGGAGGAACCAACATCCCTAAAAAGGAAAATAATTCTAAATTTTTGTCCTAAAAACCCTAAAAATTTGAGTTTTTTTTTCCATTTTCTTCGCTATAAAAGTATAAAAAATAGGGTTTTCGAACATAAAAACCATAAAAATTTGTTTTGGAACATAAAAACCATAAAAGAGAACAGATTCTCCCCAAACTCATCTTTAAATGGAGAAAATATAAGAAAACCTAACCTTTGAAATGTGAAAAACTCTTGTTCAATCTGTTATCAATGCCAACACAACGCCTCCACAAAATTGCTCCAACAAAACCCAGAAGACTTGATGTGATGTGAGGAATAGAAACAATGATTGTTATTATATAGCGAAGATTGTGTGATTGGTTTAGCATATCGCGAATGTGAGATTAAAATTTCAAATTAATAATATTTACATGTAGTTAATATTATAGGTTTATATTAACTTTTATTGAATGTCGGCAAAAAAATAAAACATAAATTTTAAAAATTTATTATAATACTTAGTCAATGTTAAATCATTTAAATAAGAAATTTATTTTAGTTTGGGAGGAATGCATGAAAGGAATATTTTGTGGATATTTTGAATAGAAAGTAGGATGAAATATTTGAAGACCAATAATTTATTAATATGTTTTGAAATACATTTTAGATGAATATTTTGTAGGGAAATATTTTAAACGAAAAATTTGGAGGGAAAATTTTTAGCGAAAATTTTTGGGGGGGAAATTTGGAGGGAAAATTTTAGCAATAATTTTTGGGGGGGAATTTTAGAGGGAAATTTTCAGTCTTTAAGCTATATATTGTAATTGGGAGAGAGTGCATTTGTATCATTCAACATCTTCTTGTCCAAAGTTATGGGTTCTTCTGATAGTGAAGTTTTTCTTTTTGCAACATCAACATCTTCGTCACGCAACTACTGTATTCAGATTGATGAATATAACAGGAGTTCGTTCACCATGAATAAAGAGTCAAATTTTTGACTTGGTCGTAATCCTAAGGATGATGAGAAAATAATCGATGAAGGACAACAAAAAGATTTTTTTGTAAATCAAGAGTCATTTATTCCACTTAGTCCTAATCTTAAGGATTATGAGAGCACTAGTGATGAAGGGCATGACTAAGAATTTCCAGCGTCAAAATTTTTTCTTCGTCCTAATCCTAAGGATTATGAGTGCGCCATTAATGAAGCGGGGGGGATGAAGAATTTCTAGAGTCAAAATATCCACTTGTTCCTAATCCTAAGGATTATGCGAGAACCATGGATGAAGAGGGGAATGAATAATTTCTAGAGTCAAAATATCCACTTCATCATAATCCTAAGGATTATGCGAGCACCACTGACGAAGAGGCGAATGAAGAATTCCCAAATTCAAAATATACATTTCATCCTAATCCTAAGGATTATGTGAGAACCACTGATGAAGAGGGGAACGAATAATTTCCAAAGCCAAAATATATATTTCATCCTAATCTTAAGGATTATGCGAGCACCGCTGATGAAGAGGGGAATGAAGAAGTTCCAGAGTCAAAATATCCACTTCGTCCTAATCTTAAGGATTATGAAAGCACCTAATCCTAAGGATTATGAAAGCACCCCTGATGAAGGGGGGGATGAATTTCCAGAGTCAAAATTTCCACTTCATTCTAATGCTAAGGAATACAAGAGCACCACTGATGAAGGGGGCGGGTGGGCGGTGAAGAATTTCTAATAAATAAAGATTCAAGTCATCCACTTATCCCTAATCCTAAGGATTATGAGAGAAGCAGTGAGGAAGGGGAGGGGAGGAATGAAGAATTTCTAGTGAATACATATTAAAAGCTTCCACTTAGGCCTAATCCCAAGGATTATGAGAGCACCACTGAGGAAGGGGAGGATGAAGAGTTTATGCATTTTCTCTAAGTGAGTGTTTCAAAGACACTCATGGTGATGAAGAATTGAATCCTCTAAGGGAAGAATTCGAAATCATGGATCAAGTTGGTGAAGAATTTCATCTGAGTCAGGGTTTCAAAAGCACAGATTATTCTTGTGAAATTTTTTATTCAAGTGAGGATGGTAATGAATATTTTCTATGCAATGATGCTAATGAATTTCTTAACTATGTTGAGAATGATGATAGTGGGGATAATATTCCTCCTAATGGTGATGAAACTGCTTCTACAAAGGATAATGGAAATATGAAGCCATTGCAACCAAATATTGTAAGTAGGAGTAGGAGTGGACATTTTCATATCAATCCAAAACATTCCAGTTATACAAGGATTAGGACAACATATCTCACAAAAAGAAGTCATGTTGTTCATTTGATTTCAAGTGAATATTGTTGAAGGGATTGCTTGAAACATATGGATTTCAACTTTTCTTTGGAGAAAAGGACAAGATATTTGTCAATGAATAAAATCATGAAAAATTCATATTTAGTGGGTTGCATGCAATCTACACTAGCAGGGTATGATTATCATATTGGGAATGTATTTCTCTACAGAAAGGCTTTCAAAATGTTGCATTCAATTGGTAATTGTCGTTTGTCAAGAATCCAAGAAATACTGGAAAAGGATCCCACATATTATTCAGAAGTACATTATAAACAGGAGGTTGGGCCATTAGAAAATACTACTATGCTGTGGATGAAAGACTTATTTTCAAAGCATGGATAGTGTCTACCAAATAAAGACATAATACATATTCTAGATAATTTCTCGAGGCAAGAAATCTACAGCTTATACAAAGATTATGAAGAATTTGATGAATGAGTTGGAATTTTATTACATATTCATATTTTAAAAGGGCATGGAAGAACAAATTCAACAATGTTTGTATTCCTAAGAAGACAAGGATGGTGGTTTGCAGTGCATGTGCTTATCTTAAAGCAAAAAGAGATAAATGTCAAGGGGTAGAAATATGTATGTGTTCAAAACATTATTTTTAAAAATTGGATAGTTATCAACTATTAAAATATATGTATTCATATGTTTCTTTTATTCGTTGTACAGATTCCATTGTCAAATATCTTCAAGAGCATCGTAATCAACAAACAAGTGAAAGGAAAAAAACTGTATAAACATCAAAAGAAGTTTTATGATAATCCAAATAAATATTTGAGTTTGATAATTGATGGTATGGACCAAAAGAAAACACTTCTGCCACATTTTGTCTGCACGCCAAAAAAATTACAGGAGGAAAATTTCATTCAGTTTCACTTGGTTGGTTGTATGGTATTTAATAAGAAGATGTTTCCAAGGGTTTACTTCACAGCTCCAAATATTCATAATGATGCAAATATGACCATAATTATAATCCATGATGTGGTTACTCATTGGTCTGGTATTCTTCCTGAAGTTCTGTATGTACAATTAGACAACAAAAGTCGTGAAAACAAAAAATCAAGTTCTTTTTGGGTATCTAAACATGTTCATTGAATTGATAATTTTTAAAAAGATAAAGGTTGCTTTCCTCCTTGTTGGGCATACTCATGAGCATATTGATCAAATGTTTAGTCGTTTTTCAGTAACATTGAGGAGGAAAGGTGTCGGGAGCTTGCCATCATTAATTGAATGTATTAAGAAATCCTACATTCCAGAGCCTTTTTTTCATGTGTTGGAAGAAACTATTGACATGCGAAGGTTTATTATGGGATTGCATGGTGAGGAGAAATCCATTGAAAAACTTAATGACATTATCTTCCAGCATCAATTTCATATCAAAAAATTGATGGGATAACACTTATATGGGGCAAGAAGTATTCAACTACTGCAGAATGGGGGCCATCATCAGGTTTAGCATTTTTAAATTTCATTCCAAAGCGCCCAATATTTTCATCAAAGATATTGTTATTACAGTCAGTTTCTGAACTCCATAATGCACGAAAGCATAAGAGAGATATAAATTATTCTGAATGTATCAAGGAAATTAAAATATGTATTAGAGATAAATATGATTACTTTTATGTTTCTGATTTAGTTTGGTGGGAGTATTTTTTCAATAATTAAAGTGATATGATTTCAAGATCAATAAGTGAGGATACGCTTTTCAAGACTCCATTTTTTTACCACAAAATATGCCAAATGAACGTGAGGAAACACACATTGTTTAACAACAACAGTCTCAAGGTACTATTAATTCTCCACAAGTAGAGGAAAGGGAAACCTATATTGGTTCTAGAAGATCATGTGCACAATGTGAATCCATGAAATACTTTAAAGGGGTTTTGTGCAAGATAAGGAGGGTTGCATGATAGCAGTGTTAGCAGATGAAGATCCACTTGGCTATCCATTCTGGATTGCCAAGGTTATAAAGGTAATTAATGAGAATGAATATATTACATCTGTTGAAGTACATTGGTATGCCACAAGTATCGACCCATTTAATGGTGTTTACAAGCCAGAGATAGTATTGAAAAAAAATTGGCAGAAAGATAAAAATAAAGGGCACAAATATAAATCATCGCCGCACGGATGTCTTAAAATTGGAGGATGTTAACATACTTGTGTATGACTTCAATTTGTCAAATAGAGGAACTCTTCTCTTCAAGACCATAAATATTTTGAAGAAATTGATACCAGAACAAATACTGCTAAGACTTGGACTCTGTTGAATGTAGTCATATATCTAGAAGACATTTGAACTCTGAAATGGTGGACATGCATGTTGACTCAAATGGAGCACTAGTTTATGAAAGAGAAGAATGTGGATCATCTTCATCTGCATCTAGTCATTCATCTGAAGATGGAGGTTCTGATGGTGTGCCAGAACCTATGATTGATTTTGAATAACTGTCTAAGACATTTTTATGTAATTGATGTTTGCATGGTAACTTGAAATAAATATTTTGACTTCCATATGATCTTACATGAAGTTACGAGGAATTTCTATGTTTGTTAGATTATATGTTTTAATTATGAAGAATTAATCTCTTTAGAATATCCACGACGCAACAATGAATTACAAAAATAATTTATGTTATATTCAATATACCAAAGTTGATATTTTGATTAAAAGTAAAAAAAAAGAAAAAGGAATTAATGTTTAATTTTTAGATTATGCAGTGATATTGCCATGATATTATGTATTTTTAACATTTGGTAAAAGATACTTTTAAAAAATTTATGCCTCATTGAAAGGGGACACTTTGTTTTGATGGTTGATTTTTAGGTTTTTTGTTGCAATTAAATTTAAAGTTGTCTTAGGCTAAGTTTTGAAAAGAGATATATTTGTATCCTTTAAAATAAAAATTACTCTTCGAATAATAAATATTTCATTTACTTGTTCAATGTTAAAAATTGTTTGAGTCATATAATTTCTCCATAATTTCATGGTTCAAGTATGTTAAAAACTTAAGATTTAAAAACTTGAGATTTAAAACTTGTCATTAAGGTTTTTATGCGCTACGATATTTTATCTTTAATGTTATGGTTGAAAACAATTACAATTTTAGGGTTTTTTAGAGTCAAGATATTTTATCTTTAACAAGATGGATGAAAATTGTTGGAAATGATAAGGCCTTCAGACATGATATTTTTATCTTTAACATCATGTATCAAAAATTTTAGAATTTTATGATTTTTCAATGTCCTAATATTTTGTCTTTAATTCCATTGTTAAAATGTGTCAAAATTGTGACACGAATTTTTTTTTTATTATTCCACCATCAACACGTTTTGTTCCAAGGGTGTTTTTTCAATCCTGTTTTCAAGAAATAATTTCGTTTTAGCATAATTTAAAAAAATGTTGAAATTTGACCCTGAGAAAAAACCAGTGCATTCTGGAATACACACTTTTCGTCTTTGGGGTGTTTTTTCATGTTTTTTGAGTCTTTTTGGGCTAAAGTTCTTGTTTTGAGGTAATAGTTCCCGTTTGATCGATAACTATGTTTTCCTCTACAATTTTTCTACCACTTTATATTCAATTTTTCCTTTACCTTTAAATCAATATGATATGTTCCATTCATAGTTTGAAAATAGTAGGTGCTCATTTCATATTGAATCTAGAACTTCAATCCATTCACCTATCTTGCTACCCTTTGATACTCTAGCTCTTTAATTCTAGATATGTGTCATAGTTTGACAAATTCTTCTATATACTCTCACATAAATGTATCTTTTTGTTTCAAATTTAGTGCTTATTTACACAAATTTTTTTAGTAAAAAAAAACAATAAATTCTCCTCCATATTAGACACCATTTTCTTAGAGGCTTTACTTTTTCCTAGTGCATATCCACTCTATCTTTCTACACAACATCCCAGTGAAACTGCACCATACCCTTTCAACTTTGTTATCGCAAAAAAAATTATATTCGAGTCTTGAACATTTTCATATTCAAAGTATTTATTGAGTTCACCTATCCAATGTACAACATTGTCCACTTCCAAACTATCATCATGGCAAGAAACTTCCACCCTTGCATTACACCCATCCTTCAGAAATTAAACACTTGCATAGGGCTCAACTTCCATCAACATTTTATCTTCCCTCCATCTCATTCTCTTATTATGAGTCTCTTATAATGCCAACTAATGTTTTTGTTCTCTAATTCTTCAATTCCCCTCAGTACCTCTAATTCCTAGTTCCTCGCACCTCGTCAACCTACTCCCCTTCAGAGTGGCATCCTTGGGAGTTTTATCATAGTATTCAACCAGACTATCCTTCACAGGCCTTTCTTTTGACATTTTCTCCCACCACTCAGCTTCAACAAACACAAGTTGAAATGACCCTCTCTCAAATCTTCGTGTTTCCATAGTTGTCACATAATTTTATCCTGCAAAACCCAACTCTTAAGAGATAATTAGTTCTAATACTTCTACAAATTCTCAAAAATATTTCATCCTTTCTCTAATATCACTTGATGCACCAAAAAATTCATATAATTCTCTAATGCAATCATATAATTCCCTATTGCACTATCATAATATAACAACTAAATAAGTAGCTTCCTTAAGAAAACAAGGTATACAAATGCTACAGAATTAAATATGATAGAATTAACAAAGTAAATAGTAGAAAACAGAAGGAAATGGATAGAATCTAATTCTTTATTGAATAAGGCACCAACTCAGCTAGTGGATTACAATATGGAGATATTAGTCTCACCAAAATTCAAAATATTCAGAGAAACTAGATCAGAATGGTAGACAATCTCAAGCCTCCCTAAGCACATGTTGATGTTTTCTCTTCTCTTCTTTGTAGTATATCCAAAGCTAAACCTTCTCTTCTCTTGTTGAAAATTGTTGTAACCCCGCAATCTTTTGTTAATTCAATAGGGTCATAATTTTCTCCCAAACTATTCAATTCATATGGTAGCCCAATAATATTTGTAACTCTTTACCTCCTTGTATATTGTCTCTTCAAATGAATAGGGTAGCTTGTGTTGTTAACCATTCCAATTTAGTTTTTAAGTATTTATCTTTTAGGTATTTGTGTTTTAACATTTGTGTAAGCAGCCTCCTCATTTTTTTTATTAAGTTAAATAATTAAAAAAATAAAAATAAACACTTAATACCAATTGCATGAACCCTATGATACTCATAAAATTCAGAATAGTTGCAAAATATTGGGCTTCTCAGGGCTCTGGTAAAGCTTCCCATTGATTCATTAATCACAATAAATTCTATACTTGATTGAAGCAAACCTACATGATATGTGGTGAGAATAATTTCATGTTAGTAATACCAACCCCAATGCCAATAAATATTAAGCACCATGCAATAATTCAATGATTAATTTATTATATTTTCATCTTGTCTCTTAAATATTAAAGTATTCTCATCGAACAAACAACAATGAAACGTAATAAGTCAGTCACTTAATATTTTCCCCCAAATCCCTTGTTCTTCCCTCTCTCCGAGTTTTGGGCATACACAAACATGTCTTCAATCTGTTTGCACTTAAGATTCTAGCCCAAACTCCTTCCAGGAAGGATTTCCTATCTACGTTCTGCTCACACAATGGCGCTTCCTCACTTGCCACTAAATCATCATATGGGGTAGATCCTTCACCATTGCCTCACCCCTTGCCTAGATATAAAAATGACACCTCCAACTCCTTGCCCCCACCTTAAGTTCCATCCCTTACCTCCTTCAATCTCGAACTGAACACAAAATCCTCTTATTTCTTTAATACACTCTCCCACTTTATTCGGTCAAAAGAGGGCTTCAAGACATCCAGTCCATGACCGACTATAACCCATTCATCCACCAACACCCTCGCCAAATTAAGATATGACCTCGATCAATGTTTTTTATTACTTGAGAACCATTATGGACTTGAGAGGATAATCATGAAAAAGATGCCCTTGTCCATGACAAAGCGACATCAAAAGGGCAAGATTTTCCTATTCCAATATATGACTTTAGCTTTTCCCTTACCATTCCAAAATGATTTCCCCCATAATACCCCCTAAGATAGATGAACATATTACTATATGGGACATTCCCTTCCATAATAGGGCTTTTGGGGCTACGTTATTGAAAGTCACTAACTTTTCTCACACCAGTTTTAAAATAAATTGGATGAAAAAATGTTGAGCCAATCCAAGGAAATAAAGTAGAGAAGATGTTGGTACTCCCTAGCCCTCCTTAGATAAAGAAGTCATACCACGACATAAAATCCAATCCCAAAGACTCAAAACATCATTGGCCCTATGACGGTCATGGACTATGAGGTGGACTATGACCGACTATTTGGCCCTTGTTCCTTTGTTTTTGAAGCCTAAGAAGTACCGATCCAATCAACCATATTCCAAATATTATATTTTGGACTGCAGAAGTATCCAATCAAAACTATTTTCCGTAGTTCCTTCACTCCATCCATAGTCCTCTCCACTAGAATCTCCACTGGAAATGGTAATCACACTAAACCAGTGGCCTTGATGCATTCTTCCTGCCCACCAAATCCTTCTCTCCAAACCCTAATCATCCCATGCCTTCATCATCTACCCATCCCTATTTGTGTTGGTACACGTATGTGTTCAAGTGTTACTACATAGTTCCATAAGATTGAGTTTGGATGAAGGCAATTTGATCTTGTCCAAAAATGTATCCTTTTTGTTGAAGAATGTAACTAGTATCAATCTTCATAATTGTACTTGTCAAAAGAAATTTTATTATTGAATAAAATGACTTATTAAAGCATGGGTTTCATGCTTGGGTCAATGTTTTCTAGGTTAAAGTATCCATTGAAGGCTTCTAGGTTTTGTCTTGAGTCATTAGAGTCATTCTTTTTTTATTAGAATCTTCTTGGGGTTTTGTATCATGTAAAAAGATTTATTTTTTAGTCAAAAAGGTTATTTGTCACTTCCACCAAGTCGGCCCTATCCCCATTAAGTTGGACTACATTAGGGAAATTTGACCCAACATAAAGGCTATATATAGAGAGGAAATTTAACCTATTTGGAGCACACACTCAACAAGTTCGATCTTCAAGGAAGAGAAGTATAAAAGAGAGCGAAGTAGTTGGAGAAGGATGATAGAAGATAGGAATACCTAATTTTAGTTTTTGAGTTATCTGTCTTTCACACGTGCGAATTTTTTGGGCAATTGTTGGGGTTGAATTCCGAGTCTACTGCAAATCCAAAATTCTAAAGTTGGGGGCTAAAAATATGTTGTTGAGGACCAAAATTCTGGATTGCAGTTGCTACTGGGAAGTTATCACTTGTAGACTTTGATAGGGATCATCTATTAGAAGGAAGGGTTGACATGGTGATTGGAGGAGGTCTTTTTCTAGGTCTAAAGGGTCTTGGATTGTCTCATCTTGATTTGAATCTACTAGTGGAAGAGTTGGACTGGATTTTCCCCTTAAAGGGGTATTTTCCTGGCTAAGTGCCTACGTCTTATGTCTCTTGTTCTTGTGGTCTTCATATACATATAATTTGGTAATTTCTTTGTGAAATATAAACTAATAAAGAAGTAAAAGAAGCCAACATTATTCACAAGTATTTATCAAGAAATAGGAATCAAACCCTAATCCTATAAGGATTGATTTCTCAGTATGGTATTAGAGCTAAGGTTGAAGAAGGTTGAAGATCACTTTGTTGTCAATCAATTGTAAAAGGGAAAATAAATATTAGAAGAAAAGGATACTCCCTCTATGGAAATTTATTTGAAGATGGGTCTCAATATCATGAAATTTGCAAGAAGCTAGATTGGAAGAATCATCTACAATCTGTCTAGGAGAGTCAAGAGTGAAGGATTCTTGGTTGCACTTACAGGTACTCTTCATGATGACAACGTGTGGATCATTGATAGTGGAGCATCAAGACATATGATGGGCGAAAGTGGGAAACTTAAAACTCTATCAATGGAACCGTCATCTCATGCAGTGGAGCTAGGTGACAACAATGGTTATGCAGTCAAGGACCTTGGATAGACATCATTGAAGCTAGAAAGCGAAGCAAAGCTACACCTCAACAAGATAATCTATGTCTCAGGTTTGAAAAAGAATTTACTTTCCATTTCTTATTTAGAAGATAAAGGATAGGTTTGCCTTTGTACATGGTAAATTTTTGGTTTGGGGAAAAGATTCAAATATTAAAAAGGAAAAGGTTATTGGAGTTCGTGAAGGAAAACTACATAGAGTTATAACACCATCTCCTCAATCCTTAGTTCACATGGAGATCAACCCTATTGAACTTTGGCATAGAAGATATGGGAATATTCATTACAAGATAAAGGGCATCCCCAACATCAAAGGAGATCACGAAGGAGTATGCAAGGGATGTTCTTTTGGAAAAATACTAGGAAATTTTTTACAAGCAGTGATACAAGGTCTAAATAGATATTATACCTAATTCCTTCCGATGTGTGTGGTACAATTTCTAATAAATCCCTTGGAGGCCATCTTTACTATGTGACCTTCATTGATGATCACTATATAAATACATGGCTCTATATTCTAAAGATAAAGGACTAAGTATTTGAAAATTTCAAGGAATTTAGATCCGAGGTGGAAACCTTAACTGAAAAAAAATATGAAGACTTTGAGATCCAACAGTGGAGGGGAATAATCTTCAAAATAATTGATTGCATATTTTAAAGAAGCAGGGTATTAAGAGGGAGCTCATTGTTCCCTACAACCCTGTGTAGAATGGAGTTGTAGAAATGAAGAATAGAACCATTGAAGAATGCATACGAACTATGATATTTAATAAAGATCTACTAAAATCTCTATGGGGGAGAAGCATCAATGACAACATTGTATATACAAAATAGAATTTCTCATATAATCCTTTATAATATGACACCGGAAGAAGCATTCACAGGGAAGAAGCCATGTGTAGACCATCTCTAAATCGTTGGGTGTCGCACATACATCCATGTTCCAAAAGACAAGAAAAATAAGTTGGACACTACAATCATAAAGGAATATTTGTTCGCTATAACATTTCATCAAAGGCTTATAGAAACTACATCAAGGAAGGAAGACAAATTGAAGTTAGCAGAGATGTTATATTTGATGAAAACCATGCCTACAAAATATCCAAGGATATACCAATTGAAACTGATAAAGAAGACATACCACTTTTTGAAGAATAAGAGCATCATGACAAGGCAAATACAAACCAAAAGAAGAATAAGTACCAAGTGATGCTATTCAACCTATAATCATCTTGAAATGAAGAAGAGGAAAAACTGGTTAAAAGCTACACTTGAAGATGTCAAAGGACATGGAGCAACTAAAGGATATTTTAGAGAAAGAAAAAGACCGAAGAGATATTTAGGGTATGCAACATACCTAACAAAATTAATAGAAGCAGAACCAACTACCTTTGAAGAATTCGATCATCAAGAAGAATGGAAGAAGGTGATGCAAGAATAATTTCAATCCATCGTGAAGAATGGGGTTTGGGAAATAGTTCCTAGATCAAGTGAAAAAACAATTATCACCTCCAAATGGATTTATAAAATCAAACATGTTGTTGATGGAAGCATATAAAAATACAAATCTAGATTCATCACAATGGGTTTCTCACAAAAGGAAGGAATATACTATGAAGAAACCTTTACTACTACTCTTAGGTATACTACTATATGATCTTTGGTTTCGCTAGGTGCTACTATGGGATAGAATATCCATCAAATGGATGTCAAAAAAACATTTCTAAATGCAACCTTTGATGAAGAAGTATACATTGAACAATTGGAAGGCTTTGAAAAGAGTAGGGATACATATCTTTGCAGACTCAAGAAATCTCTATATGGCTTAAAGCAAGATCCTAGGGCTTAGTATGCAAGATGTTGAAGAATGTAACTTGGTTCGGTCTTCATTATTATACTTGAGTCAAATGAAATATATTTATCAAAATAAAATAAAAATTATTTTTTCTTATTATTAAATTGACTTGTTAAAGCATGGGTTTCATGCTCGGGTCAGTTATAGTTCAAGCCTCCATTATAGGTTTTAGGTTGTTTTCAAAGTCATTTATTATTTGGTCAAAGACTCCTCCATCAATTCATCCTCTTCAGCAAAGTCATCAACTCGGCCTCTTCATCAAAATCTACAAGTCAGCTTCCTTCAATATATTCATGTCGACCTTATACAGTGACACATCTTATATGGTCATGTTGGCTCATTAATGATGGAAGAAAAAATATAAATATAAGTGTGAGTACTTCACATTAGACAACAAAAAAAGTTGAAATCTCTCTCTGAAATAAGTTCATATACTCATAGTTTGGATCATATTACAGTTTATATATGTTATTTTAGATAATCATAGTTTGGATCATATCACAGGAAGAGGTTTCGGTGCCATTACATAAGGAGAGGAGAGGTGTCATTGTAGAGATAAACCGTGCATTACATGCTACCATAGATTCTGGTGCTAACATACCATAGTCTCGGTGCTATACAGACTCGTTTTTATCTCTATCATGATGTCAATATAGTCTCAGTGATACATTAAATGAACTCGATGCTACTACATTTAAGGACTACCATAATGAAGGTTTTGGTGTCACCACAGAGATGAGGTCTTGGTGTCATGACATTGTTGAGGTTTCAGTGGAATCACAATGAGGAAATCTCGGTGCCATGACAATGATCATTTCTCGGTGCAAACATAGTGAAAGGATGACTTGATGGAGGAAGTCTTTAGTCTAGGTTCTTAGTCATATCAACTTGAATATAATTGAAGAAACAATTTTTACCGAGTTTTCCCCAAAGAGTGGGTTTTTTCCCTGGCTACGTGCCTACATCTTGTGTCCTCTTATATTTTTTTCTTGGCATTATTCTTGACGATAAGAAAAGATAAATCGAAATATACAATAATAATAACAATAACAACACAAGATAATGTCATAATAAGAAAAATATATTAACTGCCATCTTCTTGGATTTCTCAACATGGTATCAAACCTATGGTCATGATCAAAGGCAGTTTGAAGATCACTTGCATGAATTGAAGATCAATTATGTGCATTTTTTTATTATTGAATATCAAGTCAAGTAGGATTCAATGACATCTTGAAGGAATTATTTCAAAATATTCAAATTATAATAAGCCAGTTCGTTCATTTTAATGATGAAAGTTCAGATTAATTTCATAAATGAATTGAGAAAGCTCAGAATCAATTCCAATGAACAAGTTCGGATCAATTCTAGAACGATGATGAAAATTATTGTTAGGTGTCATCACAAGAGTTCATTACAGTCTTGTGTCATCACAATATAAAAGTTATATGCTATTGAAGTTCGATGCTATTGCATAATAAAGATCAGTGCATATCAATTATACAAATTTAGTGCAACCTCGGAAATGATGTTCAATAAAAAGGTCGATATACTTCAAAGAGTACGGCTCGGTGGATCACTATGAAAAAACTTGGATCATCTCATATTCATGGAAAAAACATTGTTGAAACAAGTGTAAGAAAAGTTAGAAAAATTCAGTGATGTATTTCAGTGTTTGTAAAGTAATATAAGTTAGAATTGAATTCAGAGAGGAGTTGTTGTGAAATCAAGTGACAGACTACAAGAAGACAAGCTCGGATCCACTTCAATGATGAATTTGTGAAGTTCGATGAAAATCACATTCATGGTCATAAAGAAGAATTCAGGCTCAGTGATTAATCATTGGTGATTAGCAGGGTATGGTTATCATATTCAGAATGTATTTCTCTATAGAAAGGATTTCAAAATGTTGCATTCAATTGGTAATTTTCATTTGTCAAGAATCCAAGAAATACTAGAAAAGGATCCCACATATTATTCAGAAGTGTGTTATAAACAGGAGGTTGGGCCATTAGCAAATACTATTATGTCATGGATGAAAGCCTTCTTTTCAAATCATGGAGAGTGTATGACAAATAAAGACACAATACATATTATAGATAATTTCTCGAGATGAGAAATCTGCAGCTTATACAAAGGTTATGCAAAATCTTCTAAAGGAGTTTCTTACATATTCATATTTTACAAGGGCATGGAAGAACGAATTCAACAATGTTTGTATTCCTAAGAAGACAAGGATGGGGGTTTTCAGTGCATGTGCTTCTCTTAAAGAAAAAAGAGATAAATGTCAAGGGGCAAAAAGAGGTACGCATTCAAAACATTATTTTTAAAAATTGGATAGTTATCAACTATTAAAATATATGTATTCATATGTTTCTTTTATTTGATGTACATATTCTGTTGTCAAAGAACTTCAAGGGCATCGCAATCAACAAACAAGTGAAAGGAAAAAAATGTATAAACATTGAAAGAAGTGTTATGATAATCCAAATAAATATTTGGGTTGGATAATTGATGGTATGTACCAAAAGAAAACACTTCTGCGACATTTTTTCTTCACGCCAAAAAAATTATAGGAGGAAAATTTCATTCAGTTTCACTTGGTTGGTTGTAAGGTCTTTAATGAGAAGATGTTTCCAAAGGTTTACTTCACAGCTCCAAATATTCATAATGATGCAAATCTGACCATAACTATAACCCATGATGTGATTACTCATTGGTCTGGTATTCTTCCTAAAGTTTTGTATGTACAATTAGACAAAAAAAGTAGTGAAAACAAAAAATCAAGTTCTTTTTGGGTATCTAAACATGCTCATTGAATTGAGAATTTTTAAGAAGATAAAAGTTGGTTTCCTTCTTGTTGGGAATAATGACGACCATATTGATCAAATTATCAGTGATTTTTCAGTAACATTGAGGATGAAAGGTGTCGGGAGCATGCCATAATTAATTGAATGTATTAAGAAATCCCACATTCCAAAGCTTGTTTTTCATGTGCTGGAAGAAACTATTGATATGCGAAGGTTTATTTTGGGATCACATCGTGAGGAGAAATGAATTGAACAACTTAATGACATTAGCTTCCAGCATCAATTTCGTATCAAAAAACTTGATGGGATAGCACTTATATGGGGCAAGAAGTATTCAACTACTGCAGAATGGGGGTTGTTAGCTCCTAAATTGGACCCCAGGCTGAAAAGGGCAAAACATGGTAACAACTAAACCACGCTCACCTTGTAGCTAGCCCTACAAGGACAGGAGAGGGCTCTCTCCGTAAAGATATATATTCAATAAAAACACGATAGTGGACTGATCTTAGGCTAAGTAAAATGATGGGAAAAGGTTTTAATAAAATGAAAGAAATTTCAAGGATGTGTGGGATAAAATAGGATAGTGTGAAACTAGGAATTAAATCAGGACACAGGGTATTTCATGGGGCAAGATAGGCAAGATATTTATCAATAAAGTAGAAATAATATGGAATGGAAAGACTAGTGAGGAGTTGAAAAGGGCACAATAAATGGATCCTTTTCAAACAAAATAAAAACACAGATTATGAATGATTTCCCAAGGCAGGGCATGAAAATGGATCCTACCTTTCTATCTTGAAATCATTCAATTGAAATGTTTATGGATGAGAGGTGAAACATAACAATTTACATATGAAACAAAGGAGAAAAACAAATGCTAAATCTCATACCACATGGATCCCATAAATCAGAGCTGCTTCTCTTATTAATCCCTGTCAAACTGTACAATGGAGCGCAAAATGTTCTTCCACACTATTCCCCTACTTCTGAGTTACAGATTCTCAGACTGTTTTACAAATGATTTACAATTACATTAAATAAACTTAAATGTGGGAACATAGATCCACAGAAAAGGGAGTTGTTTGACAACTCAAAAACTGAAGTGCAATTATAGAAACGAAATACAACAATCTGCCCCTAAAAATGAGGGACAGCGATACTTTTGGGTGTCCTAAAAATTCACTGAAGGAAAAATAGGCAATCTGATCCTATTTCTTTGCTGCTGTAGATATCTTTGTTTTAATTAGCTTTTGGCCAACTGACTATTTCCTTTGCTTTCCATTATTCTTTTGAATAAACTGGCCTTTTCATTAAAATGTTGTTGGAACATAATGAAATGAAATTATATACCTCTGTGAAGGGAAAATTTAATTTTTTAATGGGAAAAAGGGAAGGGAGGCGAGACCCACATTATAATCGCAATTGGAAACAGATGAAGGAAGGGAGATACAATACAAACAAGGGCGAAAAACTCCCGATGCGATAGGGGTAGGTCCGATATGTAATCACAATCGGAAGATCGTGGAGGGGACATAATATGAAATGAAGCAATTAAAACATGGTATGCAGTGATATCATCACAAATCGGGATCGGAAGGGGAAGACATATGTGAAACATAACCCAAAGCTCCGATGCGATTTGAGGTGAGGCCTTTGTAAAAACGAAACAAACAAATTTTAAATCTTACAAAGAGAAAGGGCCTTTTTATAATAGATGGGCGGAGAATATTACATGGTGGGGCCAGGAAATACCATCGCAATCGCAATCGGGCAGAAGAGCGGGTGCACTACATAACAAAAATCGTCGATGCGATTGAGAGGGGGCGATGAATTATAGGTCGTCGGATGGGATTGGGAGATTGACGGTTGTGGGATAATCAGGAGCGCGCCATCGGTGGAATTCAATCGGAGGGAGATGATCAGGGGCACCAATTGCAATGGAGCGATTGCATACGGGCCGTCCGATTGTCGATGGGATCAACGGTCGAGATATACATCGGAGGGGTCAATCGGGGTTTTATAATCGGAAGTGTTAATTAAATCACATTGGAAGTTTCGGTAAAGAGCCAATCGAGACTTGCAATAAGATTACTGCGATTGTGATAGAAAAGGACTTAGGTCAGCGAGAGTTTTATAATATAAAAATTTGTTAAAGTTTTATTATAAAGTTTCCACAGTATGGTGGGGAAGTGGTTAGAACGGCGGGGATTTATATAATCTGAAACTTTATTATAAAGTTTCTATGGCAATGGTGGGGAAGTGGTTTATGAAATAAATCACATATGTATTAAAATGATTTATAATGCGATTTTGTAAATCGGAAGGGGAAAATGGTTTTTTATAAGGAAAATATTAAAACTTTAAACATAAAATTTTAAGGGAAAAAATGGGAAATAGGGATTATTTGAAGATATAGGGAATTTTACTTCACTTAAGTATAAATTTCAATCCAGAAGTCAGTTTTAAGAGTGTAATATACCGTTGGAAAGCTCTTTCTGGGATCTTTCTGATGGATTTTCTTGGAAGATGATTTGGTGCTGAGCATGCTGTGAAAAACTTCTCTGAAGGCAGGATGATGAATTTTTGGAGATGGCAGCTTCTAAATTGTGACTTATTACATCATAATGAATGATAATAAAGGAAAAATATCATGTTTTCACCTCAAAACATGTTTTGAGGTGAAAATTACATCAGGCTAAATAAAATATATCTTTGATCTTCCAGGTGTTGTGACTTTGAATTTATTGACTTCCTCATGACCTTGCTGATATTTATTGACATTTGACTCCTTAATTTGATTATGGTGAGACCATAGAAACTAATGAGACCCATCATATGACCTAATGACATGATTTTGAAAGTGAAAGGGACTCATGACCCAAGACCATAGAAAGGAAAATCAGCAAGTATCTCATGAGGGAAAACTGATAAAAAATTACTACCATCAATGAATCCATGACCTAGCGGAATGGTGAAATTTGTTCGGTATGAGACTCCTAATATGAAAATGAAAAAGAGAAGTTTTGATCATTGATGGCAGTATGACTAGACTGACACTAACATTGGCTCCAATGGGGATGGTAGCTCCTTGGAGGTGCCAAGAACATCGTAGACCAAGTAGCCTTATCCATTGGGCATGGAATCAAAAATGTTGAAAACTGACACAAATGCAAACCGACTCTGACTCAAGACTAAGACTGAAAACTGAAATAAAACCAAACCATACACATGTCATCCAAGTTTTATGGCCTTCACCTCGAGCCCCAAACTTGAATGGCTGTGTTCTTGAACTCTGATAAAAATAACATGGTATATACAATGATGATGACATAGATTTTGAACCTTTGTCTTCAACAATGGTAGTGCTTCAAAAGCCTACCATTTACTGCTCCTCCAGGGAAATCTTGGCCATCCATCTTTGAAAGCAAGAAGGCATTATGTCCCCTGTGTGCTGAAATTCTGTATGGCCCTTTCCAAAGGTTTTCAAACTTACCGTGCTTTCCTTTGTCTTCATTCCTAGCATCCCATTTCAATACTACATCATCCAGCTGAAACTTTTCTGCTTTTGTCTTTTGATCATAGATTCTTTTAATCTTCTCCTGCAACTGAAATGCATTCTGTGACACTTCTTCTCTTTTTTGCTGAAGGTGGATCATCTGATTGATCCTTCGCTGATTGTCATCGTCCTCGCTGCCAACTTCTTGCAATAATCTCATAACTGGGACTGTAAGAGATGTAGGAAAGAAAACATCAGTTCCATAAACTAATTCAAAAGGTGACATACCTATTGATTTCTTACTACTAACTCTGTCTGCCCATAATGCATTTATGAGCTTTCGGTGCCAATTCCTTTTTTTTTGCCTCCAGCATTTTCTTAATTATATTTATCAGTGATTTGTTCGATGACTCTGCCAGGCCGTTTCCTTGCGGATAATACACTATGGAGTGGCCCAATGCGATATTATATTTGTCACAAAAATTTATCATCTTCTTGGATCGAAACGTTGTTGCGTTGTCTGTTACAATTTTACAAGGGCAGCCAAAGCGAGATAAAATATTCGTTTCAAGGAACTGAATAATTACCGTGTCAGTTGCTTGCCTCGCTGGGATGGCCTTGATCCATTTCGTAAAGTAATATGTCCCTATCAGTATCCATCGGTTCTGTGCTGAGGACGCAGATGTATTTCTCCTATGAAATTGAGCCCCCACTGCTGAAAGGGCACGTTCACTGAAACTGGTTTCAAAGGAAGCGGAAGCAATTTCTTCTTCCCTTGGAAAATTTGGCATTCATGACAATTCATCACTGTTTTTTATAAATCAGAAAATAATGTGGGCCAATAATACCCTGCTCTTAATACCTTATTAGTTATAGTCTTCCAAAAAAAATGATCGCCATAGTCACCTTTATGGAAACCATACATTACTTTCTGAGCTTCTTCTTCCACCAGACAATTAAGAAAAACACCTCTTGGGTCTTTCCAATACAGAGAACTGTTCAAAATACAATATTTAGCAGATTTAAGTTTCAAAGATCTACCTTTACTCTTAGACATGCCTGTAGGAGGTGACAGATGCTGAAGAACATAAATGATATCCGAATACCAAGGAGACTACAGAAAAATATATGAGATAGGAACCAGCAAACCTTCATCTTCATTTTCTGCCACTGTCATTATGAGGTTTATGTCCAAGGCACGCAGATTTGATTGGGCCATCAATTTTTCCAAGCCTTGGCCTTTGATCAACTTCGTAGGCTTTATCTCCAAGTCGTACTCCAGCATAGCTGCTATTCATTTGCCTCTTCGACCTTCTGTATTAGTTTGCATCAGCACATCCTTCACTGCTGCGTTAGGGACATATGTTATAGTGTGCAAATGCAAAATATAGACCCTAAAATCCTTTAATGCCTTGACAAGTGCCAATGCCTGCTTTTCAATAATATTGTATCTTAAAGCAGCATCTCTAATAGTCCTACTGAAAAAGGCAATTGGCTTTTCTACCTCATCTCTCTTTTGCATTAAAACAACAGCTATAGTATGCTCAGATGCAAATGAAAATATAATAAAATCCTGAGTATAGTCGGGACTAATCAAAACTGGAGCATTGGACAAAGAAAACTTTACCAAATTGAATGACTCGATAGCCTCTTCACTCCATTTAACAGTGTTTTCCTTCTTCAACATATTGGTCATTTCTCTCAAATTCTCAACTAAGTTAGGTATAAATCTGCGCAAAAAATTCATCTTACCGTTAAAGGCCTAAATCTCTTTCTTATTCCGTGGCAGATCTATGAGCTGAATTGCCTCCACTCTAGCTGGATCAATGCGGATGCCATCTTTAGAAATGATATGCCCAAGAAATTTTCCTTCATCCATGGCAAAGAGACTCTTTTTGGATTTGAGAGAAATCCCAAATTTTCTGCAACGCCGAAAAACAACTCTCAAATGGTGCAAATGCTCATCGTCTGATCCTAAAAACACTGTCAAATCATCCAAATAAACAACAAGAAAAACATCTTTTTCATTTGCAAAAGCAATGTCCATTGCACGCTGGAAAGTAGCTCCAGCGTTCTTCAGTCCGAATGGAATTTTAGCATACCGAAAGTTTCCCAAAGGTGTTGTGAAGGCAGTTTTATCTTGGTCCTTCTCATGTACCAAGATTTGGTTATAACCTGAGTATACATCAAGTAATGACATCCTGGATGCTCCAACTAATTTCTACAGAATATGGTCCATTTTCGAAAGGGGATAATTATCCTTTAAGGATGCCTTATTTAAATTTCGAAAATCTATACACAATCTTATTTCTCCAGTCTTCTTACGCACTGGGACCAAATTTGAAATCCAGTGAGAAAATCTAATAGGAACTATGATACCTGCTTTGTAGAGCCTATTTACCTCCTTTTCGATGGATGGCAGTAGCTTTGGATTTATTCTTCTCAGCTTCTTTCTGAAAGTTTTCTGATCTGGCTTGATTGGGATATTATGCTGGATTATGTTCTTGTCATACACTCTCAAATCTGAATAATCCCATACAAACACATCAGAAAATTCAGAAAGCAACTTAAAATACTTCTCCTTTACCTCAGGGGATAATGTCTTTGACAATTTCACGAACTTGGGCTGATTAGGTGTTCCAAGATTCACATCTTCAACTCCTTTCTCAGTGGGCACCAAGCTTGGCTTCTTTGCAAAATCATCCTGGTCAAAAATCTCCTCTAGAGGTATGAGACCTCTAGGAATCACATTATCCTTTAGCTGCAATATGTCCATCTAGTTTGCTTCTAACTCCTGATCGTCAACCTCATACTGACCTTCTATTGGAGTGTCTTTAAATTTTCCATCACCTTGCAAAAATGCATTAATCTCATTATCATCCCAAAACACTTGCCAATACATTAAATTGTCCGGAAAAATAGGCCTATGTTTGACATAGATCTCAAACTTATTGCTGGAGTTCATCGAAATCTTCAAGTTGCTTGCAGTAGTGGCAAGAGAATCAGCTACGAGATTCTCCATCCTAGGTACTGTTGTCAAAGTGTACTCATGGAATGTCTTCAAAATGTCCAAGACTGCATTTCTGTATGCCCTCAATCTCGGATGCTTAGCTTGGTATTCTCCTTTCACCTGTTTGATTATCAGCTTGGAGTCACCATACACAGAAATACTTTTTTCATTCAGCTTCTTCAAAATTTTGAGACCCGCAATCAAAGCCTCATATTCTGATTCATTGTTAGAGAAATCGAAAGCCACTTTATAAGCACAAAATCTAACATTGTTGGGAACCTTTTCAGGTTGGAAAACAGGGCTCCTAATCCATATTCCAATACCAACCAAATACATGGATAATGGCATAAGAGAATTCAAGTTGCAAATTTCCCTTGAGTTTTTCACCCCAAGATCTAGATAGAAGCATTTCAAACCTTGGTGGGACATCAGCAACAACTACATCCATCAAGACATTCTTTGCTAGAATCTAATCTAAAGACACTATCAGGTCTTTGATAAGACCGATACAGTGGACCCTACTTGAGTCAAAAGAATACAAGTCATGGTATTTTTGAGTAATATCAAGGCCTAGTTTCTCCATGACAGCTTTGGGCATCAAATTATGTGAGGCTCCATAGTCCAGCATAGCATTATGTAAGATGAATTCATGTACTCTAAGACTCAGGTAAAAGGGAGGGACTTTAGTTTCTTCGGATTCTTCTGTGGCTGGACCAAAAATAATTTCAGGATAGTCATCTTCTACATTAACCATATCAGAAATAGAGTCTATTTGCAAGACTTTAGACACCTGACTTTTATATGCACTAGTCTTCACCAACTCTGTGAGGGGCATAGACACTTTCAGCTTAGAAATTTCATTTTCTAAATTAAAGGAGGGAGCTTTTTCTACCTCTTTAATGGGAATTTCTCTTTTCTCTTCTTGCTCCTTTACTGTACTCTGTTGGTTCTTTTCATTTGTTGTATTAGTAGCTGCAGGTGTTTTTCTTGAGGAAGGATCGGCAAGATCTTTTCCTTTCTTCTATGCATCGTTCTTCATTTGAAGTTATTTTCTTTTCTGAATGGGACTGGTTGTAACATCTCTATTCCTTAAAGAGTACTGCCTTTGCTAAGATGACAGAGTGTTCATATACCCTCTCTGATAATCATCAGACTCTTCTTCCAACACTGTGTCATTGGCCAAAATGAAATTCTGGTCTTTTTGAATGTCTGGAGTCGCCACTGTGTATTCTTCGTCCTCTGTGAGGAAAATTGGTGCACCATCAGCTGTGAAAAAGTGATTATCCTCAATCACAGGATCATCGTCATCTGAATCTATCCCTTGTATGTAGTTCTGCTGCAATGGAGTTTTAATATGCCGCTGTGGTGACGCTGCTTGGTCATGTCCTCTTTGCTGTCTCTGTTTGATTATGAATTGGGGATGATGCCCTCTGAAATTTGTATTTCTTATTTGAGGCTCAGGTCTATCTGTGATGGTTAACCTATCAACCATTTTTCCCACTTTTCTGATTAGAGTGTCCATTTTTTCTGTCTGAAGGAGAGGCCTCCTCTTTTATTGTGATTCTTTTCTCAACTCTGGCTCGTGCTCTTTTAGCCAGCAGATTAGCTTCAATGCTTATTGCTATCTTCTGCATGTCTTCAAGTGAATACGGATCTCTTTCACGCAGCTAATATGCCATATCGGCATCAAAAGCATCTGGAAATTTCAGTAATGATAATCCCACAGGAGGCTTCAAGTTAGCTGAAATAGCATTATATACAACATTGAATCTTAAACAATAGTCCTACACAGTTTCACCCACATTTCTCTTAATATTATCATATTCAGATAGAATTTGGAGTGGGTTAATTTTTACCTCCCACCAATCCAAGAACTGAGTGTGCAACTCCTGCAAAGTGTGAATTGAGCCTGCTGGTAAGGCTCTGAACCACTTCCTGACTTCACCTCCGAGGCTTTGAACAAACAATCTAGTAGTTACATTCTCTGCCTCTACCTCATGTAGATCAAAAAATTCATTCATTTTATCAACATGCTGCTTAGCTGTAATGCTATGAGTAGCATAAAATATAGGAATTTTGCTTTGATAGTCAGCAGGAATATCATTGAGAACCTGAGGTAAGACCAGGGGTGCATACCTGGCAGCCATAACTCTGGGTGGATTTACAACAGGATTTGTAGGATTTATGGGAGGTGTTGATGGAGGAGATGATAACTAGGAATTGACCGTAGGGGATGCAGATGAATTAGGAGGCAATGCAGTTCCTAACGACTCTGAAGGCTCAGGAATATTAGTTACAGTGATAGACTGAGGAGAATTCAAAATGTAGTCGTCAATGGAGGAATTTTCCCTTTGGACTTCAATATCTATAAGGAACTCAGGATCTAAAACTGTATCATCAATGTCAGTTTCAGACTTATTTCTAAATAAATAAAGCTCAAAATTCTCGTTAAAGGAAAGATCTTCTACAAAAAAGCACTCACTGGGCCAAGTACAGGATCTGAAGATAGGCCTGGCACTTAATGATCCTTCTTGTCTTCTGACAATTCTTGGGATAAGATTTGGATTTTCAAACACAGGGGGAGGATTTGGATCTAGATTAGCCCTGGTGTATCTTCTTGAAGCCAGTGTGTGTAAATATTCTACTGTACAAAAATTATGTTCAGCCTAACAGACTCTGAAAATTATTTACAAGAAAACGTTTTACTAAGGTGATCTGACCTTTATGCTCTGATAGCAGAAAAATAGTGGTTGTAGCTATATTTTCTTCCCAAAGCGTTGCAACAATATTTTCTTTATAATAATATCTCAAACCTTCTCAAGCAAATATGATATAAGGGAACACGCTCAAAAGTATTTAAGCGACTTTATCCAGTCGTAATATCAAAATGATACAACACGGTGTGATCCTTTAAAAATGCCTACCTTTGCACTTTATATTATAGAACACTTTTATGCTACCAGCGCGACATATACTTTATTGAACGGGGTCCCACACATCCGTTTTTTGGCTTTTGATGAATAAAATAAACATTAAACAGTATAAAACCGCTGGGCCATACCTTGATCTATTTCACGTGCACTTTACTGTGCGATTACCGTTGGATCTGACGCTCTCTAGATCGGAAGATCCTGATGAATATCGTGTTTTTTCTAAGGCTGAAGTTTAACAGCTGATAGCTGCGTGAAATGGGCGGTTTTGGAGTGATGACGTGCCCGAATATAACTGGATCATGTTTTTCTGAAGTAGTTTTTTCTCTGAGGCAAAAGCGGCGCGAAATGGGTGGTTTTGGTTTCCAAAACCTGCTGGTGGTAAACCAAACCGAGCTTTGACATCAGGTTTTGACTGCGGTTAAGCGCTTTAACTGCTCGCGTTAACTTGCTACTAGGTCCCACTATATTGTTCCTCCGTCGGCAAATAAACTAGCTTTAACTTCTAACCATAGAGATTTATTTTAAAAGCATCGTGTTTCAATGTAACCAAGGTTTTTAACCTTAGGCAGGGTCTCTCAACATTTTTTTATAACACATGACCTGAGTATGCCTCGCTTTCTACAGCGCCTCTGTTCGAAATTTCTTCAAAGCAGAATAACCATGTTTCAGTGCCGAGAATACAAGTTTCACAGACAGTCAGATCAAAATAGTTATCTTTCCCCAACGGAGTCGCTAGAGATGTTAGCTCCCGAATTGGACCCCAGGCTGAAAAGGGAAAAACAGGGTAACAACTAAACCACGCTCAGCCTTGTACCTAGCCCTACAAGGACAGGAGAGTGCTCTCTCCGTAAATATAGATATTCAATAAAACCACGATAGGTGGACTGATCTTAGGCTAGGTAAAATGATGGGAAAAGGTTTTAATAAAATGAAAGAAATTTTAGGGATGTGTGGGATAAAATAGGACAGTGTGAAACTAGGAATTAATCAAGACACAGGGTATTTCATGGGGCAAGATAGGCAATTCATTTAGAAATAAAGTAGAAATAAGATGGAATGGAAATACTGGTGAGGAGCTGAAAAGGGCACAATAAATGGATCCTTTTCAAACAGAATAAAAACACAGATTATGAATGATTTCCCAAGGCAGGGCATGAAAATGGATCCTACCTTTCTATCTTGAAAGCATTCAATTGGAAATGTTTATGGATGAGAGGTGAAACATAACGATTTACATATTGAACAAAGGAGAAAAACAAATGCTAAATCTCATACCACATGGATCCCATAAATCAGAGCTGCATCTCTTATTAATCCCTGTCAAACTGTACAATGGAGTGCAAAATGTTCTTCCACACTATTCCCCTACTTCTGAGTTACAGATTGTCAGAATATTTTACAAATGATTTACAATTACATTAAATACACTGAAATGTGGGAACATAGATCCATAGAAAAGGGAGTTGTTTGACAGCTCAAAAACTGAAGTGCAATTATAGAAACGAAATACAACAATCTGCCCCTGAAAATAAGGGACAGTGATACTTTTGGGCGTCTTGAAAATTCACTGAAGGAAAAATAGGCAATCCGATCCTATTTCTTTGTTGCTGTAGATATCGTTGTTTTAATTAGCTTTTGGCCAACTGACTATTTCCTTTGCTTTCCATTATTCGTTTGAATAAACTGGCCTTTTCATTAAAATGTTGTTGGAACAAAATGAAATGAAATTATATACCTTTGTGAAGGGAAAAATTAATTTTTTAATGGGAAAAAGGGAAGGGAGGCGAGACCCACATTATAATCGCAATCGAAAATGGATGGAGGAAGGGAGATACAATACAAACAGGGGCGAAAAACTCCTGATGCGATTGGGGGAGGTCCGATATGTAATCGCAATCGGAAGATCGTGGAGGGGACATAATATGAAATGGAGCAATTAAAACACGGTATGCGATGATATCATCACAAATTGGGATCGGAAGGGGAAGACATATGTGAAACATAACCCAAAGCTCCGATGCGATTTGGGGTGAGGCCTTTGTAAAAACGAAACAAACAAATTTTAAATCTTACAAAGGGAAAGGGCCTTTTTATAATATATGGGTGGAGAATATTACATGGTGGGGCCAGGAAATACCATCGCAATCGCAATCGGGTGGAAGAGCGGGTGCATTACATAACAAAAATCGTCGATGCGATTGAGAGGGGGCGATGAATTATAGGTCGTCGGATGGGATTGGGAGATCGAAGGTTGTGGGATAATCAGGAGCGGACATTGGCGAAAGTCAATCGGAGGGGGACGATCAGTGGTGCCAATTTCAATGGAGCGATTGCATATGGGACATCCAATCGTTGATGGGATCAACGGTCAGGATATACATCGGAGGGTTCAATCGGGGTTTTATAATCGGAAGTGTTAATTAAATCACATTGGAAGTTTCGATAAAGAGCCAATTGGGACTTGCAATAATATTGTTGCGATTGTGATAGAAAAGGACTTAGGTTGGCGAGAGTTTTATAATATAAAACTTTGATAAAGTTTTATTATAAAGTTTCCACAGTATGGTGGGGAAGTGGTTAGAACGGCGGGGATTTATATAATATGAAACTTTATTATAAAGTCTCTATGGAAATGGTGGGGAAGTGGTTTATGAAATAAATCACATATGTATTAAAATGATTTATAATGCGATTTTGTAAATTAGAAGGGGAAAATGGTTTTTTATAAGGAAAATATTAAAACTTTAAACATAAAGTTTTAAGGGAAAAAATGGGAAATAGGGATTATTTGAAGATATAGGGAATTTTACTTCACTTAAGTATAAATTTCAATCCAGAAGTCAGTTTTAAGAGTGTAATATACCATTGGAAAGCTCTTTCCGGGCTCTTTCTGATGGATCTGCTTGGAAGATGATTTGGTGTTGAGTATGTTGTGAAAAACTTCTCTGAAGGTAGGATGATGACTTTGTGGAGATGGCAACTTCTGAATTGTGACTTATTACATCATAATGAATGATAATAAAGGCAAAATATCTTCCAGGTGTTGTGACTTTGAATTTATTGACTTCCTCATGACCTTGCTGATATTTATTGACATTTGACTCATTAATTTGATTATGGTGAGACCCTAGAAACTAATGAGACCCATCCTATGACCTAATGACATGATTTTTAAAGTGAAAGTGACTCATGACCCAAGACCATAGAAAGGAAAATCAGCAAGTATCTCATGAGGGAAAACTGATAAAATATTACTACCATCAATGAATCCATGACCTAGCGGAATGGTGAAATTTGTTCGGTATGAGACTCATAATATGCAAATGAAAAGGAGTAGTTTTGATCACTGATGGTAGTATGAATAGACTGAAAATAACAGGGGCCATCATTAGGTTTAGCATTTTTGAAGTTCATTCCAAAGTGCCTAATATTTTCATCAAAGATATTGTTATTACAGTCAATTTCTGAACTCCACAATGCACGAAGGCATAAAAGAGATATAAAGTATTCTGAATGTATCGAGGAAATTAAAATATGTTTAGAGATACATATGAGTACTTTGATGTTTTTGATTTAGTTTGGTGGGAGTCTTTTTTCAATAATTAAAGTGATATGATTTCAAGATCAATATATGAGGATACGCTTTTCAAGACTTCATTTTTTTGCCACAAAATATTCCAAATGAACATGAGGAAACACACATTGTTTAACAACAACAGTCTCAAGGTATTATTAATTCTCCACAGGTGGAGGAAAGGGAAATATATATTGGTTCTATAAGATCGCATGCACAACATGAAGCCATGAGAGAACTTTAAAGGGGTTCTGTGTAGGATGTTAAGGAGGGTTGCATGATAGCAATGTTAGTATATGAAGATCCACTTGGCTATCCATTCTGGATTTCCAAGGTTATAAAGGTCATTAATGAAAATGAAGATATTACAGTTGTTGAAGTACATTGGTATGCCATGACAATGATGATGTCTCAGTGCAAACACAGTGAAAGGATGACTTGATGGAGGAAGTCTTTAGTCTAGGATCTTGGTCATCTTAACTTGAATCTAATTGAAGAAATTATTGTTACCGGGTTTTCCCCAAAGAGTGGGGTTTTCCCTGGATGCGTGCCTACATCTTGTGTCCTCTTCTATTTTTTTCTTGGAATTAGTCTTGATGATAAGAAAAGATAAATCGAAATATCTAAGAATAATAACAAAAGCAACACAAGATAATGTCATAATAAGAAAAATAGTTTAACTTCCATCTTCTTGGATTTCTCAACATTGTATCAGAGCTATGGTCATGATCAAAGGCAGTTTGAAGATCACTTGCATGCATTGAAGATCAGTTAAGTGAATTTTTTGAGTATTGAAGATCAAGTCAATTAGGATTCAAAGACATCTTGAAGGAATGATTTCAAAAGGTTCAAATTATAATAATACATTTCATTCATTTTAGTGATGCAAGTTTGGATTAATTTCATAAATGAATTTGAGAAAGCTCAGAAGAAATTCTAGTGAACAAGTTCGGATCAATTCCAGAACGATGAGGAAAATTATAGTTAGGTGTCATCACAAGAGTTCATTACAATCTTGTGTCATCAAAATATAAAATTTATATGTTATTAAAGTTTGATGCTATTGCATAATAAATATTGGTGCAATATCAATTACACAAATTCAGTGCAACCTCAGAAATCATGTTCAATAAAAAGGTCGATATACTTCAGAGATTAAGCCTCGGTGGATCACTGTGAAAAATCTTGGATCATCTCATATTCGTGGAAAAAACATTGTTGAAACAAGTGTAATAAAAATTAGAATAATTTAGTGATGCATTTTGGTGTCTGTAAAGTAAGACAAGTTAGAATTGAATTCAGATAGGGGTTTTTGTGAAATCAAGTGACAGACTACAAGAAGACAAACTCGGATCCACTTCAATGATGAATTTTTTAAGTTCGATGAAAATCACAGTCATGGTCATAAAGAATAATTTGGGCTCGGTGATTAAGCATTGGTCATTAATATGTGTAGGAACGAAACAATGAAGTAGTATATTTTGTCATCCACTCATTGAAGAAATAGAGCTTGGCACAATTGTCTATGGAAATATATCAATGATCTAAATACAAGCACAAGGGACCATCTTAAGGAAAATCAATTAAGTATTCAAGATGCACTTACAACAATTCTAATGATCTGTCAACCTAGAGATATGTAAACACAAGGAAAGTATAATCATAAGTTTTTAATATTTTCAATGTATCTAACCTTAAATTGTTCATAGCTAGTCTAGGGCATAATTGTGAATCTTAGATAACATACATCCTTGTCCTCTAAGATTTATAAGGAATATAGAATATCAAGTAAATATCATGTTTCCAATTAATAACTTGATTTTAGATATCATAGGATTCCATCCTCCATGGTTACATAGGAGATATAACTTGAAAAATTAAATCATGGTCTTGGTATCACATGTTTTTCTTGAAATTATGCATTACATGTATAGAAGATCATTTCTTACACTTCAAAGTAATTCCTACAAGATTTGTCAAGAAACATCTCGAGGTATGTCTTAGACTATACATATTATAAAATTCTCTTCATCTTATCTTGAAATTTGCGTTATATTACTAACATCGTTATGTCTAGCTCTCTTGAATCATAAATATTCTTGTTTGGGATGATTCATCATCTCATAAATCTACTCTCCTCATATATTTGATTGTTTTTATAAAAGAACCCTCGATAGGTTCTTTGGAAAACCCTAACCTAAGGGTATGCTAATGTGTGAAACCATAGTCTACTTAAGGTTATTGGAAAATTGCTATTATGTTTTATATATTTGTGATGTCTCGTTTGGGGTTTTGGTAAGATCATGAAAACCCTAACTTGTTAGAGTTGAAATGGTGTTTTCTGAAATCCCGAACCTTTGAATTTTTGGTAAAGAAGGGTTTGTTATGGAATGAACTGAAACCCTAGATTCTTAGGGTTTGGTTAGGTCTATAAGAAATACCCTTGTCATGTCTTGAAAGTAAGGTCCTAGGAATGAATCCCTAGGTATGTGTTCATTTGGTTGAAATCCTAGCTTGGTCTAAGTCGATATATTTATAATGTATGAATATTGCTTGACATATGTTATATCATGAATTCCTAGATATATGTGTTGACCTAATTTTTAATGGTAACAATTCCTAGGGTTTGGAAATATGCCCTAGTCAAAGTTTGAAGTTCTAGTATGATTTTTGGAAAATCTAAAGATTTGCAGCAAAACTCTAGCAGTAGTTAAATTCTCTAGTATAAAATCTATATCATGATTGTTGAGAATTTGTAGATAGAAAATCTAGGGTTTACAACAAACCCTAGTAGAAGATATTCATATTGATTAATATGTGATTGATTGTTAAAGCTCATGTATGAAATATAGGGCTTACATAATACCCTAGTGGGAAGTCTAACATATGAATTCTGAAATTTATTAGATACTTTTCTTTTCTTTTGACTTATTTCTAGGGTTCTCTATATGAAAGAACTTGTCTTCTAACATATTGATTGAGTTGCTGATGTGATTTAGGGTTTGTAAAAAATCTTGTGCTAGAATTTGAAGTATTGAAGTATAGCCACTTGTTTATCATGTCTAATGCTTCCACTACTATAATTTTTCGTTATGACTAAATTGTGCTTCTATGGATTTGGTTCTATTTCCTATCTATGTTGTGCAGGTACATCATATTCAAGATAGTGAAGATGTTTTTAAGAGAATTCAATATGATAATCATGATGAGAAGGATGGAAGCCATGAAATATTCTCCAACACTGAAGGAAGAAGTTGATCTCCCTAAATTAAGAGGGAGCCTGGATAAAAGAAATATCCCTGGTTAAGAGGGAGAGAATAACATAGTTTTGATTAGAGAATACATTCTGAAGGATATGTTGTTGTTAATCCAAGTTGTCACTGATGGCAATAGGATGAATGAATGAACATACTTGTTGAAGGACTAGATGATGGATGATGGAATAATACATGAAGACATATATCACTATGGCATGATGAAGAATAAAACCATAAAGAATCCCAAGACATCATGTCCTACCTCCATTTCTGCACAAATAAATGACCAATCACATTAAGAATTATTTTTCTCTATCTTGGAGGCATAATTTCTCTATGAAACATTTACCATCATCTAGAGAAAAAATTTTCCTTTCCAATGAGCCCTCACATGCCTCAAAGTTCCCGGTGGTTAGGGAGAAATTGAATTTTTAAGTCAAGAAGTATATATTTATTTATTGAGCTGACCTATGCCCTATCTCTAATGTCAGCCTCCCTCATAAAAGTTTGTCTCACATCCAATGCTTATTAATAAAGGCCATAAAACTCATTTTCCCTCAAGTAACTTTAGTGAAGATACACAGAGGTGCAGAACAGGTTCACAACTCATGAACCTTCAAGAAGGATAACATTAAAACAGAAATTAAATATATATCCTATCCTGCTCGAATTGTTTCACTGGTTTTTTCGAACTTCATTTCAGAATATATACAACAAGGCAGGGTGATAAAGGTGGTGAAACTTCAGTGAATCTAAGGACCTATGTGCAGAAAAATTGTTTCGGACCTGTATCTTCAAACATGTATTGTTGTCATAAGGGTGTTATCAAACTCATTCAAAATTGTATCCTTACCTTGTCTTTTGGACCTGTAATCTGTGGATCTGGAGTGACTCAAACCTTCTTGGTGATAATACTTTAAGCAGTTGCAGAATTGATGTAGAATTGATGAAAGGAATAGTGTTGTACAGTCTAGAACCTTGAAGGAGTTGTCTTAGAGTAGCTTTGAAGGAGTTTTCTTGGAGTAGTTGTGAAGGAGTTTTCTTGGAACAATTTGGAGTTGAATTTTTGGTGCAGCACAAAAGTCCTGGTACAAAATTTGGCACACCATTAATATAGAATTTATAATGCAGATTGGTGCATTGGAGCATATTTGAATCAATCATCCAATAAAAAATCAAAGAAGGATTGGTGTCCTTGCAGTAGGAGCTCTTAAACACAAGGTTTGTGCCTTGAGAAGATAGGGTTGAAGCCCTAGAGGTCAGAGCCTCATCAAAGTTCAAGTTGGTTCTTGGCAACAGGTTGGTGCCTGAAGCATAAAGGGTCGGTGCCCTCACATAATTATTGTACTCAATTATTTGATAAATTACTAAATTTATACTTGATCCTTAATAATAATATTATTATACACTTCTTCATTTTAATTTTGAAGAATTTAACTAGTAAAAAATAACAATTGAAAATAAATATTGATTCAACCCCCCTCTCAGTGTTTCCAACAATTGGTATCAGAGCCAGCTTCTTCATTATCATCCTAATAGCTAGAAGAATTATTCTTAGACACAATGAAGAACACAAAAGAAACATGGAATTTTCCTATATTCGATGGTACAAATTTTGGTTTCTAGAAGAAGAGGATGTCCTACTATCTAATTTCCCTTTATCCTAAAGTGTGGCACTCTGTTTTGAATGGGTACAAAGACCCTTCCACTCTTCCAACTGATCCAGAAGAAATAAAAGCCTACATTTCTAATGCCAAAGCTTTAAATTCCATCACTAGTGGAATCACTGATTTTGAATTCACAAAAGTCATGAATTGTGACTCGACCAAAGAAGTATGAGATAAGTTGGATGCCCTATATGATGGGGTCTCCAAATTTAAGAAGGAAAAACTTCAAACCTATAGAAGAAAATTCAAGAGTCTAAAAATGGATTATGAATAAGATATTGCATCATAATTCCTTCGAGTAGTTGAAGTGGTTAACTCTCTTAAAGGGCTAGGAGAAAATATTGAAGAAAGCATTATTGTTCAAAAAATTCTAAGGTCTCTTCCTGACAGATTTGACTCCAAAGTAAGTGCCATAGAATAAATGAAGGATCTAGATACACTCAAGATGGATGAACTTCATCAAATCCTCATTGCTTATGAAATGAGGAAAGGAATTCAAAATTCCAAAGAAGCAGCATTCAAAGCTTCAAAATCAACAAAAAAAGGAAAAGGATGGAATAAAAACAGTGATGACTCTGATACTGAAACCGAATTAGCTCAATTTGTATGAATACTAAAGAAGGGATCTAATCTAAAAGATAATTACCCTCTTATTTGTTTCAAATGTGGAATAATAGGTCATACAAAAAGAAAGATTTTAATAAGAAAAACTTCTTCATACTTCTTCTCCAAACAAGATGAGTCTGATGAAGATGAATTTGTAGTCATCAAGAAGAAATCATCTAGAATTTTACCTCATCACTATAGAGGAGATCATTCATCAGATGAATAAAATGACTATGTTGGAAGCAAAGAAGTGTTATTCATGGCATTCACAAATGATGAAGATTCAGAACTAGAAGGCAAAGGAAATATGAATGAATTACTAATAAGTGCCATTGAAGAGAATGAGAATTTATGAAAGAAGATCGTTTCTCTCAAAATAGAAAAAGAGGAAGCAAAAAGAAGGGAAGACTTCTTGAGAAATAAGCTAAAAGAAAAAGAAGATATTTGTGAAAAACATGAAGCTGAAATAGTATCTCTAAGGAAGGAGTTGGAGCAAGTCAAAATGAGTTGGCAAAGCTCTCAAACACTTGATAACATCCTTAATAGTCAAAAACCTCAATATGAAAAATCTGGGATTGGTTTCAAAGGAGAATCATCAAGTACTAAGGATAATACAAGGATTTATGTCAACATACTTTCTTGCCATCCAAAAGAGGAAAATATATCTCGCCAAGAAAAAAGGTGCATCTCCAACACAAGAAATGAAGGAAGCGCAACTCCAAGGAAGAATGTTGATTCAAGTTATGGCTCTTACAACAGGTACCAAACTATCTTTCTTGGGTATTGTTTCTATTGTAAAAACTTGGTCATCGAGTTAAGCATTGCAAGGCTCATAAAAATGAAGCACCAAGATTGAAAGATCAAACAAACAAACTATGTGATCCTAAAGAGCAAGGAAAAATCAAGACTTACAATTCTTTTGATCCTTTGGCTAAGTTGATCCAACTTGTTCATCATGCAATAATCTTGGTCATAATGAGAAAAATTTCCCACTCAAAAAGGAGGAAGCTAAAAAGGTGAATCTCAATACAAATAAATGTGGCCTAGCTTTGTGTGCTCATAGTGATGAGAATCATTAGTTCATAGATAGTCGATGCTCAAGACATATGATAGATGACCAAAATAATTTTGTCTCATTAAAAAAAAAGAACGGAAATTTATCTTTTGGAAGTGGATCTGCTAAGATCACTAGAAAAGGAACAACTACTCTCATTAATGGACAAGGAAAAGCTGAAAATACCTTGTTAGTTGAGGGGCTCAAACACAATCTCTTAAGTGTTAGCCAAATTTGTGATCAAGGACATAATGTTGTCTTTAGCACTAAAATTTGTGAAATAAGAGACTCATCCTCAGGAGAACTTGTGGAAAAAGGAGTAAGAACACCAGATAACGTTTACATTCTAAGAAAAATCCAAGGAGATAAATGTTACTTGAGCCAAACAGATGAAAGTTGGTTATGGCACAAGCGATTAGGACATACAAATTTTGGCAAACTGATCAATATCAGCAAGATTAATGAAGTAAGGAACATTCCTAAGATGTTCAATCCAGATCAAGTTGTAGGCGGCCCATGCTAGCATGGAAAGAAAACTAGAACCAGCCACAAAACTAAGGAGTTTTCAACATCAAAACCTCTAGAGATCATTCATGCAGATCTATGTGGGCCAAATAGAACTCCAAATCTTCAAGGTGAAAGGTAATTTTATTTATTTTTTGATGACTATACTAGAATGGTGTGGGTATATTTCATAAAATATAAATCTGAACCATTTGAATGTTGTAAGAACCTTAAAGCTCTCGTTGAAAATGAGAAAGATTCTAAGATTAAATGTCTTAGAATAGATAGAGGAGAATAATTCACCTCAAAATAATTTGATGAAGTCTGTAAAGAACATGGAATCAAAATAGAACTCTCCATTGCTAGGAATCCCAAGCAAAATGGAGTAGTTGAAAGAAGAAACTGAATTGTTCAAGAAATGGCAAGGACAGTGCTACTAACAACTAACTTGCAACCAAAGTTTTGGAGAGAAGCAGTTGGGACGGAATTTTATACCTTAAATCAAACCGAAATACGACTAAATAATGATGAGAATACTTATGAATTATGGAAAGGAAGACCTGCTTCAGTGAAATATTTTAGGATTTTTGGAAGCAAATGCTTCATAAAAATCAATGATGATTCACCAAGGAAAATTGATTCTCGGGTTGATGAAGGAATATTTCTTGGGTATTCCACAAGGAGAAAATCTTACAAATGTTACAACAATCGTCTACAGAAAATAGTGGAAAGCACTGATGTGAATATTGATGAAGGCATTCTAGAAAAGAAAATTAAGGATCGTGAAGCTGAGCCCTTCCTTAAAGAAAGTGAAGAAGAACATGAAAAAGATGAAAAGCCACAAAGTGAACCTTCACAAACTCCTTCTAAGATCAAATTCCTTCAAAAACATCATCTGGAAGAACACATTATTGGGAATATAGATGAAGGAATCCAAACTTGAAGAAGGATGACAAACGCTCCAAGAAAAGATGATGTTGCTCTCTTATCATTAATAGAACCTGAAATTTTTTCTCAAACAAGTAAAGATCCTCATTGTATAAAGGCCATGGAATAAGAAATGTCTCAAATCGAAAGAATGAGACTTAGGAGCTGGTACCTCGACCACAAGATAAAAATATAATTGGAACAAAATGGGTGTTCAAAAACAAGATGAATGAGGATGGACAAATTATTAGAAATAAAGCTAGACTTGTTTGCAAAGGATACTCACAAATTTAAGGAATTGACTTCGAAGAAACCTTCGCACCAGTAGCTTGATTAGAAGCAATAAGAATGTTTTTGGCATTTACTTGATCAAAAGGATTCAAGGTTTATCAAATGGATGTAAAATCACCATTTCTGAATGGAGATCTCAAGGAAGAAGTTTACATGGAGCAACTAGAAGGATTTGATCTTGCCGAAGGGAAATACTTTGTACGCAAGCTGGAAAAAAGGCCTTGTATGGATTAAAACAAGCCCCTAGAGCATGGTATGCAAAATTGGATCATTATCTGCAACAAGAAGGCTTCAAAAAGGGAGTAGTATGTAGCAATCTCTACATGAATATGGACAAGGAAAAACTTCTGATCACTCTTGTATACGTTGATGATCTAATTTTTTCTAGAAATGATGATGAGATGAGCCATGAATTTTCTTTAAATATGTCCAAAAGGTTCGAAATGTAAATGATTGGTGAGTTGTCTTCCTTTCTTAGGCTACAAATATCTCAAACCTCTGCAGGCATGTTTATATCTCAAGCAAAATACCTTAAAGACATGCTCAAAAGATATGGGATGGAAGATTGTGCACCTATGAGCACACTGATGACCACAGATTGTAAATTAAGTAAAGATGATGATACCCCTCTCATAGATGCAACTCTTTACAGGTCAATAATTAGAGCTCTCCTATACTTAACTGCTACAAGACCTGATATTATGCAAGTAGTGGGAATGGTAGTAATAAATTAGTCAAGTCCTAAACAATCCCATATAGCAAATGTGAAGATAATTCTCAGATATTTGAAAGGAACTGCTGACTTTTTGGTATCTTAATAGTTCAACTCTTATTGTGACAACTTACTCTGATGTTGATTGCGCCAGAAGCATGGATGATCGAAAAAGTACCAGCAGAAATGCATTCTTTATGGGAGATTTTCTTGTATCTTGGCTCAACAAAAAGCAATTATCTATATCTATTTCTACAGTTGAAGCCAACTATATAGTTTTTGCTGATTTTTGTACACAAATTCTATGGATGAAGGAAGCCTTGAAGGATGTCAACATAGAAACTAAGCAACCCATTACTATTTTTTGTGATAACACCAACGCCATCAGTCTTTCAAAAAATCTGGTGATGCACTCAAAGACCAAACATATTCCAAAAAAATACCATTTTCTCCATGAAAAAGTTGCTAAACAAAATATCAAGTTGGAATATGTCAATACAAAAGAAGAAATTGCAGATATCTTTACAAAACCCCTTCCATGAGAAGCATTTGTGTATCTTCGCCAAAAGATGGGGGTCATTTCTCTTGCATCACATTAAATCAAGCAACATCTCAGGAGGAACAACATGATAGGGGGAGCAACATGACAGGGGGAGCACATTGGCACCCATTTCCATTGATGTCAAAGGGGGAGAGAAGAAAAATATTTCCATCCAATGACAAAGGTGGAGATTGTTAATCCAAGCTATCATTGATGGAAATAGGATGAATGAATGAACATATTTGTTGAAGGAATAGATGATGGATGATGGAAGAATACATCAAGACATATATCACTATGGCGTGATGAATAATCAAACCATAAAGAATCCCAAGATATGTTTTCCTACCTCCATTTCTGCACAAATAAATGACTAGTCACATTAAGAATTATTTTTCTCTATGTTGGAGGCATAATTTCTCTATGAAACATTTACCATCATATAGAGCAGAAATTTTCCTTTCCAACAAGCCCTCACATGCCTCAAAATTCACGGTGGTTAGGGATAAATTGAATTTTTAAGTCAAGAAGTATATATTCATTTATTGAGCTGACCTATGCCCTCTCCCTAATGTCAGCCTCCCTCATAAAAGTCACGTCTCACATCCAATTCTTATTAATAAAGGCCTTAAAACTCATTTTCCCTCAAGTAACTTCGGTGAAGATACACAGAGAGGCATAGGAAAATTACACAACTCATGAACCTTCAGGAAGGAGAACATTAAAACAGAAATTAAATACATATCCTATCCTGCTCGAATTGCTGCACTGGTTTTTGCGGGCTTCATTTCAGAATATATACAGTGAGGTAGGATGATAAAGGTGGTGAAACATCAGTGAATCTATGGACCTGTGTGCAGAAAAAGTTTTTCAGACCTGTATCTTCAAATCCGTGTTGTTGACGTAAGGGTGTTATCAACCTCATTCAAAATTGCATCCTTACCTTGTCTTTAGGACCTGTAATCTATGGATCTGGAGTGACTCAAACCTTCCTGGTGATAATACTTTGAGTAGTTATAGAATTGATGCAAAATTGATGAAAGGATTAGTGTTGTATGGTGAAGAAATTTGAAGGAGTTTTCTTGGAGTAGCTTTGAATGAGTTGTCTTGGAGTAGTTGTGAAGGAATTGTATTAGAAAAATTTGGAGTTGAAGTTTTGGTGCAGCGCAGAAGTCCTGGTACAAAATTTGGCACAAAATTAATATAGAATTTCTAGTGCAGATTGGTGCAATGGAGAATCTTTGAATCAATCATCCAATAACAAAGCAAAGAAAGATTGGTGTCCTTGGATTAGGAGCTACTAAACACAAGGTTGGTGCCTTGAGAATATAGGATCGAAGCCCTAGAGGTTGGAGCCTGATCAAGGTCCAAGTTGGTGCTTGGCAACAGATTATGCCTGAAGCATAAAGGGTTGGTGCCCTCACATAATTATTATACTCAATTATTTGAGAAATGATTGAAGTTCTACTTGATCCTTAATAATATTATTATTATACACTTCTTTGTTTTAATTGTGAATAATCTAACTGGTAAAAAATAACAATTGAAAAAGAAATATTGATTCACCCCCCTCTCAGTATTTCCAACAGTTGCTACATGTGAAGTAGGAAAGGAAAGTGTATGTTTGAGGAATATTCTCTCAAAGATTCGATTGATAGTTGTTAACTTTGGGCAACTAGGTCCAAACTTGTAAATTTTTGTAGATGTTCTATGCTTGATGAAACTTTACTTTTTAGCCCAATATCAGTCAGAAATCACATAAAAAATAAAGTAAAATGTTGATAGAACACACCAGTAGATCGACAGAAGACAAGCCAAAATAAATAAGTGTGTTGGTGCATTACGGTGGTCAGCAGGATTTTTCAACCAGCAAAGTCTTAATACGGTCAGCCAACCAGAAGTTTCACACAACCCTCTAGGACAGCCAAAACAGTCAACCCCAAAAGTCAACAAAATTCAACGTCGTTAGTCAACAGTCAACGAAAACAATAGCAGCAGCAAGGTTAATGCAGCGAAGTCAAAGTCAACATCTAGCCTCGAGAATTGTGCCAAAAAATGCGGATTCAGAAAATTGAAAGTTTGGGAGAGATTCAATTCAATTTGACCATGCATTGACCAAATTCAACGTTGGTCAATGTTGCGGTAAACCCTAGGCCGAAAACAGAAAAGCATCCTTGCTGCAATTTCCCATGTGTGAAGAGAAGAGTCTCCAAGTGATCGAACCAATCATATGAGGAGAGAGAAATGTGTGAGGATGAAATGAGTGAAAATGTCCTCCAATGTTGACCAATATATATCCATCAATTAGGGTGTGTGACACAACTGTTGGGGCTTCAAACCTTCAGGCCGACCTGCACATATTTTGAATAAATTAAAAATAAATGTTCTTCTCATCGGATCAAGATTATATTTATATTGCTCTTGCACCTCTTCGAAAGAGGAATCCAAAAACAATATTGGCATCTTCATCTGAGCATCACAACATGGAGTTTGGACCTTGTTTTCCAAAATGAACAAAACTCCATGTTGCATTTCTCATATGATGATGGTCATATTTTTGTTGGATTCCTCTTTCATAGAGGTGCAAGATTGATCTAAAGATAATCTTTATCAGATGAGTGAAACATTTATTTTGAATTTATTTTCCACATGTGTAAGATTCGCCAGATTTTTAATGTAGGCTCACATGCCTAATAGATGTGTCACACACCCTCATTGATGGATATAAATTGGAGAGACTTGGAGGTCATTTGATCATCAACTCATCACACATTCTCTCATTGTTATCTGATTGGTTCGATAGCCTTTGGAGGCCTTTTTCCCCTCACATGTGTGGAGCGAAGCTGATGTTTTTCTACAGATCTGTCTAGGATTTTTTGTTGCAACATTGACCAGTGTTGACCATGGTCAACCCTTGGTCGTTTGACCTCCAATTTCTACCAAAAATCCGATTTTAGGAGGCTATACAACTTGGCACTAAAATCGAGGAATTCTTGTTTGACCGAAGCCCTAAATTGCTGCATTGACTTTTCTGCTACTGCCTACGTTGACTTTTCTACGCTGCACTTGTGATGAGCTGTCTTTGAGGGTTGTGGGTGTGACACATGAAGGAGTGGTTTACTAAGAAAGACTTTGCTGGTTGAAGCATCATGTTGACCACCACAACGCAACAATATCTCATATCTTTGCTGGACAAAAGGAATTGTAAATTTGATCTATATTTGGCTTGTCTTCTATTAATCTATTATTGTGCTCTATCAGTATTTTACTTTCAATTTTATGTGATTGTTATTTTTTATCGGGGCTAAGAAATAGTTAAGTAAAAGTGCATCAAGCATAGAACACCATGGTTATCTAAATTTAGCATGGTATCAGAGCTGAGGTGAAGACAAGGTCCAAGAGGCCAAGCTGGTGATAGAAGCAATCTCTAAAGGAAGAATTCCTATCAAGGGTTTAAAGGCTGATGATAAATTGATTGATAATTCTGATTATCATGCATGGAATATGCCCTTGGATTTGGTGCTAGAAGATCAAGATGTCATGGACTATGTGCAGGGGAAGATTCAAGAGCCTCCATAAAATGCAACTGTTGCCACGAAGACAAAGTATAGGAAATGGGAAATCAAAGCAAATATGATTATCCAGGATGCTATTCATAAGCACTTGGTTGCTTATATTTCTAAGCTAAAGACATCTAAGGAGATGTATGATAAGATGGTGAGCATGTTCAGAGCTATCAATGCTAATAAAATCCTCTTCTTCAAAAATCAATTGAAGAATATCAAGAAGGGTGAGGATGAATCTATGAGGCTCACTGAAATCAAGAATAACCTCCTAGCTATTGGGGAAGAAATATCTGATCGAGAGATGGCTCTTATTTCACTTGGAGGTCTCCCCCGTGATTGGCATGTATTCAATACCACTATCCTCCATAATAATGTGATTCCTGATTTTGATGAAATATTGATGAGATGCACTCAACAGGAAACAATAATGATGGAGTATGCCTCTAATGGTAATGGAAATGACCCTACTGCCTTCGCCGCTCATGCAAATAAAAAGAACCATGGTGGCCCGAGAAATCAAAACCATGATAGAGTGGGGCCCAAAGGAAAGAATGGAAGATGATGCACTTGTAACAAGTATGGTCACTATGCAAGAGAGTGCCCTAATAGAAGGGACTCTCCTAGGGATGATGACAATGAAAACTACAAAAGGAATGGCACGAATAATAAGTTCCAAGGAAAAAGGAATGCTCCCTCTGATCGTAGTGGAAATGGGCAACCTTTCAAAAGGTCAATAAATTCCAGGTACGATGATTCTAATGTTGTTTATAATAAGATAAATGAATTTATTCTTGTATATGTCCACTCTGTTGCATCTCCACCCGACACCCTGAATTTCTGGTTGATTGATAGTGGTGCTTCAAGGCACCTCACTAGTTATAAAGAAGCCCTTTCTGATTTGGTTGAGAAGGATACTAATCTAGAAATTATCCTTGGAGATAATGCCACCTATCTCGTGAAAAGGACAGGGACTGTGACCCTCCATCTATCTCAAGTTCAATCCTCTGATTACAAGATGTGTTGTACATACCTAATTTGAAGAAGAACCTTGTGTCCATTTTGGCAATGGAAGCTAAAGGGTTCAAGGTGGAATTCGTTGATGGAAAGGTACTTATCTGGAAAAAGAACTTCAAGGAAGCTCTTTCTATTGGTTTTAGAGTTGATACACTCTACCAGGTTGGAGGAAGCCCATTGGTGGCTATGACATGTGATACAAATCTTCAAATAGAGTTATGGCACCGGAGGTTTGCACACCTTCATTGCAAATCCCTTCCCGAAGCGAGGAAGGTGGTGATAGGGATGCCTAAATTTAGAGATGATCATGAAGGTATCAGGGTTTTTTCGAAGGGAAGCATACAAGAGGACCTTTCCCCTCTAGTGTCACAAAGATAACTGATATCTTACAGTTGATACATTTTGACTTATCTAGTATGATGTTCGTGACATCCTTGGGAGGATGTTCCTATTACATGACTTTTACAGATGACTTCTCCCACAAGACCTGGATATATTTTTTGAAGAAGAAGGATGAAGCATTCAAATGATTTCGTACCTTCAAGGCCTTGGTGGAAAATCAAACTAAAAATAAAATCAAATTTTTGAGGATCGACAATGGGACCAAGTATGAGTCAAATGCGTTTAATGAATTTTGTATAGAATCTAGAATTAAGAGGGAGACCACAACTGCATACACTCCTGAGAAAAATAGTGTTTCTAAAAGAAATAACAGGACCATTGTGGAAGTTGCCCACGCCATGCTATGTGACCAAGGTCTTCCGAAGTTTCTATGGGGAGAAGCTGCAAACACTGATGTGTATGTTCAAAATAGATGCCCACATTATGCTTTGGACTCCAAAACTCCCAAAGAAGTCTTCTCTGGTAAGAAACCTGATGTTTCTCATTTTAGAGTTTTTGGTTGTCCTATTTACTTTCATGTGCCAAAATAAAAGAGAAGAAATTTGGATTCTTTTGGAAAGAAGGGAATGTTTGTGGGCTACAGTGAAACTTCGAAGGAATATAGAATCTATGTGCCTGGTCAAAGAGAAGTGGAGATATGCCATAATGTCACCTTCGATGAATATGTTTCCATCAAGAAAGTGAGGAATCTTCTTAGCTCCAAGGAAGACAAAGAAGATGAAGAAGAAGGGAAGCTGGAAGAGCCGAAGGATGACCTGATGCCTGATGTTGAAGGACCTATGGATCCCATTGATCCCCCTCCTTCAAATAAGAGAAGACCCTCATGGCTTAGGGATACTCTCGAAGATGCCAAGAGACATATTTCCCCAAGGGGGGCATTCCATGAAAGCAAGAAGCCGAAGAGATACCAAGGGTATCTAGCAGCCATGAGTACGATAATACAATATAAGCCTGGAACATTTGAAGAAGTCGTAAAGCATCAAGTTTGGAAGGATGCTATGCATGAGGAGTATGAGTCCATTATGAAAAATGATGTCTCGGAAGTGGTCCTGAGAGCAGAGGACAAATCTATTGTCACCTCGAAATGGCTCTATAAGATCAAGCATGGATCTGATGGAAGTGCTGAAAAGTACAAGGCAAGATTTGTTGGTCGAGGCTTCTCTCAAAAAGAAGGCATAGATTATGATGATATATTTGCACCTGTGGCCTGTTATACCACCATCCAATCTATTATTTCCCTTGCTGCTACGCAAAGATGGAGTCTACATCAGATGGATGTGAAGACCGCTTTTCTGCATGGACCTATAAAGGAAGAGGTGTATGTGGAGCAACCTTTGGGGTTTGAAGTCCGAGATAGAGACACCCATGTATGTAGGTTGAAGAAAGTCCTCTATTGGTTGAATCAAGCCCCCAAGGCTTGGTACGAGAGGATAGATAGCTACTTGATGAAGTTGGGCTTCACTCGAAGTAATGTCAATATGAACCTTTATTTTAAGGTTGATAGAGAAAGGCCTCTCATTTTGGTTCTCTATGTGGACGATCTATTCCTCACAGGTGCTGACCCTCTCATTCATCAGCGTAAGAGGAAGCAAGCTTCCAAGTTTGAGATAAAAGACCTAGAACTTATGCACTAATTCCTAGGCTTGGAGGTCTGGTAGAGGCTAGGCAAGATTTTCCTTTCTCAAGTAAAATATGTTGTGAAGCTGTTGGAGAGATTTGGCATGGTGGACTGTAAGTCTGTGTCGACACCGATGGAACTCAAATTTAACAAGTTGAGTGGAAACGATGTTGGGCCCGTGCTAGCAAATCATACCGAGTATCGACAACTCGTGGGGGTTCTCATGTTCTTAGTTAACTCCCCTCCGGACGTATGTTTTGAAGTGAACACTTTGAGTCAACATATGGTTGATCCTCATCACATTCGCTGGATTGGTTCCAAGAATTTGTTGAGATATCTTTGGGGAAAAATAAACCATTTGCTGAGATACACTGCTGAGAGTTTGAGACTCCATGGATATACTTATGGTGATTTGGCTAGCAGTGTGGTGGATCGCAAGAGTACATCTAGATGTTGCTTCACCATGGGTTATGCTTTGATATCTTGGATGAGCAGGAAGTAGAAGTCGGTGGCTTTGAGCACCTCTGAGGCTGAATACATTGCAATGAGCATGGCCTGTTTTGAAGCTGTTTGGTTTCAGAAGATCTTCAATGAGTTTTTTGGGCATGTGCTAGATACCACTGTTATCCTTTGTGATAACCAGAGTGGGATTCGTCTTTCTGAGAATCTCATGTTCCACGATCGATCCAAGCATATTGATATCAGGTACCACTTTATCCGAGATATGGTACAGCGAGGCGCGGTAAGGCTCGATCATATAGGAACTAATGAGCAAGTCGCATATATTCTCACAAAGCCCCTGGGAAGGTCAAGTTCCTAACCTTCCGTGAGAAGCTTGGAATCATGGAAAGACAATATTCTGAGGGTCCTGATTGAGTTGGACTATGAGCTCTAGGATCTCCAGGGGGCTTGGGGATAGCTTCCTAGAGCTATAATCACATCCAAGGATAGCTTCTTGGAGCTATGTCGAACCTTGTTGTGCTTCTGCCCCACCGTTGTGATATTGAGTTGGTTTTCCTCTCTCTAAAGTATGCCCCACAAGCATCCTACCCATGGAGTTTCGAACTCATGGGAAGTACCTCTCATTTGGCCAATGAGGTGGGAAATGTGGATATAGACCAATAGCAAGACAAATGGATGCATTGGAGATTGTTGTACTCTATATGTGTAGGATGGAACATGTCCAACACCTTGATCTAGGATCAATTATGATGAGATTTTTACCTCTAAAGTGACTTCGGGTCAATAAAGTAACTTCAGGTTAGTAGGAGACCCTTTTGAGTCCAAGAGAGGTTTTTGCCTTTAAGTTGACTTCGGGTCAACTGTGTGTGATGTTTTTTTTACTCACCTTTTTTTCTATCTGAAATAAAGAGCCAACAAAGCAAGTTACGGTGGGATGACACACGATGTTTGGTAAAAGTACATGATAGTACTAATGGATGGCACTTGTAGACAGATGGAGTTCTCCCTAGTTGAGAGGAGGTGTTAATTGTGGGCAACTAGGTCCAAAGTCCATGTTACACTACTCATATGACGATGTTCATATTTTTGTTGGATTCCTCTTTCGCAGAGCTACAAGATTGATCTAAAGATCATCTTGATCGGATGAGCAGAACATTTATTTTGAATTTATTTTCCACATGTGCAAGGTCAGCCAGATTTTTAATGTAGGCTCACATGCCTAATAGATGTGTCACACACCCTCATTGATGGATATAAATTGGAGAGACTTGGAGGTCATTTCATCATCAACTCATCACACATTCTCTCATTGTGATCTGATTGGTTTGATAGCCTTTGGAAGCCTTTTCCCCCTCACACGTGTGGAGCGAAGCTGTTGTTTTTCTATGGATCTTTCTAGGGATTTTTTGTTGCAGCGTTGACCAGCATTGATCGTGGTCAACCCTTGGTTGTTTGACCTCCAACTTCTGCCAAAAATCCGATTTCAGGAGACCGTATAGCTAGGCACTAAAATTGAGGAATTTCGAGTTGTGTGACCGAAGCCCTAAATTGTTGCATTGACTTTTATGTTGCTACCTGCGTTGACTTTTCTGCATTGTTATTGTGTTGACTAGTGTTGACTTGTGATGAGATGTCTTTGAGGGTTCTGGGTGTGACACATGAAGGAGTGGCTAACCGAGAAATACTTTGTTGGTTGAAGCATATTGTTGATTGTTGTTATGAAACAATATCTCATATCTTTACTGGACAAAAGGAATTGTACATCTGATCTATATTTGGCTTGTCTTCTATTGATCTATTATTGTGTTCTATCAACATTTTACTTTCATGTTTATGTAATTGTTATTTTGTATCGACCTAAGAAATATTGAAGTAAAAGTGCATCAAGCATAGAACATCATGGTTATCTAAATTTAACAGTATTCCTACTAAGATAAGTTGAAGAGCAACAATCGATACCCCAAAGGTTTGAATTTGATGAGGTATATTTCAAAGTGTATTATTGATTGGGGTTGTGTTTGTACATGTGAGTCTCTCAAAGGTTTTATAAATCATTTTGGTTATCGATCAGTTTGACCGTGAGAGATTTGTTATTGAGGCTTTGCGAGTGAAGCATTGCCTGGAAGGAAAACAGGTCGACACTTTGTTTTGATCTCTGGTAGGGAGGGTAGAATCGGGTGGATGTGCACCTAGATCTGGCTTGATGGTTAGTAAGTAATTCAGATGGTACTTAGAAAGGTTGAAAGCAAGCTTTAGTCCGTCATAGTCCTACTCAGATAGATGTCCCTGTTAGAAAATTATATATTACAGAGAAATGCAACACATAAAATATGTGGAAAAAACAAGCACACAAAACACATAAAACCAGAGAGACACGGATATATGTGGTTCATCCAGTTTGGGCTAAGTTCACCCTGAACATCCATTCCTTCCTTTCTATTATCCAACGAAATTAAGAGACACAACCTACAACAGATCCGATGTAATATCCTATGTTCTCTCTCACAGTCTCCCTATCTGTTTCTCGCTCTGATAATACTCATACAATACACAACTACAATACAATACCCTCATACAAAGCGAGGGGTTGCCTTCTAGGGAAAAAAACCCTAAATTAAACATAAATTCTACCGTCAGATCATTCGCCTAATGAATGGTCGAGATTGACTAGAAATTACTATACTTTTACAAGGCAAGTCCCCCCCGCACCCCCCCACTACAGGGGTGTATAGTTTTCTTGGGGTATACATCCGGCTAAAACAAGGATCTCTGAATCAAGATGAAAATCAGGCTCAACACCCAACAATCTCCCACTTGGAGACTGATTGTAGCAACTCCATCGCTGCTTCATTTTTTGGACAATGACTCCTCTTTGGACCTGGTTGTTTCTCATCTTTATTGTCATCCTTGAAGACCAATTGAAACTGATCATATTCTAAGTTTCTCCCTGGTTACAACTTTTCTTACCATATCTACAGGATTTTGGCTAGTGTGTATCTTTTCCAGCTTCAACTGTCCATCTTCCAATACTAACCGTATGAAATGGTACTTGAGATGTATGTGTTTAGTCCTGGAATGAAATGTTGAGTTCTTTGCAAGATGAATGGCACTTTGGCTATCAATGTATAACGTGCCCATATCATGCTTCTTACCCAATTCATCCATAAACCTTTGTAACCAAATCATTTCTTTACTAGCCTTTGTAGCAGCAGCATACTCTGCTTCTGTTGTTGAAAGTGCAAAAACACTTTGGATTTTTGAAACCCAACTAACAGTTGTTCCACCTATAGTAAATACATACCCTATAGTTCTCCTCCTGTTATCTCTGTCACCTGTCATATCTACATCAACATATCCCTGTAGAGCAATGTTTGAACCACCAAAGCATAATGCTTGATTTGTGGTACCTCTCAAATATCTGAGAATCCATTTTACTGCCATCCAATGTTCTTTTCCTAGATTATTCATGTACCTGCTTACAACTCCCATTGCATGTGCAATATCAGGCCTTGTGCAGACCATTGCATACATTAAGCTTCCAAATGTTGATGCATATGGAACTTTAGACATATAGTCCATTTCTTCTTAGGTCTTGGGGCACATATCCTTACTAAGTTTGAAATGGCTAGAAAAAGGTATACTAACTGGTTTTTCATTCTGCATATTAAATATTTTCAGAACCTTTTGTATGTACTCATTCTGAGATAGTGTTAATTTGTGATTTTTCCTGTCTATAGTTATTCTCATACCAAGGATTTGTTTTGCAGCTCCCAAATCCTTCATTGCAAATGAATTTGCCAATTTTCTTTTGAGCACATTTATTTCCTACATGTTAGACCCTACAACAAGCATGTCATCTACATACAATAAAAATATAATGTAGCTTCCATCATTTTTCTTTTTCAAATAAACAAAATGATCATAGTGACATCTAGTATAACCTTGTTCAGACATAAACTTGTCAAATTTTAGATAACACTGCCTTGGAGTCTGTTTTAAGCCATCCAGGCTCTTCTTTAACATGCACACTAATTTTTCTTTCCCTTTGACCTCATATCCTTTTGGTTTCTCCATATAGATCTCTTCCTCCAAATCTCCATGGAGAAATGTTGTCTTTACATCTAACTGTTCAAGACGTAAATCTTCTATTGCTACAAGACTTAAAATAGTTCTGATTGAAGTCATCTTAACAACAGGAGAAAATATTTCATCAAAATCAATACCTTTCTTTTGTGCAAACCCCTTCACCACAAGTCTATCTTTGTACCTATGTTTTCCTCCATCTTCTTCCTTCAGCCTGTAAACCCATTTATTCTGCTGTGTAGTTTTACCTGCAGGCAACCTGACTAAGTCCCAAGTATGGTTATGCATTAGGGAGTCCATCTCTTCTTCCATGGCTAGCTCCCACATCTTCCTGGTTTCAACCTGCATTGCTTTTCAATAACATTCGGGTTCACCAGAATCAGTCAACAATAAATAATATAATGAAGGAGAGTATCGTTCAGGGGGTCTACTTATCCTGGTAGATCTTCTAACACCACTTTCAGGTGTTTGAGGTGCCTTTTGTTGTTGTGGTGGTTGATGTTGCTGTGGTTGTTGATTATTATTATTATTTTCAGGCACCTTTTACTTTTTTTGTGATCTCATCAAGAACTTTGTATTCTTTGTTTTCTTTTTCCTGTTTCTTTTCCTGCAACTGATTCTTATACAAGATCTTTTCATTGAATATTACATCTCTGCTCCTAACGATTTTGTGATTTTCATAATCATATAAATGATAACCAAAATCATTAACACCATATCCAATAAAGGTACATTTCTTTGATTTTTCCTCAAGCTTTTTTCTATTTTCTTTATTGATATGGACAAAGGCCTCACAGCCGAAAGGCTTTAAAAATGAGTAGTTTACCTTTTGACCTGTCCATGCTTTTTCTGATATACCACCATCTAAGGAACTTGAAGGCCCTCTGTTTATTAGATAAATAACAATATATACAACATCTGCCCAAAACTGTAACGGAAATCCTGCATGCAATCTCATGCAGCTTTCACGCTCCATGATTGTTTTGTTCATCCTTTCTGATACGCCATTTTCTTGTGGTGTTCTTGGAACTTTATTCTCTCCCCTAATTCCATGCTCTGAACAGTACCTATAAAACTCTTTGCTACAATATTCACCTCCATTGTCTGATTTGAGACACTTCAACTTATTTCTTGTCTCAATCTCAACCAAAGCTTTCCATTTCTTGAAAGTATCAAATACATCATATTTATTCTAAATACAATAAATCCAAGTCTTTCTAGTTTCATCAACAATAAAAGTAACATAATAACGAGATCCACCGAGAGATGATACCTGAGAAGGTCCCCATACATCTATATGCACAAGCCCTAATTTTTCTCTCTTCTTTTCTTTCCCAACTCTGAGAAATCTGACTCTCTTTTGTTTTCCATAAATGCAATTCTCACAGAAATCTAAATCAACATTCTTCAAACCCGGCAACAAATTTCTCGAGTGAAGAATCTTCATCTCCTTCTCACAATTGTGTCCGAGCCTATGATGCCATAATGTTGCATTTTCTCCTTTGGAAGTTAAAGCATTAACAAAGTTAGAAATACCATTGCATAAATACAATGTATCAACCTTTTCATCTTTTACTATTACCAGGGCTCCTTTGGTGACTTTCCAAGTTTTATCTATGAAAGTTGTCACACAACCTTCACTGCCTAACTACCCTATTGAAATCAAATTTTCTTCAGATCTGGAACATGCCTTACCTCCTTTAATAGCCATTAGTTTCCATTCTATTTTTTTACAAGAACCTTACCCATTCCAACAATTTTACAAGGTTTATCATCACCCCAACGGACTTGTCCAAAATCTCCTTGAACATAGTCACGAAAATATTTCTTATCAGGTGTGGCATGGAATGAAGCCCCTGAATCTACGACCCAGGAATCACTAACATTTTCGAAAGAAAGAATCAAAGCACCTTGTAACACATCACCTGTCACATTTGCTTCATGATTTTTTTCTTGTTGTGCATCTCCTTCTTTTCCCTTCTGAGATCTACAGTCTTTCTTTAGGTGTCCTTTCTTTCCGCATTTCCAACACACTATCCCCGATCTGGACTTGGATCTTCCTTTCCTTGATTTACTATGATATCCTAAGCTCTTTCCTCTTTCCATTCTTCTTCGCCTAGACTCTGCACTCAAATCATTACCCGATGTCTCACCAAAGCTTTTCTGTCGCATTTCCTCGCTAAAGATAGCACCGACAACACCATCAAACTTTAAATTACTAGATCTAGAGACAAAGTTAGTAATGGCCATAACTAAACCATTCCATCTTTCTGGCAATGAGCACAGAAATAAAAGAGCCCTAACTTCATCATCAAATTTTACCCCTACAGAACTTAACTGACTGGTAACTGTATTAAAATCATTTAAATGGTTTGCAACAGATCCACCTTTCGACATCTTCATATTAAATAAACGTTTCATGAGAAATACCTTGTTTTAGGCTGATGGTTTTTCATATAGTTTCGCCAATGCCTTAATCAAAGCCTATGTTTTTGTCTCCTTCGAAATATTGAAGGCTACCAACGCCACGAGGCACAACCATACCGTTCTGAGTGCCTTTCTATCAAGAATCTTCCATTCTGCATCTGTCATAGCCACCGACTTCTTTGTTTTTCTGCTCAATGGTAGGTACAAATATTTATGATATAGATAATCTTCCATCTGCATCTTCCACAACGAGAAGTTTTGGCTGTTAAATTTCTCGACCCTAAACTTACCATCTTCTGCCATTTCTCCCACTCGAACCAGGAACCATTCTTTCTTGCAATTTTATCAGCCAAATAGACCTTCGGCTCTGATACCAGTTGTTAGAAAATTATATATTACAAAGCAATGTAACACATAAAATATGCAGAAAACACAAGCACACAAAACACATAAAACCATAGAGACACAGATATACGCGGTTCACCCAGTTTAGGCTGCGTCCACCCCGAACAGCCAGTCCTTCCTTTCTATTATCCAGCAAGATAAAGAGACACAACCTACAACAGATCCATTGTAATATCCTCTATTCTCTCTCACAGTATCCCTATCTGTTTATCACTTTGAGAATACTCATACAATACATAGACGAAATACAATACCCTCATACAAAGCGAGGGGTTGCCTTCTAGGGAAAAAAAACCCTAAACTAAACATAACTTCTACCGTCAGATAATCCGCCTAATGGATGGCCCAAATTGACTAGAAATTACTATGCTTTTACAAGAAAAGTCCCCCCCGCACCCCCCATGACAGGGGTGTACAGTTTTCCTAAGGTATACATCCGGTTAAAACAAGGATCTCTTAATTAGGATGAAAATCAGGCTCCACACCCAACAGTCCCTGGTCAAGAATCTAGTATGTGGCATTGCGGTGCCTAAACTGTTGAGAGACCAAATGGATAGGTTTCCCTAGTCAGGAATCTAATCCATGGCATTGTGGTGCCTAAAATTCTTCATAGATAAAATGAGATCTTCCATTTACCTCTTTGATTATATGTAAATATGAATATCTCCCTAATCAAGAGGGAGTGTTGAATAATGTAACTAGGTTCGACCTTCATTATTATACTTGAGTCAAATGAAATATATTTATCAAAAGAAAAGAAAAAATAAATTTTATTATTATTAAATTGACTTGTTAAAGCATGGGTTTCATGCTCGGGTTAATTATAGGTCAATCCTCCAATGTAGGCTTTAGTATTTTGTCACAGTCATTTATTATTTAGTCAAAGACTCCTCCATCAAGTCATCCTCTTCAGCAAAGTCATCAACTCTATCTCTTCATCAAAGTCTATAGGTCAACTTCCTTCAATATATTCATGTCGCCCTTATACAGTGACACAACTCTTCATATGTTCATGTCGTCTCATTAATGATGGATGAACAACTATAAAGATAAGTATGAGGACTTTGCATTAGAAAAATACAAAAGCTTGGATCTCTCTCTGAAATAAGTTCGGATAATCACAGTTTGGATCATATTACAGTTCAGAAATCTCATTTTAGATAATAACAGTTTGTATCATATCACAGGAAGAGGTTTCAGTGCCATTACAGAAGGATAGGAGAGGTGTCATTGTAGAGATAAACTCGTATTACATGCTACAACATATTTCGGTGCCAACATACCACAATCTTGGTGATATACAGCCTCGGTTTTATCTCAATCATGATGTCAATATAGTATCGGTGCTACTACAGCCAAGGTGTACCACAGTGAAGGTTTCGGTGTCACCAGAAAGATGTGGTCTTGGTGTCATGACAGTGTTGAGGTTTCGGTGGAATCACAATGAGGAAATATCGGTGCCATGACAAGGATGATGTCTCAGTGAAAATACAAAGAAATAATGACTTGATATAGGAAGTATTTAGTCTAGGGTTTTGGTAATCTCATCTTGAATCTAATTGAAGAAAGAATTTAGACCGATTTTTCCCCAACAACTGGGGTTTTTCCCTAGTTGCATGCCTACATCTTGTGTCCTCTTCTATTTGTTGCTTGGCATTAGTCTTTATGATAAGAAAAGGAAAATAAAAGGATCTAATAATAATAACGAAAACATCACAAGGTAATGTCATAATAAGAGAAATCGATTAGCTGCCATCTCCTTGGACTTCTCAACACAATAATGGATGCATATCTCTTAAGGATTGGGTTCGTCAAAAGTTATGATGATGCAAACCTCTACATAAATATAGTGAAGAATAAAACTTCCATTATACTACTATATGTGGATGCTTTTTTTATTACAGGAGTGGAGCACAGAATTATTGAATGTAAGAAAATGATGGCAATAGAATTCAAAATGAAAGATTTAGGACTCATGCCCCATTGCATGGGCTTGGAAGTTTGGAAAAAACTTGGTGAGATATATCTTAGACAAGGTAAATGCATAATCAAGATGTTATAGAAGTTCAGTCTGATGGATTCTAAGCCTACGAGTACTCCCATGATCACTAATATCAAGAAGTTGAGAAGCAACGACTCTAGTCTCGTCGATCCTAATAACTATTATAAGTTGGTGGGTTCTTTAATGTACTTCATAAATACGATACCTGATATATGTTTTTTTGTAAATGTTCTTAGACAATTTCAATTGGAGCCCCATATTGACCATTGGATAATTGCCAAGCATATCTTGAGATACCTATGTGGCACAATCTATCATTTCCTAAAGTACGATGGAAAGGAATTCAAGTTAACAGGTTTTATCGATCTCAATTGGGGTGGCAGTAAAACTGATGGAATCAGCAATATCGGTGGATGTTTTAGTTTGGGATCTATAATGATTTCATGGATGAGTAGAAAACAACATCCTATTGCATTAAGTAGTGTTGAAGCAGAATTTCTAGTTGCATGTGAAGTAGGAAAAGAAGTTGTTTGGTTAAGAAAACTCTTGCCAAATTTGTTTAGAAAGCCTCTGGATCCTATGGTGATAAATTGTGATAATCAAAGAAGCATCAATATGTCTAAAGACCCGGTATTTCGTGCAAGGAGTAAGTATAGCAACAACAAGTACCACTACATTAGGTTTTTGGTACAATATGGGGTCATGAAGCTACAATATATTCTGACAGATGAACAAGTAGTTGATGTGTTTATGAAATCATTTATGAATAAGAATTTTGAATATTTTAGAAGCATGCTTGGATTGGTTGATGTTACATATTTAGTTGATAGGGAGAGATGTAGCATCTTATGGCAAGATGCTTGGGAGGAGATTTGGCCGACCTATGTGTTGATGTCTAGATTTCGAAGTAGGGAGGGTGGCGTTGATCATGGAGCTCTGACCTTGGATACACACCTAGATCCCTGAGTCGGTGACAGAGTTTAAAATGGCTAAAACTTGATTTCACCTTATTCCCACTCGATTAGAGTACCCTAGTCAGGTATCTAATCAATAGCACTAAGTGTGCTAGAATTCTTCATAGTTTATTTCATTTTGAGATCTTCCATGTACCTTCATATATGAATACCTCCCTAGTTAAGAGGGAGTGTTGAAGAATGTAACTAGTATCGGTCTTCATAATTACACTTGTCAAAATAAATTTTATTATTAAAGAAAATGACTTATTAAAGCATGGGTTTCATGCTTGAGTTATTTTTTTCTAGATGAAAACCTCCATTAAAGGCTTTTAGGTTTTTTCTTGAGTCACTAGAGTCATTGTCACTTTTATTATACCCTTCTTGGGCTTTTGTATCATGTAAAAAAATTTATTTTTGAGTCAAAAAGGTTATTTTTCACCTCCACACCAAGTCAACCATGTCCCCATGAAGTCAACCTACATTAGGTAAATTCGACCCAGCAGAAAGACTATATATAGAGAGGAAATTTGACCTATTTGGAGCATGCATTCAACAAGTTCGGTCTTCAAGGAAGAGAAGTAGAAAATAGAGCAAAGTAACTGGAGAATGACGAAAGAAGCTGGAAAACCTATTGAAGAATGTAACTTGGTTCAGTCTTCATAAATTGTACTCGAGTCAATACTTATTATACTTGTCAAAAATAATAAATAAAAGAATTTTATATTATTATTAAATGACTTATTAAAGCATGGGTTTCATGCTTGGGTCATATTTATTTTAGGTCAAAGTCCCTATTGTGGACTTCTAGGTTTTATTCTAATTCTATAGGATTATTGAATATTTAAATTGATCTATAGTGGGCTTTTGAATCATGCAAATAGTGTTGAATATTGCAACAAGAAACAGTGAAGGAGGCATCCTGAAATATCATTCCTGATCCTAGTTGGAAATAATCACCTAAACTAGGTGGGGCCCACACAGGTGTTTTTTGTCGCAAAGTCTATTTTTAGACATGTCAATCATATTCTATGATTTGCAGGATGCTATTTGTGGATGGTTGATCAAGTTGAAAAAATATATGGACTTCTATTTTTAGACATATTGGGAGGAATCTATTTTTAGATTGCCAGTCTAAAAATAGATATGTCGAATATTATTAGCTCTTAATAATATTTGGACTCTAAACATTATCTTATTCTCTTGGAGCACTTTAGTTAAGTGTACAGATGTGGCACAGGAGCTGACAGAAGGAATTACGCTATTCCTGAGGGTTTACTAGAGCTAATGCATGGACTCAGTTAGAACTCAAGTGGCAGAGTTATGACACAATTGGAAGAAGTAGTTATGGAGTTGTATTCAGTTTAACTCAGTTAGACACAATTGATCTAGTTGTATCTAGTCTAACTGATTGATACACTAGTGAGAGTGGTGTGAATTAATTAATAATTAATTCACTAAATAATAATTCATTAATCAACTTAAGAATACAACAGTTAACTACAGTGCATGGCAGTTTCAGTGGAGACCAGTGGAGAGATAGGTGAAAGGGCAAGATAGATTATCTGTTGTGACTACTAGTGATGCATGAATTGCATCTATATATACATTGGAGTTGCCAATGATAATAACGCAGTCAATGAGAGTGGGATTACATTGAATTGGTCTTTGTAATCAGCTTCGATTGCGCAATGGAGGCAGGCTAGCAGGTGGCAAAGATCGGTGCATGGATTTGCAAGATTAGGCCTGATTAGTGTATGAAAATTGTACTGTACTGAGATCTTGTGATAAGTTTTGTATGTTTGTATGAGATTGTCATATGATCTCCATGATATACATAATATGATAGTTGGGGTTTTCAGCTTTAGGCTTTCCCGTTAAACAACTGTGTTATGTGTGTTTTTATTGCTTCATGTGTTTGCAATTGTTGATTAAATTTCCGCAAGAATTATAGTGGAAGGATTCTGTGTTTAGCAAGAAGATAAATATTGTTAGATCAGGAGAGTCCAGATATATACATGCATATTGTATATAATTTCTACAAATAGGTCAAATATTGAGTAAAATATGATTTATGAAGCCTCCACGTCAAGTCGGCCTCAAGCCCAGGAATTCAAGCTCATCTCAAGCCTATATATAAAGTGGAATCAAACTCACTTGGAACCATCTCACTGCAACACAGAAATTCAATTTTGAAGTTGCAACAAGGAAAATTTGTGAATTGGAGGAGAAGGACTTTCTCGATTCGCTTTTTGGCATGCTTATAGAGTTGAATAAAATCGAAATTTTTGCACCACTCTCTCTGCATTTCGAGCTATAGTTTGGTAGATCAGTTCTCTAAGTTTTACTGCAAAATTTGTTGCATCAGGTGCTGCCAAGGTGTTGCTGCCAAGAGAAGGGGAAGTCGGAGTTTGTTTTGATGAATGTTGTTGCCAAGAAAAGAGGAATTTGGAGTTTTTTTTATGAATTTTGCTTCTTGGAGAAGTTGTATTGGGCCTAAATCGAAGTCTTTAAAGCTAGATCAAAATCTCTACCTCAAGATCGAAGTCTCGAGAAGCAAGTTCAAATTTCATGGTCGAAGAAACTATATCACATCGCTGCTACTGTTGTTGTTTTTCCAGATTCAGGAAGGATCACAAGGAAGGTTGACTTGGTGTGGAGTAAGTTCGGGTCAAGGTCTAGAGTCTCAAGAATCACTATTGAAGGAAGAATTACTGATTGGGTTTTCCCCAAGGGTAGGTTTTTTCCCTGGTTTTTGGCCTACATCTGGTGTCCTTGATCTATGTGTATTTGCTTTGATATTTTCTTGATGAAATAATAATAAGAAAGTTAAGAAGAACATAATAAGAACTAAAGAATATCACAAGTAAATAACCAAGAACAAGAGGATATTCATTTCTTTCTGATTCTCTAACATGGTATCAAAGCTTTGGTGAAAGAAGAAGGAAAACGACAGTCTCAAGGACTTGATCAAGTAAGTTATAAGAAGTTCACTAGAGGAAAGGAGTTTTCAATATATTCAAGAAAGATGTCTAACACTATCAAGGGAGAGAACAAGCTTGAAGGAGCTACGAATTATAGGTCTTGGAAGAAAAGGATTGACATCATCCTTGAAAAGAACAAAGTCTTAGATATAGTCAAAGGAAATATGAAAAGGCCTTCAGAAGAATCAAGTGATGTTGATAGGGTGAAGTACAAAGAATTGAAATTATTATTTATGGCTTTGATGGTTGAAGGCATAGAGGACAATCTTGTCCCCTTCATAGAAAATATTGATCATGCTCAGGAAATGTATGATTTTTTTTAAAACTATTCACCATCAAGAAAAATGGAAAAGTGGCAAGCCTAAAGAATGAACTAAGAGCTACTAAGATGACACAGGAGGATATTTTTTCCTCTTTCTTTGTAAGAATAGTAAGGATAAGGGATGAGCTTTTTGCCATTGATGAAATAGTGCCAGATAAAGAATCAGTGATTACAACCATTCTGGTACTACCACCTTCTTGGGATTCCTTTGCTTCAACTCTCAACAGCTGGAAAGAAACACCCACCTTTGAGGAGATATGGACAATATGTAGTCAATAAGAATTAAGAGTTTTCATGGTAACCAACAATGAAGAAGTTTCAAATGCTTATGTTGTTGGAAATTGTAACTAGTTTCGGTTTTCATATTGACTACGTAATTATGTATTTATGTAATGAAGAAGACAAAGATAATAAAATGTATTTTTGTTATGCTTGCTTCATGGGTTTCATGAGAAAAGTTTTTATTATATATCAAAATACTTCTTCTTGATCTCTTTTAGGGATTTGTCATCTTGCAATAAATGTACAATTATGAGTCATGTATATGAAGAAGAGAAGTCAAAGAAGTATGTCTCAAGGCCTTGTCATGTAAGCCTTGAAGAAATGGCTCAAATTTTTCTCAAAGAACATTGTTGTAATACTCTTCAAAATAGCCTACAATTCGGCCTATTAACAGTGATCGATTCGGCTCAATGAACATTCACATCTATTGACTGTCAAGTCAGCTAATATAGGGTTGACTACTATATATACCCTATATATGCTGCGCAGAACAGAAATGAATTCATACAACAGTAATGGATGTGAAGTACAGGAACAACTTCGGTCATCTATGATTGTGTTAAGTGCGAGTTAGGACTATGTTAAACGAGAAAGAAGTGTGAAGTAAGGGATGTGTTCTACTCTGAAAGAAGGACTGAGGTAAGTGCGAATATAGGACTACACTCAAGCGTGAAGAAGGATTGTGTTTTAGTGCAGATATAAGTCTGCATTCAAGCATGAAGAAAAACTGTGTTAGAATGTAAGATTAACACAGGGTTTAGTGTGAACAAAGGACTATATAAAAGAGTTATAACATGACTATGAACATGCCTGCATAAGTGTATCTTCATAGTATAGGGTGGAATGTTCTATAGAAGGAAACAAGACAAGTGTGTACAGTCAAAAAGGATAAGTGAAAGCATAAGGTAATACATTCTATGACACAGTGTTGATATCAAGCAAGGATCACATACAGCCGGAGAAGGAATAATACAAGTAGAGACCGAGATCTCTATCCTTGGTGCAAAAAGGTGCATAATGGTGCAGGAAAGAAGGATCAACTCAAGGAGTCAAGTAAGAAGCAGTGACAAGGTCTTGGAGGTATACAAGGGTCAAGGGTCTGTGTCATGGTCATGGTACTTGTCATCTGAAAGTCTGTAAGAAGAATTTCATGTGGGTTTTCCTCTCCAAGAGGGAGAGGTTTGGGCCCTAGCTTAAAGAGCCTAAATTTGTGTCTCTTGTGTTTTGGTAATTGACTTGATGAAAGACATAATAAGCTAAGAAGAGAATACATAAGTAAGAGAAGTAATATCACAAGTAATTATCAAGAAGAGAATTTGAATTAATCACTGCCCTACCAAATTCTCAACATATGTTGCTCATCATAAAGGAATATTCAAGAAGAAGGCACCAAAGAAGTGTGAAATTTTCAAGCTGAAATAATACTGCAGTGATTGATTTATTTCACCTACTTATTCTATGATAATTTATTTATAGATACCTTCAGTAAATTATGAAACAAATACAACTGTGATATTCACTTAATCATAAGCCAGAAATCAAATAGAATGTATATAATGCAATAGAAACAATCACATGAACACAGTTATTTTTGGACAATTGCCCCCGGAAAATCCCAATGCGAAAAAATCAGTCCAACAGATGAGGGTTTGTATTATTCTTCAGCAGTGGAAATAATTTACAGAAATTTGATGAGCAGATGTCTAGAATACACCTAGATAATTTTTCTGAACCCTTCGGAAGAATTTCTGAAACATGAGAGGCACCCTTTCTCCCTCTGCATCACTATGCGTGGTATTTTGCACAGTCACTGCAGTGGACTGCATCACTCTGCGTGGAGGACCAGTGTTGTTGCTTAGTGTTGTCCCCTCTACGTCATCCTCCTGCCTTCTTCTTCCTCTGTTGACTTCCCCTTCCTCCTTCTGCCTCTGCAACTCCGCCTCTACAACATCTACCTCTGAAATCGAACTCTATTCCTTCAGAATTGATTTCCTTTGGGTATTGAGTGTGTGCCCGGCTTGCTTTCCAAATGACCCTCAAGCCTTCTCTTATAATCTTCTCGTTGATCAATCAAAGGCCCAGATTAGATCTCTAATCATTGGCTAAGATTAAAACATGACTTGATCTTCGTTTTCTAGAAGATTCACACTCTGTTGTATTAATACCCTTTAATTATTTAATTTCCCTAAGTTTAGACTTAGGGATCACTTTAAAATAATTAATTATTTTAATAAAGCATGAATCGAGTGGAATTTCCAAAAACGGTTTATGGGTTCTATAGAATACTGATCTCCAAGACTCCTCCCAAAATATGACCCTTGGAACACTTTCCAATGCTACAAAATCAACACTCCCTCTTAGCGAGGAAAGTGTTCAAGCAAAATACCAACTGCATTTTCTATGACCTTAAGTATCTACTGCGTTGTTGATGTCTTGGTTGCTGCCCCTCATCTCTACGATGCTGCCCTCTGTACTATTACCCCTAACACCATCTCTACCACTGCCTCATCCATACTGAAACTCCCTCTGAATCTCAAGTCCACCCATTCCTCTACTTGAATGGGTTCTTGACCATCCCCATATTTTCCCTAAAGTAAGTAAACTTAATCTTACCTAGAGCTTTCGTGAGGATATCTTCTACCTATTCTCCTGTAGGAATGTACTTCAACTGTACAGCTCCCCGTTGGACATAGTCTCTGATGAAGTGGAACCTAATGTCAATGTGCTTTGACCAGTCATGAAACACAGGATTCTCAGAGAGGTTGATGCAACTTTGATTATCACACAAAATTCTTGTCGGTTCCATCCTCTTCTTGAGCAAGTTCATGAGCAACTTACGAAGCCATATGGCCTCACACAAAGTTCTGCTAGCGGCCATATATTCAACCTCGGTTGAACTCAGTGCCATAAATTTTTGTTTCCTACTACACCAGGAAGTCATTCCTGATCCGAGAATGAAACAGTACCCACTGGTACTTTTCCGATCTAATGGGCTTCTAGCCCAATCTGCGTCAGTGAACCCACTCAATTGGATTTCATTGCCCCTGGTGTACTTCAACCCAAACTCGATTGTCCCCTTCAAGTATCTGAGAACATGTTTGGTTGTTGCCTAGTGATCCCTCCTTGGTTCTACCATGAAATGACTAAGGGTATTCACGGCATAACAGATGTCTCATCTATTGTTGACCAGGTACATCAATGATCCTATGATATGCCTATACAATGTAGGGTCAACCCCATCATCCTCAGACGTGTCAATATTCTTCCAGTTTTTGATCATTGGCATAGCCATGGGTCTACAGTTCTCCATCTGAAATCTCTTCAGGATCTTTGTAGTATATCTTCCTTGTCCAAGGAAGATTTCTCCCTTTTGCTGCCAAACTTCCAAACCAATAAAATAATGCATCTTCCCTAGATCCTTCATGCCGAATTCTGTAGCCAGATTTTCCTTGCAGTCTTTGATGAGCATAGATGATCCAGTCAAGAACAAATCATCTACATATAATACCAGAATTAACGACTCATCCCCTACTCTTAGATAATAGAGGTAGCTATCAATTCGCCCATACCATGCTTTAGGGGCTTGCTTCAGTCTGTACAAGGTTTTCTTAATCCTGCACACATGAGTCTTTTGTTCATGCATCTCAAATCCCTCTGGCTATTCTATCTACACTTCCTCTTCTATCACCCCATTCAAGAACATTGTATTGACATCCATCTGGTGAATTTCTCATCCCATTTGTGCTGCAAGAGAGATAATGAATCTGATCGAAGTGTACTAAGCTACAGGGGCAAAGGTTTCTTCATAATCGATCCCTTCCTTCTGTGCGTACCCCTTAGCCACAAACCTAGCTTTGAATTTCACTATGCTGCCATTTGCAACATACTTTATCTTGTAGATCCACCTCGATCCTACAATCGATCTGTTCTGATGTCTAGGGACTACTTCCCATACACCATTTGTTATGATGGAGTTGTACTCCTCCACCATAGCGTCTACCCACACCTAATTTTGAGCTGCCTCTAAAAAACTAGAGGGTTTTCCAACCTGTGCTACCAGTGCCTGATACCTCTCTGCCTGCCTGCATTCTCTCTTCTCATTTCTAGGGGCTCCAATAAATTCCTCTGCATCCCTCAAAGTCTGTTGGAGTTCTCTGCTCGTCCTTCCACTAGTGGTGGGTGGATTCACATGCTCTCCTCCTTGCATTTCCTTGGATGAACTTTCTTGAGGATCCTTGTTTCGTAGAAAGGCACTAGAGCCATATTTTGTAGTCTTTGTCGATGAACCAGCGAATCCTCCTCAGACTGCGTAGCTGTCGAAATTTCTCGGATCTCCTGAAGTCTCTCTCCTCCATGAATTTCATGTCTCGTATTACTACAATCCTACTCTCAGGAATATAGATGCGATATGCCTTTTCATTTTCGTTATATCCTGCAAGGTATCCTTTCTCTGTAGTCTGATCTAACTTCTTCCTCTTCTCATCGGGTATATGGCAATACGCTATACTACAAAATATACTAAAGTGACTCACCTCAAGCTTGCTACCAGTGAACACACTCTCAGGAGTAACCTTTTCAATTTCTCTATGAGGCACCCTATTCTGTGCATGCATTTTTGTATTAAAAGCTTCAACCCACAAAAATTTGGGCATTTCTTGATCATATAGCATCACCCTCGCAACTTCCAAAATGGTCCTATTCTTCCTCTCTGCAACTCCATTCTAATCCGGATTGTATGGAGCTGTCCATTCTCTCTTGATGCATTCCTTTGTGATGAACCTCGTGAAGTCCTTATCAATGTATTCTCCACCATTATCTAATAGCAATTCCTTGATCTACTTTCAGATTAGATTTTCTACCAAAGCCTTGAATTCTTTGAATCGCTCAAAGACCTCATCTTTGTCTTCAGAAAGTAGATCCACGTCTTTCGAGAATGGTCATCAATAAAGGTGACAAAATACTTTGCACCACTGAGAGCATAAGTGGAAATTGGTCCGCAGATGTCTGATTGTATCAATTCCAACACACTCTTGGCCCTACTGCTGCTTCTTGGAAATGCTGCCTTGGCATAATTCCCTAATACGCACCCCCTACAGACATCATCTTTCCTGGTGCTAAGTTCTGGAGCTTCCGTGATAGTCTTCTTGAGAATCCTCAAGACTCCATGATGTACATGCCCCATTCTTCTATGCCATAACTCATTCAAATACATTTCATCAGTACTACCTATCAGTTCCATTGGAGACCCAAGCTGTAACTTATACATTTTATGGATCCTTACTCCAATTTGTGCCTTCCTTTTCAAACTAGGGTGTTTGACATAAAATTTGTTGCCAATAAATTATACATAGTAACCCTTATTCTGAAGTTGAGACACCGACAACAATTTCATCCCCAATCTTGGTACATGCAATACATTGGTGGCCCGAAGCTTGTTACCATCTTCTATTTGAAATATTATGCTTCCTCTTGCAATAGGGGTACACTTGGCCTTGTTTCACATCATGATCTAAAATTTCATCTTATCTTCCTAGTAGTACAAGAGCCATTCTCTAACTCTCGTCATGTGAGCATATGCTCCACTGTCAATATATCAGACCCCTAGAGAGTCCATGCTTGACACACAAGAAAAATCCTCTTCTATTATGGACGTCAGAACTGAAACGTCATGATCCCTTTGTTCCTCCATGCATTCTGGAGGATTGCGTGAACCCCTTCGAGCTAATGTTGCATTGTTGTTGAACCTTCATTCCATTACAGAACCGCCTCTTTTATATTTTGTCTTTTGCTCTAAAACCATGTGAAATTTTCAAGCTGAAATAATACTGCAATGATTGATTTATTTCACCTACTTATTTTATGATAAGTTATTTACAGATACCTTCAATAAATTCTAAAATAAACACAACTGCAATATTCACTTAATCATAAGCATAAAATCAAATAGAATGCATATAACACAATAGAAATAATCACATGAACATAGCTATTTTTGGACAACTGACCCCGGAAAAACCCAATGCGAGAAAACCGGCGCAGTAGATGAGGGTTTGTATTATTCTTCAGTAGTGGAAATCATTTACAGAAATTTGACGATCAGATGTCTAGAATACACCTGAGATAATTATTTTGAACCCTTCGAAAGAATTTCTAACACACAAGAGGCACCCTTTCTGCCTCTGGGTCACTCTGCGTGGTCTTCTGCACAGTCATTGCACTAGACTGCGTCATTCTGCATGGAGGACCAGTGCTTCTGCTCAACGTTTTCCTCTCTACATCCTCATTCTACCTTCTTCTTTCTCTGCTGACTTCCCCTTCCTCCTCCTTCCTCTATAACTCCACCTTTACAACCTCTCCCTCAGAAATATAACTCTATTCCTTCAAAATTAATTTCCTTCAGGTACTGAGTGTGTGCTCGACTTTCTTTCCAAATGACCCTCAAGCCTTCTCTTATAATCTTCTTGTTGATGAATCAATGACCTAGATTAGATCTCTAATAAATGGCTGAGATTAAAACATGACTTCATCTTCATTTTCTAGAAGATTCACACTCTGATTTATTAATACCCTTTAATTATTTAATTTCCCTAAGTTCAGACTTAGGGATCACTTTAAAATAATTAATTATTTTAATAAAGCATGAACCGAGTGGAAATTCCACAAACAGTTTCTAGGTTATCTGGAATATTGATGTCCAAGCCTCCTCCCAAAATATGAGACTTGGAACAGTTTCTAATGCTACAAAATCAACAAGAAGAAGTTTGATTTGTCCAAAATGGAGTGTTATCATTGTCACAAGATGGAACACTATCGGAGTGATTTCCCTGACAACCCTAGGAGAAATAAAAGAGACAAATATCATGCTAACATGGATGAAGAAACATCATCCTGTTGTCCTTTGAGATAACCTAAGGTCGATAAGTTATGCCAAAGCCTCTAAAATATTTTTTGTTTTTGAATAGGTGGATGACCAGTGAACAATTTTCTGAAAAAACTGATTTTACTTAGAAAGATATTTGATAAAATAAAAGGTTGTTCTTTAATTACATATGGTTAATTTGATTTAAAGTAGGATGGATAGAAGAATGTAGAAGTATAAATGATTTAATATTCAAATATATTATTTCACCATTTATAAGCAGAAATTATGAAAACTATGTTTTCATAATCAACAAAATATAATCAAGTCATAACAGGAACCTACGTGTAATTAAATTTCAAGAGGAATTTACAATAACAAATAGATTTGTAAATTAATCTCTTAATCCAACCACAACTTCACAATGAATCAAAATGAAACTGAAATTCAATTAAATTTCCAATTGGATAACTGTTAATGAATTAAACTATATGAGGAATACATAATGAAAAACAGTATTGGAATAACTCACAGGAACACAAGCCATATGAAGTAAACCCATAATCCTTTATTCAATAAAAAATGATCTAGTTGTTACAAATCTGTTTGATAGCTAGCTCAAGGGTGCAACCTCGAATACTTCCATAGATGAAGTATTTAAACAAAATATAAAATTTACAAAAAAATTATGAGTGACAAGGCAAACTATATTTTTTGAAATTTAACAGAAATAAAAAGGAATTCTATCCAAAAGAATGAATATGTGTGCCTGGACCTACTTTAAAGGAAAACTGTTGTTGAGTGGTCACTATTCTATTTTTGTGCTGGCAAGATGACGTGTCCTTTAATATTGGTATTCGAAAAGCTTATCCCACCGCTCCTGATCTGGAATTGAAACTTTAAAAACCCTACGGTAGATTTCATCTACATCAGGTATACTTTGTAAAAGTGGGTTTTACAGTGAAAATGTGTTTTATCTAATGATGAATAAAACTGATATTTTCAACAGCTTTTTAAAATTCTTTTCCTGTCATAGAACCTTGAATATAATACATGGATGCATTCCTCATTATTTCTTTGAGCTTCTTCATATAATCCTCCCTGGGCATTAATTTATCATTTATAACAAGCAGTGAAGGCAGACCTTTTTTCATCAATGCATCAGTCCTTGAGATAAACCTATTGATTGTAATATCCATAGTGTGACACTTCTCTATTAACTACACTACTAAGTTATTTTTTATCAAAACTTTCTTTACTTCAAGGATAGTCTCAGTCTTGTCAACTACCCCTCGCTCATCCAGTTCTTGTTTGTCCTTAGAGTTTAGAAACTTAATAATGTTGTTGGTTGTATTAGGCATTTCACCCAGTTGAGTATTTATATCAGAAATTGTCTGGTTTTCCTTTTCCACTAACTCTTTTTGCTCAAAGATGATCTTGATAGATGGCCAAGTTTCATTAATATCCTCGATGATGTTGTTCCAAATAATTTCTTTGAAATTACCAAGAGTGTAGCCAATTGAAGCTTCAATGGCTGATTTCCTCCATATTTCTACTTGATTTTGAGCTCTCTGAAGCTCTGATACATAGAAAGTGTTAGAGTTATTTTGTTGATCCTCTAGAAGTTTCACTTTTTCCTATAACTTCTTTAATTCTTCAGTCTGCAAGGTTATATTTTGGAGTGTAGAGGCTAACTGGTCTGCAACATCTCCTTTACTGGTGGTAGAAGATATAGAAGTAGGAATAGTTGTCATAGGAAGTGCTTCTAAAGGATCAACTTGCTTGGCTGGTTTCTTGCTTTCTTTAATCCACTTCTCCATCTCTGTTTCCATTTACTTCAACTGTGTACTCTGTTCTAAAATGAGCTTCATCATGTCTGCCTTTTCTGTCTCTATCTCTTCAATCTCCTTAGCTAAAGGATCTTTTGTTGCTGGTAGTTTTAACTGCTTCCTTAATGCTGCAATATCTGCATTCTTTTTCTTGATCAACTCCTCTGCAACATTAACATTTGCAGGATCATAACCCAATTTGATTACCAAATCTTCCAAGGTTTTAAACCTGGTATCTTTGGAAAAAGCTGAAACTTTTTCCATGTTGAGTTGTGACCCAAAATTTACTAGTGTGACTTGTAATTTAGATAAAGACATGGCAGTGTTAGTTACAGTGGAGAAAATCATCTCCCCAATTTGTTTACGCATCTCCATTTGATCAATGGGATGTATGTCACTGAAATTGAACTCTAGATATGTCTTCTTATAATCTGATTCTCCTTTAGAATGAGGAACTTGTGCTTGAAGAAATGTCATTAGCATTCTTCCTTTTTCTAAGTCAAAGGCTGACAATATCCTATTTTGGGCACTTGAAGCTTATTTCCAGAATTGATTGTATGTGTTTATCTTCAAGGCTTCATTTTTTAGTTTGATTTACTTGAAGATATCCATGGTGCTTTTCTCTGGCTTACTTGAATTTGATGTACCTGTGTGCATAATCTGCTGCTGCTCTGTTGTAGTCATGGAAGTAATGGAGACTACGTGGACTGCTCACCTATTAATGAGGATATAAGAGGATGAAGGATAAGGAGGATTTCTTTTAGGAAATGAAGCATCTTGTGGTAGGAATAATTCTAAGGTTTGGATTCACTTAGCAAGGTCTAATCTCTGATATATTTCAACCAGAGCTTCATGAGAAAAATGGGGTACCATTGTTGATTGTGGGGGCTAGCATCATTTGTTCAATAGCATGAGGGATTATGGTAGAAAAAACTTTTCCATTAGAATTGATTATGGTTCTCTGGCTTGGCAAATAGGAGGCATGACATTTCCTAATGAAATCAAGAGTGTTGTGGGTATAAGGAAATATATAACCAGGTAGGTTTGACTCCCAGAGTTGTATTCCTCCGATTTCTCAATCCATTTATCTTCAAGCCAACAATACATCTCAAGAATATCAATATTAGAATGTGTTTCATAAATCTTGTAGTCTCTATCAGCCATAGAGACATGATGAAGGTCTAGAGGAGGGAAAATCAGAGAATTGATGTTTTCTTCGAGTTCTTTATCCTTGGGAGATGGCTAAAGCAGGGATTGTAATCTGATAGGAATACAGACAATGAACAAATAAATCGTTATAGACAGGGACAGAGAAGATAGTTGGAATGTGCAGGAACTGGAAGCTTGATATGTTGGGTTTTTGGCGAATGACCTGCAAATAAACAACAATCTAACCTACAAACAGATAAAAAGTGATTTATATAGAAAAATAGTCTTCTCGTTGGGGGCGCGGGCTAATGTTTAAGTTAATTAAAATCTTAACAGATTTGTAATGGAGATATGACAATTCAACGGGCGCATGAGATGGCAGATGAGGTGGCGGCAGCAGAATGGCACGGGGGATCAACGGTCAAATGAGTGGTATCAGGAAATCAGCTTTCAGAGGGGGGTCAAGTGGTTTTATGGTTTCGCACCTGGGGGGTCTGAAAACCTGAGGTGATGCCACGTATCAACGGGTTGTTTTCAATTACTTCCGAGTTTGGATGCCCCACCCCCCTGGTGATAAGGTTTGAATCGCATAGGGGGGCCGAAAGGCCATGAGGGCTATTGGATGCCGGCGGATGTAAGGAGGATCGTCGAATGTGTGGGAATAAGCGAGGATGGTAGATGTGATGATGTGGAATGGTTGGGTCTGGTTTTATTTAATAAAGCATTGGGAATGTATGAAGGGATATGTTTTTAGGGAAATGAAATGAAATGGGAAGAATGGTGGGGGTATATTAATATGGTTTAAAACTTAGGATGTGGGTTAATAATGCATGGAATAATATTTAAACCATATAAATCTCTCCTTTTATGGGCGCATTTAGACTAGCAACCAATCAAATTTTTAAAATAGAAATGAAGCTTTCCTTTTATTTTTGCTTCACTAACTTTTTATTTTTGATTTGCCTTCTTTATTTAGGGCAGCTAACACATATCATTTTATTGATATGGATGCCTATAAAACATAATAATTTTCCTAACATTTTTTTTTTTTACTTTTTTTTTCATTCTTTTGCATCCATATCCTATCTTAACATTTTCAAAATTATTTGACTAATTATGCTAACTTATCAAAACTAGATAATGTTACAACATCGACTCCATCTGGGGACTACTTCCCTCTGTGGGATACAGAGAACAAGCAGATTCAAAAGCCTTCTCCTCGAGCTATGGAGTCTTTGCTGAAATAGATACTCACTTGCAATCTTCAAAAATAAATAAACTCTTTGAATATTTACAGATGTTGAATGAATGGAGAATCAATACTAAATATAATGTTTCAAGTACTTCCCATTGACAGGAAATGAGGAATAATCTCCTTCCAAATTCTGCAGGATAAATTTATTGTTCTGTTTGACTTCAGAAATGCTAAATGGACCAAACCATAAGTTGTCAAATTTAGCATTCTTTCCTTTATCTTCTCTCCTTGTATCCCATCTGAGCACAAGGTCACCTTTATTAAAATTTCTTTCTCTTTCTTTTCTTTCAAACAACTCTTTCATCTTGTTCTGATATTTTATTAGCTGAAACTAAATTTCATCCCTGTCTTCATTCAACTCAATAATTTGGTTAATCCTTCTTGAGAAATCATCCTTTTCTTCATAAGATTCCTAGAGAAATCTCATAACAGGTAAATCTAAATGAGTATGAAAAATTGCTTCCTTACCATAGACTAATTGGAAAGGAGACTTTCCTCTTGATCTCTTAGGAGAAACTTTGTTTGCCTAAATGGCATGGATTAAGTGGTTGTCCCAACTATTTTTATGATCTTCAAGAGTCTTCTTAATGACCTTAACTAAGCTCTTGTTGGAAGATTATGCAAGTACATTACCCTAAGGATACTATGGTGTAGAGTGATGTAGTAAGATTGAATATTTTTGATAGAATTCTATCATTTTAACATTGTTGAAGGTTGTTGCATTATCTGTTACAATTTGTTGAGGACATCCAAATCTTGACAAGATATTCTCTTCAAGGAATTTAATCACAACAATATCAATTGCATTTTTAACAAGTATGGATTCTACCCATTTGGTAAAATAATAAATAGCAGTTAGAATCCATCTGTGTTGATTGATTTATTGTGGATGAATTTCCCCAATAAAGTCTAATCCCCATTGTACAAAAGGAGCATCAACTGACACTGGAACCAAAGGAAATGCTGACAGTTTTTGTTTCCCTGCAAATAATTGACATTGTACACAACCCCTTACTCTTGCTCCAACTTCTTTGAAAAGTGAGGTCCAATAAAAACCTACTTTCAATATTTTGTAGGTTGTTTCCCTCCAAGCATAGTGTCCACCACAAATTCCTGCATGGAATTGATCGTTAATTCCCTCTATTTCATTTTCAGTTAAACAAAGAAGAAGAATATTTAGAGGGTCTTTCTAGTATAGATTAGCATTGATAATGTCGTATTTTATTGATTTGAGCTTTAGAGCTTTGCACTACTTCAGATTAAGATCAGTTGGACATTGAAAATCTCTGAGAAACTACACAATATCATAATACCAATCATAGAGTAGATACTTCTGATCTATGTGAACAAGAATGGATTGATCTGAAGGAAGAGATTCTTGTGGGTTCTCTCCTTCCATAAGAGAAGGAGATTCTTGTGGATTCTCCCTTGATGATGAAGGAGGTTCTTGTGGATTCTCCTTTGATATTAAGGAAGGTTCTTGTGGGTTCTCCCTTGATATGGAGGAAGGTTCTTGTGGATTCTTCCTTAATGTTGAAGGAGGTTCTTGCGTATTCTCCTCTGATATTAAGGAAGGTTCTTGTGGGTCCTCTCTTGATATGGAGGAAGGTTCTTGTGGATTCTTCCTTATTTACATTTCAACAACCAGATTTATCCCTAATACTTTGTAGTTAGATTTAGCTAATAATTTGGCCAAGCCTTGACCTTTTACTAGCTTTGTGGTTTTAATCTCAAGGTCAAATTCAAGGATTTTAGACATCCATATTCCTCTCTTTCCATTAGTATCAGGTTGGGTTAAAACACTTTTGATAGCATGATTGGGAACATAGGCAGTAATGTGTGAATGCAGAATATAGGTTCTAAATGTTTTGAGGGCTTGGATTAAGGCATAAGCTTGCTTTTCCATAATATCATACCTAAGTTCAGCATCCCTCATAACTTTGGAAAATAAGGTTATAGGTTGGTCATCACCATTGAAGTTCTTTTGTAAAATTATAGCAGCTAAGGTTGTCTTAGATGCAAAAGAAAATATGTTGAAGGGTAAAGAATAATCAGGACTAGCTAAAGTAGGGGCTTCAGATATTACCTTTTTTATTTGATCGAAAGCATACCTAGCTGGAACTATCCATTTGACTTCATTTTTTTTCTTTAGCATATCAGTTATGTCCTTTAATATCTCTACATAATTGGGAATGAACCTTCTCAGAAAATTAATATTTCCAAGGAAATTTTGAATCTCTTTCTTATTCCTTGGTAGAGATAGAGTCTGAATGGTTGATACTCTCTTTGGGTCAATTATAATTCCATTCTTAGAGATTATATGCCCTACTAATTTGCCTCCTTTACAACAAATAAAGGTTTCTTCGAATTGATGGATATGCCAAATTTCCTGCACCTATTAAAAACCTTACTCAAGTGTTTTAGATGATTTTCATCAGAGTCAGAGAAAACAGTTAAATCATCCAAATAAATAACAGTGAATTCAGCAATTTTACCTACAAAATCAAGATCCTTTGCTCTCTGAAAAGTGGCTCCTACATTAGTTAACACAAATGGCATCCTGGCGTACATAAATGTACCCCAAGGTGTGGTGAAAGCATTTTTCTCTTGATCAGCTTGGCTTACCATGATCTGGTTGTAACCTGAAAATCCATCTAGCATAGAAATCCTACTTGATCCTGAAACTTTTTGAAGTAAATAATCCATTTTAGGAAAAGGATAATTATCTTTTAAGGATGCTTTGTTCAGGTTTTGAAAGTCTACACATAGCCTAATCTCTCCATTCTTCTTTCTGACTGGAACTAGGTTGGCTACCCAATTAGAATACCTTAAAGGTAAAATGGTGTGAGAATCAAGTAACTTTTTGAGTTCTTTTTCGATGGTTGGAAGTAGTGTGGAATTAATTCTTCTTAAGTTATGTTGGAAAGGTTTTCCCTTTGGTTTTAAAGGAATCTTATTCTCAATTAAAGTTGTATCATAAGTTTTTAATTCGTTATAAGACCAGACAAACACATCTTTGTAATTTTTAAGAAGATTTAAATATTTGAGTTTCACATCCAAAGGCAAGGTTGATGATAACTTAACATTCCTTACATCATCCAAAGTCCCAATATTGCATTCTTCAATTTCTTCTTTAAGTGATTTAGACAAAGGGTTTTTAGAGACATCATTATCATCATATATTTTTTCCAATGGAATTAATCCTTTAGGAATAAAATTATTAGATAATTGAATGATATCATGATCAAGAATTTTAGAATTAAATGAATTTTTTGGATTCTTATGATTAAATTTTTGAATATACCTTTGGTCTTCTTCAATTTCCATATTTGAGAATTCATCAATGACTTGAAGGAAATACTTTAATTGTTCATCATCTTCGAAAATCTGCCAATGTTTAATATTATCAGAGATTCATGGTCTGTATTTAACCTGGATTTGGTACTCTAATGATACTGGATGAGGAATTTTGAAGGAGCTTGTTGAAACATCAAGTGAATCAACATGCATATTTTCATCTCTAGGAATAGTAGTTATGTTAAATCCAAGGAAAGAGTTTTCAACTGTATCCCAAACTTCATTTCTATAGGATCTAGGTCTTGGGTGTTTAGTTTGGCACTAGTTTCTAACATGCTTGACTATAAGCTCAGAATCAGAGAAAACACTCAAGTTTTTAACCTTCAAACTTTTTTCCAACTCAAGACCAAGAAGAAAAGCCTCATACTCAGCCACATTATTGGTAACCTCAAATTCAAGTTTACATGACTGAGTAATGTTTTATTTACTTGGTGAAATTAAAACCATCCCTTCTCCTGCTCCTTCCTTTGAGCAAGACCCATCAAAATAAAGTTTCTAGATATCTGATTCTACAATCTCTGGTTTAGAAACTATATTTTCAATGGAAAGTTGAGTGTTTGATGATTTTTAGGAAGATAACTGAAAGCAATCAAAATCCTAATCTACTACATAGATAGGGTGGTTTTTTTCTTGGTCATCTCTGCAAATAGTGTGAAAGAATCTGACTTATTTATATAACCTTAAATGCTCACCTCCATAGACTGGAATAGTAGCAAAAGACATGTCCATCTGAAGTGATCCCCCAAGTTTAGCATAGCATGATCTAGATAGAAGCATGCCAAATTTGGGTGGAATATTAGTAACAACAATGTCCAATACTATACCCTTGACAGGGATTTGGGCTAAGGTCACAACTAGATCTTTGATCAATCCTAGACATGGTACTTTCTTTGAATCAAAGGTGTAAATATCATGATAGGAACGAGTAACTTGTAACTCAAATTGATCCATGATTACCTTTGGCATAAGGTTGTGTGAAGCACTAGAATCAAACATACAGTTATACAATAAAAAGTCATGAGTCTTAAAGGTCACATAAAATGATGGGACAATCTCATCGATCATCTCAGAACTAGGGCCAAACACTACTGAGGGTTTTTCATCTTGATAACTAATAATATCTCCCTCAGCATCTACACTAGAAGACTATATCCATTTAGACACTTGATTTTTATAACCAGGATTTTTGGAAAGTTCTGCTAAAGGTATAGGAATCTTAACCCTTTCAAATTCCTTTTCAATATTAAAATTTGTCAAAATGATTTTATCAGATGAAACTGTTTCAGTGGATGACTCTGTAGTCTGAGGTGTTGGAGTTTTTGTTTGAATAGATTTTATTGCAGGTTCAATGGTTGTGGTAAAATTACAAGGTCTACCTGGGCTTGATCTTGGTCTAAGATCGTACCTTTTATTTAACTTTGCAATGAGAAATTCAAAAAATGCTTGGTATATTGAAATTTGAGTATATTCTTGCTCTTGTTCCAAAGACTGTGATGAAGATGAAGGGGCTATGGCCATCTTCTCTACTGAAGAATCAAAATTATTGATATCTTCTATGATTACAGGGCCAGTATCCTATGGTTGTTGGTCATCAATCAACAAAGGAGGTTGAATTTCTTGATCTGGTCTTTGAAGAATCTAAAGTTGAGGAGCTCTCCGAGATTGATTTTGATTTTGAGGTCTGACATCAATTTGCTGAGAAGATCTAGGTTGTGTTTCAATCTTAGAGATTCTATTGGAAAGGTTTCTAAGTAAAGATGTGATTTCATCAGTTTTCTGATCTTCAAGTTTAGATTTAGAAGAGGATGATTCATCAAGCTTAGCTTTTAATTTTCTTTGTTCTTTCTCTTCTTTAGCTTTAATTTTACCAGAAGCTGACCTATTGGCTTCTACCTCAATAGCATTAGTCTGCATGTCTTGTAATGTGTTAGAAACTCTCTCCCTTAGCATAACTGCAAAGTCATCATCAAATGCTTTATAAAATCTGACCTTTGTAGTTGCTACTGGAGGTTTACAATTAGCATGCATTTTGTGGTAGAGTTTGTAAAATCTCTTAATAAAATCAACAACTGGTTCACCAAGATTTCTCTTTAACTCTTCAAATTCAGTGAGAAAATAAACAACAAATTTCTTTGCCCCCCATTGGTTTTTAAAGATAGTTATAAGTTCATTCCATGATCTAATAGAATCAGCTCTAAGTTTCCTAAACCAGATCCTAACCTTCCCTTCTAAAGACTCATACAAATAATCTCATATAAACATCTTCATGCTCGATGTTCATATTATCAGCGAAATATAAGAAGGCTGCTATATGATCCTCCGTTGAGGGGCCCGTTTCTCCATTAAATCTTAGTAAATGTTTAAGATATCCATTAGGAAAATTTCCCAAGACGTTATGAAGAATAAGAGCAGCATACCTTGCTTGTATAATGAGTTGAAAAGCCATTTCATATGATGATGAAGATGTAGGTGAATGAGTATTAGAGGATGGAGGAGAGTGTGAAGGAGGAGGAGGGAGTGAGGATTTCAAAGGGATTCTAACAATAAAATTTTGAGTTGATGGTGTTAGATATTCTTCCTTATATTCAAACAATGGATTAGAATAGATAGAAAATGTCTCTTCTTACTTAGTAGAGGATGATGGAATGGAATAATAAATTGGAGTGACAAAATCTATAGGCTTAAATTCATGTAAATGTAAGCCTAATTTTGTCTCAGATGTAGGTGAATCTACAAGGAAAGAATGAACTTGATATGACTCAAGTGATTCCATCAACAAGGCTGACTGAAGATCTAATCCTTTTGAATAAAGTTCAGAAACTCTAGGAGGTACTTGAGTCGAATCGGGATGAGAAGATATAATTGAAAAGGGAGTTACATATGAAAGCTCTTCAGGGTGTAAAGCTGAAGAGGAAGAAGGAAAATTGTTTTGTTTTCTTATTAAAGAGGCTTCCCTAATAAAAAATTTTGGATCTGGTAAATGATTAACAATCTCAGATTCAGAATGTGATCTAGTGTGCTTAAAGGGAGTCAGCTTGAACCAATGGAATCGCCAGGTGAAAGGTTTTTACCTGTATCCTTATCCTTTATTCACCTTAAAGGAAGGGGAAAATCGTTGGCCTAGGGAAAATTTAGCTTTCAATTCTTCATCTCCCTGGAAACGACGCCAATCTAATGTTGTCCTTTGAGATAACCTAAGGTCGATAATTTATGCCAAAGCATCTAAAATATTTGTTGTTTTTGAATAGGTGGATGACCAGTGAACAATTTTTTGAAACATGTGATTTTACTTCGAAATATCTTTGATAAAATAAAATATTGTTCTTTAATTACATATGGTTAACTTGATTTAACGTGGGATGGATAGAAGAATGTAGAAGTATAAATTATTTAATATTCAAACAAAGTATTTCACCATTTATAAGCAGAAATTATGAAAACTATGTTTTCATAATCAACAAAATATAATCAAGTCATAACAGGAAACTACGTGTAATTAAATTTTAAGAGGAATTTACAATAAAGATAGCTTTGTAAATTAATCTCTTAATCCAACTACAACTTCACAAAGAATCGAAAATGAAACTGAAATTCAATTAAATTTCCAATTGGACAATTGTTAATTAATTAAAGTATATGAGAAATACATAATGAAAAACAAGTTGGAATAACTCACAGGAACACAAGCAATATGAAGTAAATCCAGAATCCTTTATTCAATAAAAAATGCTCCAACTATTACAAATTTGTTTGATAACTAGCTCAAGGGTGCAACCTCGAATACTTCCATAGATGAAGTATTTAAAAAAAATATAAAATTTACAATAAATGTCTGAGTGACAAGGCAAAATATATTTTCTAAAATTTAACAAAAATAAAAAGGAATTTGATCCAAAATAATGAATCTGTGTGTTTGGCCCTGCTTTAAAGGAAAACTGTTGCTGAGTGGTCACTATTCTGTTGTTGCGCTGGCAAGATGACTTGTCCTTTAATATTGGTATTCACAAAGCTTCTCCTACCGCTCCTGATCTGGAATTGAAAATTCAATAACCCTGCGGTATATTTCATCTACCTCAGTATACTTTGCAAAAGTGGGTTTTACAGTGAAAATTTGTTTTATCTCATTATGAATAAAACTGATATTTTCAACAGCTTGGTAAAATGCTTTTCCTGTCATAGAACCTTGAATAGAATACGTGGATGCAGACCTCACTGTTTCTTTGAGCTTCTCCATATAATTCTCCCTGGGAATTAATTTATCATTTATAACAAAGAGTGAAGGCAAACCTTTTTTAATCAATGCATCAATCCTTGAGAGAAACCTGTTGATTGTAATATCCAGTGCGACACTTCTCTATTAACTACAATACTAATTTTTTTTTTATCATAAATTTCTTTACTTCAAGGATAGTCTCAGTCATGTCATCTACCCGCTCATCCATTTCTTGGTTGTCCTTAGAGTTTAGAAACTTAATAATGTTTTTGGTTGTATTAGGAATTTCACCCAGTTGGGTATTGATATCAAAAATTGTCTATTTTGCCTTTTCCACTAACTCTTTTTTCTCAAAGATGATCTTGATAGATGGCTAGATTTCATTAATCTCATCAATGATGTTGTTCCAAATTATTTCTTTGACATTACCAAGAGTGTAGCCAATATAAGCTTCAGTGGCTAATTTCTTCCATATTTCAACTTGGTTTTGAGCTCTCTGAAGCTCTGATGCATGGAAAGTGTCAGACTTCTTTTGTTGATCCTCTAGAAGTTTCACTTTGTCATGTAACTTCTTTATTTCTTCATTCTACAAGGTCATATTTTGGAGTGTAGAGGCTAATTGGTCTGAAGAATCTCCTTTATTGGTGGTAGCAGATATAACAGTAGGAATAGTTGTCATAGGAAGTGCTTCTAAAAGAGCAACTTGCTTGGCTTTTTTCTTGCTTTCTTTAATCCACTTCTCCACCTTTGTTTCCATTTTCTTCAACTGTGTACTCTGTTCTAAAATGAGTTTCGTCATGTTTTCCTTTTATGTCTTTGTCTCTTCAATCTCCTTAGCTAAAGGATCTTCAGTTGCTGGTAGTTTTAACTGCTTCCTTAATGCTACAATATTTGCATCCTTTTTCTTGATCAACTCCTCTACAACATTAAAATTTGCAAGAACATAACCCAATTTTATTACCAAATATTCCAAGGTTTTAATACTGGTATCTTTGGCAAAAGTTAAAACTTTTTCCATGTTGAGTTGTGACCAAAAATTTGCTAGTGTGACATGTAATTTAGATAGAGACATAGCAGTGTTAGTTAGAGTCGAGAAAATCATCTCCCCAGTTTGTTTATGCGTCTCCATTTGATCAATGGGATGTATTTCACTAACATTAAACTCAAGAGATGTCTTCTTATAATCTAATTCTCCTTTAGGCTGAGGAACTTGTGCTTGAAGAAATTCCATTAGCATTCTTCCTTTTTCTGAGTAAAAATATGACAATAGCCTGTTTTGGGCACTTGAAGTTTGTTTCCAAAACTGATTGTATGTGTTTATCTTCAAGGATTCATTTTTTAGTTTGATTTCCTTGAAGATTTCCATGGTGCTTTTCTCTGGCTCGCTTGAAGTTGATGTACCTGTGTGCATAATCTATTGTTGCTTTGTTGTAGTCATGGAAGTGGCAAGAGACTGTATGGACTGCTCACCTATTAATGAGGATATGAGAGGCTCATTAGTGTTGATAGGAGTTTGTTGTTCTAAATCTTTGCTAAGGCTTAATCTAGAACTAAGCTTAGCCTTCTTTTTGTACATGATTTTGAATCCCTTGCTGAGATATATGTCTCTGAAGGGGATCCTTATTTTCTGTTCCTTTTAGCTATCTTCTCTTGATTTGTAGGAGTATACACTGTTGATGAAGAAAGTGGTTGTTATTCTACCTCATGTAATGTATTCTCTGTCCACTCTGGCTTGTTCTTATCCTACTCTATTTCTAGCCTTGCTGTGTGAAAATAAGGAGTAGATTTGGTTTCTACCCTTAATTTGGAAACTATCCCTAATGGACCATATGACCAAGTGAAGTTTAAATCAAACTGAAATTTCTTCAATATTTGATCTGCCTCTACTCTTGCTTTCCTGTTGTTACATATGAATGGGCCAACCTGCATTTTAGCTTAAACTAAGATTTTTTCTTGGCAGCAACAAAATGGACCTGATCCATGTTGATCATATGCCTGATTAATTCTAAGGCAAAATTCCTCATTGGGAGGAATTTGGGCAACTTATATGGTTGTAGCTCACATCCAAAAACTTTTATCTCTATGTATTTTTCATATAAGTACCACTCTCCTGTTTGTACCTATTCTGACAACTACAAAATATTTTTGATTTCTTCATTGATTCATGGTTCTTCTTTGTTTCTTAGAAGACTAATAGCTGGGTGAACAAACATCTCAATGAACTTTTTATATTTGAATTCATTCTGATCTTTCATAACCAAGGTGATCCAGAAAATGACTGACTGTTGGTCTCCTTTCTCATTTAATTTCTTCAATGACAATTTCACGTTGTCTCCTTGAAAGTATATGAACATGTAGATTAGGATAGAGGTAAATTTAAATACCTCCTCTATGTTGAAATCGAGAAATTGTTGATGAATAGACTCTGCAAGGAAATGACTGAAATTAAACACAATTGAAGGTTTGGCATCATTGGAAAATATTGATAAAAATCCTATAATGGACTCATCTATATATTGATCAGAGTAGTATCCAAGAAGGTAAGATAGAATAGTGGTTATCTACTTGGTTCTCTCAGGGAATAATAATGAAGGATAAGGAGGATTTCTCTTAGAAAATGAAGTATCTTGTGCTAGAAATAATTCTAAGGTTTGGATTCTCTTAGCGAGGTCTAATCTCTAATATATTTCAACCAGAGCTCCATGAGAAAATGGGGTACCATTTTTTACTGTGGGGGCTAGCATCTTTTGTTCAATAGCCTAAGGGGTTATGGTAAACATAACTTTTCCATTAGAATTGATTATGGCTCTCTACCTTGGAAAATAGGAGGCATGACATTTCATAATGAAATCAAGAGCATTGTGGGTAGGAGGAAAGATATAATGGGGTAGTTTTGACTCCTAGAGCTTTATTTCATCCGATTTCTCAATCCATTTATCTTCAAGCCAGCAATACATCTCAAGAATACCAATATCATAATGTGTTTCATAAATCATGTAGTCTCTATCAGCCATAGGGACATGATAAAGGTATAGAGGAGGGAAAATTATAGGATTGATGTTTTCCTCGGGTTCTTTATCCTTGGGAGGCATGATGGCTAAAGCGAGAATTGTAATCTGAAAGGAATACAAACAATGAACAGAGAAATCGTTATAGATAGGGACATAAAAGATAGTTGGAATGTGAAAGCAGTGGAAGCTTGATATGTCTGTTTTCTAGTGGATAACCTGCAAATGAACAACAGTGTAACCTATAAACAAATAAAAAACGATTTATATAGAAAAACAAGCTTCCGGTTGGTGACACGAGATAACGGTTAAGTTAATTAAAAGCTTAATGGATTAGTGATGGAGATATGACAGTTCAACGGGAGAATGAGATGCCAGATGACGTGGAAAAAGCAGAATGGCGCGGGGGATCAATGGTCAAATGAGTGGTATCAGGAAATCAGCTTTCGGAGGGGGGTCATGCGGTTTTATGGTTTCGCACCTAGGGTGTCCAAAAACCCTAGGTGATGCCACGTTTCAGCGGGTTGTTTTCAATTACTGCCGAGTTCAGACCCCCTCCCCCCCCCAGTGATAAAGTTTGGATCACATAGGGGAGCCAGACGGCCATGAGGGTCATTGGATGCCGGCGGATGTAAGGAGGATCGTCGGATGTGTGGGAATATGTGAGGACGGTAGATGCGATGATGTGGAATGGTGGGGTAGGGTTTTATTTAATAAAGTGTCAGGAATGTATGAAGATATATGTTTTTAGGGAAATGAAATGAAATGGGAATAATGATGGGGGTATATTAATATGGTTTAAAACTTAGGATATGGGTTAATAATGTATAGAACAATATTTAAACCATATAAATCTCTCCTTTTATTGGTGCTTTTTGTCTAGCAGCCAATCAAAATTTTAAAACATAAATGAAGATTTCCTTTTCTTTTTGCTTCCCTAACATTTTATTTTGATTTTCCTTCTTTATTTAGGGTAGCTAACACCTATCACTTTATTGATATGGATGCGTATAAAACATAATAATTTTCCTAACATTTTTTTTTTAATTTTTTTAATTCTTTTGCATTCATATCCTACCTTAACATTTTCAAAATTATTTGACTAATTATGCTAATTTATCAAAACTAGATAATGTTACAACACATCCCCCAAAAAAGAAAACCCGAAGAAGATTTAAGGGACTTGCACTACTAAGCCCATTTTTTTTATTTGTATATTTTATGTAGTATAGATTTAACATCTTCTTGGATATGTATTTATTTGTTTTATAAGTTTTAGGTTTTTCCTCAAGCTTTGGAGTGAACCCACAACTCCTCAATATAAGTATCGCATTCCCTTAATTTTTCTTCATGTACTTATTTAAGGTTTTGATTATATTAAATACTAATTACTTATTTACCTCTATTCCTTGTCTAGGAATCAATTTGTTGGATGTTCAAGAATCATGGAGAAGGCTTCAAGGATCAAATAAGAAGGTCACACAAGTCAAAAGGTTTGTCAAAGAATCAAATGTATGTGTTGAAATATAAAGTCTTGTTACTCTCTTTGAAATATCCATTCTATGTTACTAACTGTTGCGATGTCTAACTTTACTGAATTCCAAAAATATTCTTATTTGGGATGATTCATCACATGATCGATCTACCCACCCTATACATCTCTAATTGCTTATATAAATAAAACCTTAAGGAGGTTCTCTAGAAAACCCTAACCTAAGGGTATATTGATAATATGTGAAACCCTGAACCTATTTAGGGATATTTATGAAGAAATTTCTATTCTAATTAACATATTGATAATGTCAAGTTTGGGATTTTGATATGATCATGGAAGCTTTAGACTTGCTTGAGTTAAAATGATGTTGTTCAAAATCTCAAACCTCTGAAGTTTGATATAATAAGGGTTTTATTTGACAATGAACCGAAACCCTAGGTTTTGGTTAGGTCTACAGGTAAAATCCTTGTTATGGAAAGTCCTAGGAGTGAAACCGTAGGTATATGTTCTCTTGATTGAATCCTTAGCCTAGTCTAGGACAATATATGTCTAATGTATTAATGTTGACTAACATATGATGTGATTATAATGGTGATCTCCTAAATATTTGTTTTGACCTATTTTCTAATGGTCCTAAGAATCTAGGGTTTGAAAACAAACCTTAGTCAAAGTTTGAAAGATCTAGGATGATGATTGAAAATTCTAGGGTCTATAAATAAATCTTGGTAATGATTAAAGCCTCTAGTATGTATGTTCATTTGAATCTATATAATGTGTGAAGAGAATTTGTAAATGGAAAATCTAGGGTCTACAATAAACTCTAGTGGAAGTTACTCATGATGTATTTATTGAATTCTTTGATTCACAATAAACCCTAGTAGAAGCTCTTCATGATATATTTTGATAATGGATTTAAAATATAGGATATGCAACTAACTCTAGTGAAATTTGATCATGTCAATGTCTAAGTTGTGATTAATCTAGATTGACTCTTTAATGAAATCTAGGATCTGTATGAATCCCTAGTGGAAAGTCTAACTTTTGAATTCTAAAGGTTGTTAGATATCTTGTAAATCTATAATGGTTCTAGGGTTTACTAAATGTTGTAGCAAGGTATATTATACCTTTGAAAGAAACATTAAAATCCTAGATAGAATGGAAGACATTGTGAAGTAGTCTAGGGTTTATGATAAAAATTCCCTAGCAATGTTGAAGAGTAGATGTCTCCTGTTTGGGTATCTAATATGTATAAACTTGAAAAAGTCTACGTGATTCTGATATGGATAACTTTATGCTTCTATAGTTTTGGTTGTGCTTGTTGTCTAAAGCTGTGCAGGTACATCATAAAGATGAGAAGCTAATAAGTATGATGAGAAGGATGGAATCCATGAAAGATTCTCCAACACCTAAAGGAAGAATTCAATCTCCCTAGATTAAGAGGGAGCCTGGATAAAAGAAGAAATGGTTATAGTTCCCTACTTCATGTGTCATGCACTAGACCGGGACTAATAATTGTAAGCCTTAGTGAAGCCCATGAATAAGAATAGTATTCATGATTGGAGAATGTTTTGGTACTGCTATAAGAAGGAAAGTAGGATCCAATTGAATAATATGTTGCTACATGAAAAGTAGGAAATGAAAGTGTATGAGGAATCTTCTTTCAAAGATTCAACTGATAGTCCTACCAAAATTTAGTGAAGAGCAACATCGAAACCCCGTCGGTTTGATTTGATTATATACTTGAATATGTATTGTTGATTGGGGTTGTGTTTCTACAGGTGAATCTCTCAAAGGTTTTGATAGCAGCACGTTGGTTACCAATAAGTTTGATTGGGAGAGATTGGTTGTTCTTGATATGTTGGATCAAGGTGTGTTGAGGTTTTTGTTGAACCCTTAGTTAAACTGAGAGGGGGGAGGGGGGGGGGGGTGAATCAGTTTAACACATTCATGGTCTTTTATAACTTTTCCCTTAAAACTTATTATACTTTATTAACACCTTCATTTCATGATCAACATAATGTGTGAGAAATCTTTATTTGTGAACAGCAATTAATAAGCAGATTAGATAATGTACCAGCAATCTTAATATGTTAGCAGCAAGTATTAGTAGAATAGATATATCATATCAACACATAGAAATCATACACATAGACACCAGATATAAGTGGAAACCCATAAAGGGAGAAAAACACATCTTATTATTGTTGTGATGCAAAGGCAAGCTCCAACTCCCTCTCACCACTGTTTTTCTGCAGGCACTGACCTACAAGAGGCACCAACCTCAATTCTGCAAGCTACAACTTGCAAGGAAGCTCCAACTCCCATCAATTTTCTACAAGCACCAACCTACAGGAGGCTCCTACCTCATTCAACTACAACTGACATCTATCAAGCTACAACTTGATAGGGAAGCTCCAACTTCCTTACTCTTTCAAAAGAAACACACTTCCTGATTTACCTTGGATATTAGCTCTGTTTTGTACCATCTTCTCTGTTGTTCATCATTCTCATATCAGACCTGCATCATCTCTGCTCAGCCCCTTCTTCTTCTTTGCTCAGCTCCTCCTTCTTCTTGTCTTTTCTCCTCAATTCTTCATACTCTGCATTCTCTATATTCACACTCTCTAACCTCTTGCAGCTTGCTTATTCTCTTCAACTCTCTTTAATTCTGCTGCACACTCTCTTCTTCTCTCATTCTGTTTTCGTTAACCTTCTCCCCTTGGATATTATCCTATTTTATACAAACTAGCTTCATAGTTGTTTGTATTCTACTGGGAATTCGAAATGGACAGCCATGTCTCTTTGCCTTCTGCCTTCTCATCTCTTTTATCCGCTCATTCAGAAAATATAACAACATGCATTAATTTCAATATTACAGTGGGAGCTTTGTTTTCCTCTGGAGACTTGCCAATGCATCACAAACAATATAAACCAATTAAAATATTACATTTAATTACAATGAGAGCTCCATCTCACTCATACAGCCTTTTGGATCGCTGCGCATTTGTCTTTTCTTTGACTGTGTTTGTCCCTTTCTCTCCTCTGTATGCCTTTCTGTTTATGGCTGCTGCGTAACTCCTGAATTTATGAACTGCATTTTTTTTTAATTTTTATATCAGCGCTTTATAGATATATATATATATATATATGAAACTGCTGACTGTAATTTTGCACAAATTCCAATGCTCTGTACATAGCAAGTGTCTTGTTGATGTGTCGAGTTCCGCAAGCGGAACATACATACATCACGGCCTTTGTTTTATGGCCCGATGTGATTGCACACATCGCAATCATTTTACATTAACAATTTCCCTCCACCTTAAGCTGAGACCTGTGGGTCCACAGACCACGCGGCATATTTCAATACAGTCGTAACAATCGTTTTATATATCTAACAGCACCCCTTTTTAATATAACTGTTGGGCAGTTTCAACCAATACGTATCATATCCATGGTCCTTTCATAATACATCGCTTTAATAATGTCGCCCTCTCTTCAATGTATTATGATAATTAAACTCCTTTCTTTGCACTTTAATGTATATGAGCCCTTTCTTATGTAAATTCCGGCGATATAATAATAGACCTATTTAACATAGGAAACAACCTTTTGGGCCCACTTGCCGATCTTTGACTATCCGCCGATGCGATGAGCTGCCTCTGATTCGATGCGATGCGATGACTCCTTCTCTGATGCAATGAAACTCCTTGCAAATGTTTCCGATTGCGATTAATCGCAATCGCGACTTCCATTGAGTTGCTCCGATGCGATGTATCACTCTTTGATTACTTCTGATTGCGATTAATCGCAATTGCAAATCATTGTCATGCTCCGCTACCACACTTTCACTCCGATGTGATTGACCAGTGCTGATGCGATTAGACCGTAACTCAAACATATAAAGTCATAACTTATAGACCCATCAGGTCCGGAACTCAATCGCAATCGCAATCCTTTATTGTCATGCTCCGATGTGATTAGGCCAGACTTTAAATACTTGTTACTCATGGTTTATAAGCCCATCGGGTCCGGGCTTCAATCGCAATCTCAACCCTTTGTAGCATGTTCTGATATTCCACCTTTTTCCGATGCGATCAGTCACTATTCACCGGAACTCAAGGTATATGTAAATTGTAGTTTATATACCCATCGGGTCCGGACTTCATCGCAATCGCAATTTTCTGTTTATATGTTCCGCTGCCCTTATAATCTCTGATGCGATTGGGAAAGGGTCCCACCTTATGATACTTTGATTCTTTGATCATAAAGCGCTCCATATGAATTAATATATATAAACTTTCGACCTTTGTGAAATATGTAATGTGCTGCATATATATATATATGCTTTTATGTTCCAGCTTTAGAGTATCCTCCAGCGGGGTAGGCGATTCTCGGAATTTATTTATATATATATATAACACCCGGCTGGGTAATGATTCCCGGAATAAGGTTTTATATATACATACATTGCCGCTTGGGTTATGATTCCCGGAATTATATATATGTATCCTTTGCTACTCTAATATTTAGTGTATCTTCCAGTGGGGTTAGGCGATTCTCAGAATTTGTTTGTATAAGTATATATACTTGTTGCTTGGGTTGTACGATTCCCGGAATATTGTGTATGTTTGCACATGGTTCCATTCCATAAAAAAAACGCGTCTATGTTCGCTACCTCTGCCTCTACCTCTGCCTTCACTGTGCTTCTTTCTCTATCTCTGTCGTTGCTTCTTTCGCTGCTTCTGCTGTTTTGACTGTTACATTTCAATAGTCTTCTCCTTTGCTGCCTCTTTTTTCTGTCTCTGTCTTTTCTGCTTCCATTGCCATGATAACGGCTCTGCCTCTATATTCGCAGCCTCTGCCTCTGTTCTTCATTGTGCCTTTACTCATTATTAGTTTCTTCAACCACTTCATGGTTTCCTTACCATTTAGGCAATGCTCCAACTCATCCCCAAGCAATTCAATTACCTTCATTTGATACTAATATCCTCACTTCTCTGCAGCACCACCTCATCTGTCTCCTGTTGCCTTTGTTCCTTCTATGTTGCCTTGCTACCTCTCTACTTCTTTGCTATCTCTGCTGCTCTCTTTACTGCCTCTGTTACTTGTCTTATGCTCTCTCTGCTGCCTCTGCTACTTCTTTGACTGATGCTTCTCCTTACTTATCTTTTTGTTGTCTCTGCTACCTCTCTTTTTTCTTGCTCTGCTCCTTGGCTGATGTTTCAGGTGCTCCTCCTTTGTCATCTACTTTTCCATCAATGACAACATTTCCAACAGTCTCCCCCTTTGGCATTGATGGAAACACATCCACCGATAATCCAATGCTTTCTCCAAGTCTTCCTCTGCCTAGCTTCTTTTAGAAGACCCTTTCTTCTATTACTTGCTTTTCCTCCCCCTTTGACATCAATGGCAAAGGGTCGCACATTTCTCAGTGTAGATTATGTGTTTGCATTTCTTCTCTCTGATTTGTGTTTAGATCTTCTTCTTCTGAATTTGTACCCTTCTGCTCCAAACTGGTGTAAAAGAGTTGTTGAGAGAACACTTTTGGGGATTATTTGAACTTGAATATAAATTGTTCAATTATGATAATGATGCCAATATATCTTTTATTTTTGTGGTACACCTTTCTTGCCTGTTGGTGATGATTTGAGCTAGGATGCTGATAATAATATTACACTAAATAGCTGCAGGTCCTTGTTACAGATGTGATCAATGAATTAACCAAAATTTGATCTAAGAGATCAAATGCCTTTACTTGCTTGGACAATGTACATTCAAAAACAACCCTTGAGACTAGATACAATCAATTTATTGTTTAGTCTTACTTATCAACCAAGCACTTTTCTTTATGACATAAGGGGGTATGCATGTCAGTGATCAACCTCTTTTCAATGGTGAAATACCTGCAAATCCTTTGTGCTAAAGTAGGATTAAAAAAAAAATTGAGCTTTAGATGATAATCGCAGCTAGTCCTTTATTCTTCAGATACTTTGACTGTTCTACCAGGATGATCTTCCACAATAACATATTCAAGATGTTTAATTGAAAAATCAGCAAACAGACTTCACACAGTTTTGTAACAGATCTTTAAAAAGAGGCCTTGAAGATATACATGTACTAACTTTAGGAAGGCATGAAATTATATATGGAAAAAGATATGGCTTCGGTGCTCAATATACTACTTCAAGTTTAAATCAGATACTGATCTTTTAGCACTGCTACCTCCCTTTTCATGCTGAATGCAGATAACCCTGGAAATTTTACCTTGATGCATTCTTGCCATAGTCCTTTGATCTTGAAAACCTGTATCATACTACTGTTCTATGACAACACTTGATATTCTGTTGATATGCATGCTTCTTGTACCTAAACATCAATTGATATTATTTTGATAAACCATGCAGAGATTTCAATTCAGCTTGCACATTAACCCATAATTGATGCATCCTTCATAAATTCTATTATTGATCTTTCCACTGTTCATACCAACAATCATCAATATATTGAATCTGATCTTGGCATTATTTACCACTCTTCTTTTTCTGTCCTTCTGTTCCAAAGAAAGCCATTGCATGTTCCTTTCTAGGACTGCTCTAGAGTCATTGTTGCTTTATATTCAATTCAATTGTTCTAACATAAATATTTTCAGGAAGACATCTTCAATTTCTTTTCTATGAATCTTCATGGGCTGATTACTCAAAGATTTATTACTCACTTAACTGCATTTCTCCAAGTGGACCTTTTGAAAGATGTAATGAACTGATGATAGGCACTTTTTTTACTCATCCTTCTTAATGTGATACATTGTTAATTCTAGCAGTATAGGGCATTTTGTGATCATCCTTTAATGTGCTGATATCTTCTTAGATTACATGTTCATTACTGATGTTTCCTCTATCATCATGGTTGCTTGCAGCTTTTTCTCCTTCTATCAATCTATCAGATATTGAATACTTCAAATAATCTTCTTGATCTCATAGTTGTTCTTATTACATGGAGCTCTTCTCAGACTATTCATGGGGTCTATTTATGAACTCATGCTCTCCCCCTAGGATGTTGCTTCATATATATTACAGGATGGATTTTTGCTTTGCTTCCTAGAGTAGCTCCCCCTAAGACTATGGAGGATTCATTATGTTATTGAGATAATAGGCTCTCCTTTTCTCTTTTCTTTCCATACTCTATTAGGGTTCATCATAATGTCTGCACTTCTTTTAAATTCATATCTTTGTTTGATTTGATTAGATTCCATTCTCTGTCTAGAGTTCTTTAGTGTATATGGCAAATTACAGTCCTTTTCTTTGTGACCAAGCTTGAGGCATACATAACATCTTATTTTACCAAGGTATGTTTGAGCTAATGTACAATACTTTGTTCCCCTTTTTGAATACATTTTACATTCAACAGATTTATGTCCAAAATTATTGCATGCATAACAATAGCCAAGGAAATGATTTGTGTACCTGGTGAAAGATTGTCCTTTCCATTTGCTTGCTTGAGGGATTCTTCTCTTTTGCTGCATCCTTTGCTGGTTGGACTGGGTTTGCTTTGTCTTACAATATGCTGCAGTGTGTCCTTGTTTGTGGCAGGAAAAACAAGTGATGCTTCCCATAGGAGGAAAGAACCTTCTTTGACATCTTCCGAATTTATTCAATTCATCCTTAGGAGCATATGAGCCTTTAGCAGTTGATTGGTTCATCCTCTCATTCTCTGTTCTTTCATGTTGCTACTTGATTCTGTTTGTTTCTTTACAAATCTTGTTCTTGTTGGCTTCTTCTTCTGTGGGAATCTTCTGAGCTACTTCATTTTCCTTTACAGCTTTTACAAATATGATTTTCTTGTTATCTTCTACCTTGGGCTTACTGGTTTCTCCTTCATATCCTATCCCAGCCTTTATGAGAGGTGACCTTTGAGAATTTAGCATTTTGTCCAATTGTTCAGTGCTTTTCATTAGAGGTGTATTCATTAATAGTTCTCTTTGGGATTTTTCTAAATTCTTTCTTAGGCTCACTACTTCTTCTTCTAATCTTTCAAATTCCTGACTTTTCTCTCTCATTTGTCGTAGCAGAATGTCTTCCACTTTGTTTTCTTCTTCAAGCTGAGTCTTCAGGTCAATAATTTCTTTCTTATCTTCATATTCTCTCTCATCACATATTTGCACCAATGTATTCAGGTCTTTGTTTTCATTCTTCAGTCTTTCTATTTCAGTCGAGGCTGTGTCAAGTTTGGCTTTTTCTTCAGCTGTCATTTCTTCATGGTTCTCACTACCATTCACACTAGCAGGTACCTCATTTGATTGAACATCTTCTTTTTGACATGAATTTTTCTTCTTCTTAATTCTCTTATCCTCCTTGTCAGTGCAGTCCTTAGTGTTTACTCCATGCATGAAGTGCAATCTATCCCAGATTTCTTTTGCAGAGGTTAAATCCATTATCAACTCAAGGTCCTTGTTATGAAGACTGTTATATATCACACATTTTGCTTTGGCATTCTTCTGTTGTTCTTTCACCATGGGGGAGTCTGTGAAGTAACCATCACATACAAGCTTCCATACTTCAGGTTCATAAGCCAATAATCCTGTTTTAACATTATCTCTCCATTCAGGAAATTTTGCTGTATTTAGCACAGGTACATTTTGATAGTCCAGGACTCAACCAGGTCTCCTTCAAGCTATTAGGCTTACACCAAAGGAACTGGCTTTGATACCAATTGTTGAACCCTTAGTTAAACTGAGAGGGGGGGGTGAATCAGTTTAACACATTCATGGTCTTTTATAACTTTGCCCTTAAAACTTATTATACTTTATTAACACCTTCATTTCATGATCAACATAATGTGTGAGCAATCTTTATTTGTGAGTAGCAATTAATAAGCAGATTAGATAATGTACCAGCAGTCTTAATATGTTAGCAGCAAGTATTAGTAGAATAGATATACCATATCAACACATAGACATCATGCACATAGACACTAGATATAAGTGGAAACCCATAAAGGGATAAAACCACATCTTATTATTGTTGTGATGCAAAGGCAAGCTCCAACTCCCTCTCACCACTGTTTTTCTACAGGCACCGACCTACAGGAGGCACCAACCTCAATTTTGCAAGCTACAACTTGCAAGGAAGCTCCAACTCCCATCAATTTTCTGCAGAACAACCTACATGAGGCTCTCACCTCGCCTAACATAATCGACATCTATCAAGCTACAACTTGATAAAAGGAAGCTCCCAATCTCCTTTACTCTTTCAAAAGAAATACACTGTCGATTTACTCTTGATATCGCCCGTTATGTACCATCTTCTCTCGTTGTTCATCAATTATCATATCACACTCCGCATCATCTCTCGCTCAATCCCTTCTTCTTCTCTCGTCTGCCTCCTCCTTCTCTTTGTCTTTTCTCTCAATTCTTCAGTCTTCATGCTCGTATTCTCTATATTCAAACTCTAACCTCTTGCAGCTTTCTTATTTTCTTCAAATTTCTTTAATTCTGCTGCACACTCTCTTCTTCTCTCACTCTTTTTCATCCACCTTCTCCCCTTGGATATTATCCTATTTTATACAAACTAGCTTCATGGTTGTTTGTATTCTACTGGGAATTCAAAATGGACAGCCATGTCTCTTTGCCTTCTGCCTTCTCATCTCTTTTATCTGCTCATTCATAAAATATAACAACATGCATTAATTTCAATATTATAGTGGGGGCTTTGTTTTCCTCCTGAGACTTGCCAATGCATCACAAACAAAATAAACCAATTAACATATTACATTTAATTACAATGAGAGCTCCAGCTCACTCATACAGCCTTTTGGATCGCTGCGCACTTGTCTTTTCTTTGACTGTGTCTGTCCCTTTCTCTCCTCTGTATGCCTTTCTGTTTATGGCTGCTGCGTAACTCCTGAATTTATGAACTGCATTTTTTTTTTTATTATATATCAGCGCTTTATATATATATATGAAACTGCTGACTATAATTCTGGACAAATTCCAACGCTCTGTACATAGCAAGTGTCTTATTGATGTGGCGAGTTCCGCAAGCGGAACATACATACATCACAGCCTTTGTTTTATGGCCCGATGCGATTGCACACATCGCAATCGTTTTACATTAACAATCGCCCTCCACCTTAAGCTGAGGCCCGTGGGTCCACAAACCACGCGGCATATTTCAATACAGTCGTAACAATCGTTTTATATATCTAACAGCGCCCCTTTTTAATATAACTGTTGGGCAGTTTCAACCAACGTGTATCATATCCATGGTCCTTTTATAATACAACGCTTTAATAATGTCGCCCTCTCTTCAATGTATTATGATAATTAAACTCCTTTCTTTTCACTTTAATGTATATGAGCCCTTTCTTATGTAACTTCCGGTGATATAATAATAGACCTATTTAACATAGGAAACAACCTTTTGGGCCCACTTGCCGATCTTTGACTATCTGCCGATGCGATGAGCTGCCTCCAATTCGATGCGATGCGATGACTCCTTCTCCGATGCGATGAAACTCCTTGCAAATGTTTCCGATTGCGATTTATCGCAATTGCGACTTCCATTGAGTTGCTCCGATGCGATGTATCACTCTTTGATTACTTCCGATTGCGATTAATTGCAATCACAAATTGCATTGTCATGCTCCGCTGTCACACTTTCACTCTGATGTGATTGACCAGTGCCGATGCGATTAGACCGTAATTCAAACATATAAAGTCATAACTTATAGACCCATTGGGTCCGGAACTCAATCGCAATCGCAATCCTTTATTGTCATGCTCAGATGCGATTAGGCCAGACTTCAAATACTTGTTACTCATGGTTTATAAGCCCATCGGGTCCGGGCTTCAATCGCAATCGCAACCCTTTGTAGCATGTTCTAATATTCCACCTTTTTCCAATGAGATTAGTAACTGTTCATCGGAACTCAAGTTATATATAAATTGTAGTTTATATACCCATCAGGTCCGGACTTCATCGCAATCGCAATTTTCTGTTTATATGTTCCATTGCCCTTATAATCTCCAATGCGATTTGGAAAGGGTCCCACCTTATGATACTTTGATTCTTTGATCATAAAGCGCTCCATATGAATTAATATATATAAACTTTGGACCTTTGTGAAATATGTAATGCACTGCATATATATGTATTGTGCTGCATATATATATATATGCTTTTATGTTCCAGCTTTAGAGTATCCTCTAGCGGGGTAGGCGATTCTCGAAATTTATTTTTATATATATATAACGCCCAGCTAGGTAATGATTCCCGGAATAAGGTTTTATATATACATACATTGCCGCTTGGGTTATGATTCCCGGAATTATATATATGTATCCTTTGCTGCTTAATCTTTAGTGTATCTTCCAGTGGGGTTAGGCGATTCTCGGAATTTGTTTGTATAAGTATATATACTTGCCACTTGGGTTGTACGATTCCCGAAATATTATGTATGTTTGCACATGGTTCCATTCCATAAAAAAAATGCGTCTATGTTCGCTACCTTTGCCTCTGCCTCTGCCTTCGCTGTGCTTCTTTCTCTGTCTCTATCGTTGCTTCTTTCACTGCTTCTGTTATTTTGACTGTTACATTTCAATAGTCTTCTTCTTTGCTGCCTCCTTTGTTTGTCTCTGTCTTTTCTGCCTCCATTGCCATGATAATGGCTCTGCCTCTATATTCGCAACCTATGCCTCTGTTCTTCGCTGTGCCTTTTCTCATTATTAGTTTCTTCGACCACTTCATGGTTTCCTTACCATTTAGGCAATGCTCCAACTCATCCCCAAGCAATTCAATTACCTTCATTTGATACTAATATCCTCACTACTCTGTAGCACCACCTCATCTGTCTCCTGCTGCCTTTGTTCCTTCTATGCTACCTTGCTACCTCTCTACTTCTTTACTATCTCTGCTGCTCTCTTTACTGCCTCTGCTACTTGTCTTATGCTCTCTCTGCTGCCTCTGCTACTTCTTTGACTGATGCTTCTCCTTACTTATCTTTTTGTTGTCTCTGCTACCTCTCTTTTTTCTTCCTCTGCTCCTTGGCTGATGTTTCAGGTGCTCCTCCTTTGTCATCTACTTTTCCATCAATGACAACATTTCCAACAGTTTTGTGAGTAAAGTATTTCCTAGAAAGAAATTGGGTCGACACTTTGTGTTGATGTCTGATCGGGAGGGTGACACCGGGTGGATGTGCACCTAGTTCCCTGGGTTGATGTTTAGTAAGTAAATCTGAAGGTGCCTATAGTGGTTGAAAGCTTTAGTCCATCTTAGTCTCACTTGGATAGATTGCCTTGGTCAGGAATCTAGTCCATGGCATTGTGGTTCCTAAAATGTTGAGTGACCATTGGATATAGTTCCTTGGTCAGGAATCTAGTCCATGACATTTAAGTGTCTAAAGTTTCTTCATCGTTCATATAGTTCAGATCTACCTTGTAATATTGAGTTATGAATACCTCCCTGGTTAAGAGGGAGTGTTGAAGAATGTAACTAGGTTGAGTCTTCATAAATTGTACTTGAGTCAATACTTATTATTCTCTTCAAAAGGAATAAATAAAATAATTTTATATTATTATCAAATGACTTATTAAAGCATGTTTTTCATGCTTGGGTCATATTTATTTTAGGTCAAAGTCCCTATTGTAAACTTCTAGTTTTTATTCTAAGTCTATAAGATTATTGCAGATTTAAATTGATCCACGTTAGCCTTTTGAATCATGCAAATAGGTCAAGTATTGAGTAAAATATTATTTATGAAGCCTCCACATCGGCCATAAGGTGACAAAGTCGGCCTCAAGCCCAAGAATTCAAGCTCATCTCAAGCCTATATATACAGTGGAATCGAACTCACTTGGAACCATCTCACTCCAACAAGGAAATTTGCGAATTGGAGGAGGAATTTCTGGATTCGGTTTTGGGCGTGCTTATAGAGTTCAAGAAAATCGAAATTTTGGAACCACTCTCTCTTCATTTCGAGCTATAATTTGGGAGATCAAAGTTCTCTAAATTTTACAGCAACAATTGTTGCATCGGGTGTTGCCAAGGTGTTGTTGCCAAGAGAAGAGTAAGTCGAAGTTTATTTTGATGAATGTTGTTGCTTGGAGAAGTTGTATTGGGCCTAAATCGAAGTCTTTGAAGCTAGATCGAAGTCTCTACCTCAAGATCAAAGTCTCAAGAAGCAAGGTCGAAGTTCTAGGTCGAAGAAACTACATCACAATGTTGCTACTGCTATTGTTACTACCAGATTCAGGAAGGATCAGAAGGAAGGCTGACTTGACGTGGAGGAAGTCTGGGTCAAGGTCTCATTCTCAAGAATCTTTATTGAAGGAAGAATTATTGACTAGGTTTTCCCCAAGAGTGGGGTTTTGCCCTCACTGCTAACCTACATCTGGTGTCCTTGATCTATGTGTATTTTCTTTGATATTTTCTTGATGAACTAATAAGAAAAAAAATAAGAACATAATAAGAACTAAAGAAGATCAAAAGTAAATAATCAAGAACAAGAGGGTCTTTCTGCCTTTTTTATTCTCAAACAAGACCTAATTTGATTTTTTGGGCTATCTATCTCTCACACGTGCAAATTTTCTAGGCAGTTGTTGGGGCAGAAATTCTGAGTCTACTGCAGGTCCGCAGTTCTGTAGCTGGGAGCTGAAAATATGTTGTTGGGGCTCGAAATTCTGGATTGTAACTGCTACTGGGAAGTTGTCACTTGGAGACTTTAATAGGGATCATCTATTGGAAGGAAGGGTTGACTTGGTGATTGGAGGAGGTCTTTGTCTAGGTCTAAATGGTCTTGGATTGTCTCATCTTGATTTGAATCTACTAGTGGAAGATGAGGATTGGGTTTTCCCCTTGAAGAGGTTTTTCCGCGGCTGAGTGCCTACCTCTTGTGTCTCTTGTTCATGTGGTCTTCATATACATATAATTTGGTAATTTCTTAATGAAAGATAAACTAATAAAGAATTAAAAGAAGTCAACATAATTCACAAGTAATTATCAAGAAAGAGGAATCAAACCCTAATTCCTATAAACATTGATTTCTCAACACTTTAGACAATACATAAAAAAATTGGGCCACAAGGCTATGTCCTAGATGGTTTAGACAATTCCATAAAGTTTGGATGAAGATGATTTGATCTTTTCAAAAATGTATCCTCTGAATATTACACAACGAAATTGGGCTATGAGGCTATGTTCCTAGATGGTTTAGATGATGAAAATAACTAGTGGTGAAATTTTATTTGGAAGGTAACCCCCCTCCGCCCTCCCTTCACCTTACTAGCCTAGTGAAATAAACCATTAACATGGGATGTTATGCAAAGGAGAGTATGGCAAGCACCTAGCATATGTGCCTTATGTAGAAGAGATGGAGAATCCATAAATCACATGTCAGTTCAATGCCCTTTTACTGAGGAACTGTGGCCAGCTGCTATTTACTTGACAGGTGGTAAAGAAACGTGGCACAAAGTCTACTTGGCAGACTGCATGAAAAATTGGTTCAATGATATGGATTTAAAATATCACAAAGCTCCGCCATTAGTCCTCTTTAGGGACTTGTGACTCGCAAGATATGTTTTCCTTTTGCAAGGTAAAGAATACCACCTTTCTGAGTTTTCTCCCAAACAACTTATGCTTATGAAGGAATTCGCTGGCAAAGAAAAGGTCCCAAGTAAAATCACAAAAGTAAATATTGACAAGTTCGAGGTATGGGTCTTCTTTGATGGGAAAATATTATGCACCATGCAGTAATAAAATTGTATACATCATATAGAAAGTCAATGATTGGTTTACTAAATTTTCATCATATCCATTGGATATCACTTTATTCTCATGCAACAAACAAGATGTAACACTTTATTCTCATGCAACAAACAAGATTTAAAGACAGTAAGCCAATCATTTGCTTATGGCATGGTGCTTAATATTTACCTTCTTTAATGGGGCATGTCAAGGTACTCCTAGGATGGGGCATGTCAATGTACTCCAAGGTACTTCTCCAACACACTTAAACTTTTTTTCTGGATCAGGATTGGGAAAGGTACAAAGTTACAAACAACAGGGGAAAATGCAATGCCTTTGTAGTGTTGTTAAGGCTAGCTATAAAGAGAAACATCATGGAGGTGCAGGGCTTTGGTGCCTATGCTTCCGCCATGCTCTGGATGAGGGGGTTAATAGGCATGCTGTTAATTTTGGACAACTAGGTCCAAACTCCATGTTGTGATGCTCAGATGAATATGCCAATATTTTTATTGGATTCCTCTTTCGAAGAGGTGCAAGATTTATCTAAAGATCATCTTGATCCGATGACAAAAACATTTATTTTGAATTTATTCAAAATATGTGCAAGTCGGCCTGAAATGAAATGTAGGCTTGAAGCCCCAGCAGTTGTGTCACACACCCTCACTAATGGATATAAATAGGTCAACGTTGGAGGTCATTTTCACTCATCCATCCTCACACATTCTCTCTCATCATCTGATTGGTTCGATCACCTTGGAGGCTTTTCTTCATCCACACATGGGAAATTGCAACAAGAAGAATTTTTTGTTTTCAACCTAGGGTTTCAGCGCAGAGTTGACCAACGTTGACTTTGATCAACACATGGTCAAACTGACCCCAACTTTGGTCAAAATTATAATTTCTGCAGTCAACATTTTCTGGCACAGAAATCGAGGTTGACCGTTGAATTTGAATGGGATGCATTGACTTTTTGTTGCTCTTGTTTTGCGTTGACCATTGACTGTGACAACATTGACTTTCGTTGACTTTGGGTTCATTGATATTGTTGTCCGAGAGGGTTGTGTGACACTTGGTTGGCTGACCGTCTTGAGACTTTATTGGTTGAAGCATCCTGTTGACCACCATAACGCACCAACACACATATATTTTTGGCTTGTCTTCTGTTGATCTACTGGTATGTTCTATCAGTATTTTACTTTCTTGTTTATGTGATTGTTGTTTGATATTGGGGTAAAAGGTAAAGTTGCATCAAGCATAGAACATCTACAAAAATTTACATGGAATCAGAGCTGAGGTGAAGACAAAGCCCAAGTTTGTAGCAATCACCGAAGAAGAGCATGGGTACCTCAAACTACAATGGCTTTAAAGCTGATGACAAATTGACTGGGAAGGAAGACTTCCATGCCTGGAAGATGAAATTAGATCTAATGTTGGAAGACCAAGATTTCATGGACTATGTGCAGGGTAAAATCCAAGAGCCTCCATCCACTGCACCTATTGCCGCCAAGTCAAAGTATAAGAAGGGGGAAATCAAAGCAAAGCTGATGATCAGGGACTCAATTCATCAAAGTTTGGTTGCCTACATCTCTGAGCTGGGAACATCCAAGGAGATGTATGATAAGTTGGTCAACATGTTCAAGGCCAACAATGAAAATAAAGTCCTATTATTTAAGAATAAACTGAAGAATCTGAAGAAAGGCAAGGATGAATCCATTCAATCATATTTTCTGAAGTTAACCGAAATCAAGAATAATCTTCTGTAGGAATTTACAGGGTAAGTTCCATAGATCAAGAACCAAAGGTCACCACTCACAAATAGATCACAAATCAGTATACCAGTATAATCACGTGGTTAAAACCCTTAAAGACCCTCATGAGGTTTGTGCATAAATGACCCTCCATGCTCTTTAAATAGAGATCATGGACCAATCAGGTGTTAAGCCACAGATCAAGTGTCGTTAATACCAAGGAGAGAGATAATCGTCAGATCACTACAAATCGTGACCGTCGGATTATAAGTTACAAATGTACATGGTAAAAAAACACACTTTACCTAACTCTACTCTAGACTAAGTTATTCTTAACTATTTCCTATGTATCATAATATCCTAACATCCCCCCTTAAGAACAACTTGGGATAGGATTGAAGGATTTACCAAGGTGACACAATAGGAGAAGGAAGGAGGCATTTGAGCCTATCCCCCCCTTAATGACAACTTTCCTGAACTCCAAGCATGGATCGAAGTTTGGTAAAATTCGCTTCTGTGAGAGCCTTTGTAAAGATATCGGCTATTTGATCATTGGTTGGACAGTACTGCAGTTCAAGAACACGATCATGAATGAGCTTTCTGATGAAGTGCATGTGGAGTTCAATGTGTTTCATACGCTGATGCTAAACTAGATATTTACATAGCTGAATGGCACTGATTATCACACCAAAGTGTAGTTGGATGCTGTTGATGAAGACCAAATTCAGACAGGATCTGACGAAACCACATGGCTTCCTTGCTAGCTTCAACTACACCACGATACTCCGCTTCTGCTGAAGAAAGAGAGATGGCACTTTGTTTCTTACAAGACCAAGAAATAGGTCATGAAACAAGAGTGAATACATATCCTGCAGTAGACTTTCGATCATCAAGGTCACCAACCCAATCAGAATCAGTGAAACCAATCAACAATGGAGATGCTCCTGCACTGTAATGAATCCCGAACTGAACTGTACCTCAAATATATCGAAGTATTATTTTAGCTTCTTTCCAGTGACTTTCATGAGGTTTGTGCATAAACCAAGTGACAAGACCAACAGCAAAGGAAAGGTCAGGACAGGTATGGGTTAGATACAGAAGTTTACCAACAATTTGACGATATAAGGTAGCATCAACTTTAGGGGTAGTACAAGTGACTGAAAGCTTGACTCCAGACTAAAAAGGAGAAGGGACTGGCTTATAGTCTTCCATGTGAAAGTGGTGTAGAATATCACAGACATACTTGGACTGAGAGAGGGTAATTCCTTCCTTGGATTGCAAGACTTGAAGACCAAGGAAATAATGCAAGTGTCCTAAGTCTGTCATTTCAAACTTCTTTTTGAGGCTAGAATTCACATGGTTTATATGGTTTGGATCACTACCAGTAAGGATAAGATCATCAACATAAAGAACAAGGATGGTGAAGGACTTACCCACTTTCTTGGTGTAGATAGTGTTGTCAGAATGACACCTAGAAAAACCATTATCTAATAGAAATCTATCCATTTTGGCATACCAAGCCCGAGGAGCTTATTTGAGACCATAGAGAGACTTCTTAAGATGAAAAACAAGGTTGGAGTCTTTTTGGATAAAGCCAAGGGGTTGTTCCATGTAAGAAGGTGAAGTTAACATCCATCTGATGGACTTCCCATTTAAAGGAGGAAGCAAGGGAAAGAACAAGGCAGATAGAATTCATTTTGGCAACAGGGGAGAAGGTTTCAATATTGTCAATGCCTTCAACTTGTGAAAATCCTTTAGCGACAAGACGAGCTTTATGTCTATCCACTTTTCCATCTAGTCCAAACTTGGTTTTGTAAACCCATCTACATCTGACAAGTTTTCTTCCTTTTGGAAGAGGAAAAAGATCCCGAGTATCATTTGCCAATAAGAAACGATACTCTTCATTCATAGCTTCATCCCAATCTGGATGACTGGAGGCTTCTTCAAAGGTTTCTGGATCAATTTTTTCTGGAACTTGAGCCAATAAGGAAGAGGCTCTTTCGAACTGAGAACATGTACGTCGTCGATCGGAAAGGTCACCTACAAGAGAACCTACTACATCCCAAGTAGAGCGGACCCATCTTGGAAGCGGTGGAGTATGAGGAATAATTTCAAGAGGTGGAGGAGGATTTTCATCCTCGTTGTCATCATCTGAAATAGAAGGAATGCTATTAAAAATAGAAGAGAGAGAGAGGTGGCACATATGCCGAATCAGGCTCGCAGGCCAAAGGTGGCACACCCACCGAACTAGGCTCTTAGGCCGATATATTTTCATCAAATTTTACATCTCTTCTAATGATTATATTTTTGGATTTTGGTTGAAGAAGTCTATATCCTTTGACATCTTCAAAATATCCAACAAAAATGCATTATTCACTCTTAGGTTCTAAGGCTTTATGTTTTGCATCTCGAATATGGGCCCAAGCATCACTTCCAAAAACACGAAAGTGAATTATATCTGGTTTGATTGAGCTCCAAGCTTCTTTTGGAGTTATATTCTTTAAAACCTTAGTAGGAGCGCGATTTACTATGTAATTTTCACAGTTAATGGCTTCTGCCCAGAAATTGAGACCAAGTCCTTTAGATTGAAGCATACAATTAGCCATTTCTTTTAAGGTGTGATTCTTTTGTTCAGCTACACCATTTTGTTGTGGAGTATATGGAACAATATGTTGCAATTGAATGCCATACTTAGTGCAGAAGTTGATAAATTTGTTGTTAACATATTCTCCTCCATAAATGGTTACTGAACAAATGACACTCCATGCTCTTTAAATAGAGATCATGGACCAATCGGGTGTTAAGCCATGGATCGTGTCATTAATACCGAGGTGAGAGATAACCACCTGATCACTACAAATCGTGACCGTCGGATTACAAGTTACAAATGTACATGGTAAAGAAACACAATTTACCTAACTCTACTCTAGACTAAGTTATTCTTAACTATTTCCTATGTGTCGGAATATCCTAACATCTTCTAGCTACTGGGGAGACAATAGTTGATCGAGAGATGGTTCTCAATGCACTTGGAGGTCTCTCATCTGAATGGCATGTATTCAACACTACCATTCTCAATAACAATGTCATCCCTGATTTTGACGAAGTACTATCGAGATGTGTACAAGAAGAGATAAGGATGAAGGACTATGAAAATGAAGGAAATGTTTCCTTCACTGCCCGTGCTAAGGAGAAGAACTTTGGTGGTCTAAGGAACAAAGGAAGAGTAGGGGCCCAAGGGAAGGAAGGTAAATGTTACACATGTCACAAGACCGGCCACTATGCTAGAGAATGCCCTTTCAAGAAGGATTCTCCTGATGATGATGACGACAACAACAACTGGAGGAATGGAAATTAAAGGAACAACATGTTCAAAGGAAAGAGGAAGGCTCCCTCTGGTGGAAATGGGAAACCTTACAAAAGATCGAGAAATTCCAGGTATGAGGAATCTAATGTTGATGATAAAAGAAATGAATTCATTCTTGTATCTGCCCTCTCTGCTGCATCTCCACCCGACACTATGGATGTCTGGTTGATAGATAGTGGTGCCTCAAGGCACATCACTGGGTTTAAGGAAGCACTTTCTGAAATGGTTGAGAAGGATACTAATCTGAAAATTATCCTTGGAGATAATGCCACATATCTTGTGAAAGGGATAGGGACTGTGACCCCCCACTTGTCTCAAGGTCAAGTACTCCACTTGCAAGATGTAATATATGTACCTAATTTGAAGAAGAACCTTGTGTCTATTTCAGCCATGGAAGACAAAGGCTTCAATGTGTCATTCATTGATGGGAAGGTGTGTATCTGGAAGAAGAGTTTCAAGGAAGCTATCACAATTGGGTTTAGAGTTGATACACTCTACCAGGTTGGAGAAAGTCCACTGGAAGCGATGACATGTGATACTATCCGACAGACTAAACTATGGCACCGGAGGTTTTGACACCTTCACTACAAAGCCCTTCTCGAAGCAAATAAGGTGGTGACAAGGATGCTCGAGTTCACAAATGATCATGAAGTTGTATGTCAGGGTTGTACCGAAGGAAAGCATACAAGGGGACCTTTCCCCTCGAGCGTCACAAAAACATCCGATGTCTTGCAATTAGTACATTCTGATCTGTCTGGTATGCTTCCCGTGACATCCTTGGGAGGATGTTCTTATTATATGAAGTTTATAGATGACTTCTCTCACAAAACTTGGATATAATTCTTGAAAAAGAAGGATGACGCTTTCATGTGGTTTCGTACCTTCAAAGCCTTGGTGGAAAATCTAGTAGGGAAGAAGATCAAAATATTGAGGACTGATAATGGCACTGAATATGAGACGAACGAGTTCAAGAACTTTTGCAAAGAAGCCGGCATCAAGAGGGAGACCACAACTATCTATACTCCTGAGCTGAATTGTATTGCTGAAAGAAAGAAAAGGACCATTGTGGAAGTTTCTCGTGTCATGCTATGTGACCAAGGTCTTCTGAAGTTTATGTGGGGAGAAGCTACGAACACTGTTGTGTACATACAAAACTGATGCCTGCATTCCGCTCTGGACTCCAAAACTCCTGAAGAGGTTTTCTCTGGTAAGAAACCTGACGTCTCACATTTTAGAGTTTCTAGATGTCCTGTTTATTTTCATGTACCGAAGGAGAAGAGGAGCAAGCTGGATGCTTCTGGGAAGAAAGGAATATTTGTGGGCTATAGCGAAACTTCGAAGGCGTATAGATTCTATGTGCCTGGTCAAAGGGAAGTGGAGATATGCCACAATTTTACCTTTGACGAGGATGCTTCCCTGCATAAAGTAATCAATCTTCCGAGATCTGAGGAAGATCATGAAGCAAGGCCTGGAAATCAAGAAGAATCGAAGGATGAGACAATGCCCAATGTTGAAGGACCGATGGACCCTATTGATCGACCTCCTTCAATGAGGAAAAGACCATCATCGCTCAGGGACACTCTCGAGGATGCCAAGAATCATATGGCCCCAAGCGGGACATTCCGTGAAATAAAGAAGCCGAATAGATACCAAGGGTATCTAGCAGCCATGAGTACAATCGTACAATCTAAGCCTAGATCTTTTGAAGAAGTCGTAAAGCATCAAGTCTGGAAGGATGCTATGCCCAAAGAATATGAGTCCATTATGCAGAATGATGTCTGGATGTGGTTCCAAGACCAGAGGAAAAAGCAATTGTCACCTCGAAAATATCAAGCATGGCTCTGATGATAGTGCCGAAAAGTTTAAGGCAAGATTCATTGCCCGTTGCTTCTCTCAAAAGAAAGGCGTAGACTATGATGACATATTTTCACATGTGGTCGGATATACCACCATCCGATCTATCATAGCCCTTGCTGCTACGCAAGGATGGAATCCTCATCAGATGGATGTGAAGACTGCATTTGTGCATGGTGCGATAAAGGAAGAGGTGTATGTGGAGCAATCTTTGGGGTTCGAAGTCCAAGATCGGGAAACCCATGTTTGCAAGTTGAAGAAAGTCCTCTATGGGTTGAAGCAAGCACCCAGAGCTTGGTACGAGAGGATAGATAGCTACCTGGTGAAGCTGGGCTTCACCCGTAGTAATGCTGATCCGAACCTTTAATTCAAGGTTGATAGAGAAAAGGCTCTCATTTTGGTGTTGTATGTGGACGACCTCTTCCTGACAGGAGCTGACGCTCTCATTCGTCGGTGTAAGAGGGATCTCACTGCTAAGTTCGAGATGAAGAACCTAGGACTGATGCATTACTTCCTAGGCCTGGAGGTCTGGTAGAGACCTGGCGAGATTTTCCTTTCTCAAGGAAAATATATTTTTAAGCTTCTGGAAAGATTTGGAATGGTGGACTGTAAGTCCATGTCGACACTGATGGAGCTCAACTTTAAGAAGTTGACTGGCAGCACTGTTGGGGCCGTGCTAGCAAATCCTACTGAGTATCGTCATCTTGTAGGGGCCCTGATGTTCTTAGTGAACACCCGTCCGGACGTATGTTTTGCAGTGAACACTTTGAGTCAACATATGGTTGAACCTCATCACATTCACCGAGTTGGTGCCAAGGATCTGTTGAGATATCTTTGGGGTACGATAAACCATGGGCTAAAATACATTGTCGAGAGCGTGACACTCCATGGATACACTGATGACGATTGGGCTGGCAGTGTAGTGGATCGCAAGAGCACATCGAGATGTTGCTTCACACTTGGGTCTACTTCGATATCATGTATGAGCAGGAAGCAGAAGTCGATGGCTTTGAGCACCGCAGAGGCCGAATAAATTGCAGCGAGTATGGCCAGTTGTGAAGCAGTTTGGTTGCGAAAGCTCTTCATGAGTTGTTCGGGCATGTGCTAGATACCACCATGATACTCTGTGATAACCAGAGTAGGATTCAGTTGTCCGAGAATCCCGTGTTCCACAATCGATCCAATCATATTGATATCAGGTACCACTTTATCCGAGATATGGTACAGCGAAGCGCCGTAAGGCTCGATAATATAGGAACTTATGAGCAGGTCGCGGACATTCTCACAAAGCCCTTAGGGAAGGTCAATTTCCTAACCTTCTGTGAGAATATTGGAATCGTGGAACGACCCTATGTTGAGGGTCATGTTGGACGATGAGCTCTTGGAGCTCTGGGGGTCTTGGGGGATAGCTTCTCGGAGCTATAAGCACACACAGGGCTAGGCTTGTCGAACCTTGTGGTTCTTCTGCCCCACCGTTATGATGTTGAGTTGGTTCACCTCTCATGATCTGTGCCCCGTATGCATCCTACCCATTGAGTCCCAGACTCATGGGAGGTACCTCTCATTTGGCCAGTGAGGTGGGAAAATCTAGAGACCAATAGCAAAGACCGATGGGCACATCAAATATTGTCGTACTCTTTATGTCTAGGATGGCACACGTCCAACCACTTGATCTGGGATCAAGTCTAGTGAGGTTTCGGACCTCCAACTGACTTCCGGTAAGGTAAACCAACTTCGGGTTGGCATGTGACTCTTTGAGTCCTATAGAGGCTTCAGACCTCTGGACTGAATTTTTCAGCCGTGAATGATGTCTTTCTGACCTACTTTTTTTCTGAAATAAAGAAGCCAGCAAAGCAAGTTACGACGGGATGATGCACAATTTTTGGATGGCACAGGTGGATGGAATTCTCCCTAGTTGAGAGGGAGTGTTAATTTTCAACAACTAGGTCCAAACTCCATGTTGTTATGCTCAGATGAAGATGCCAATATTTTTATTGGATTCCTCTTTCGGAGAGGTGCAATATTGATCTAAAGATCATCTTGATCCGATGAGCAGAAAATTTATTTTTGAATTTATTCAAAATATGTGCAGGTCGGCCTGAAATGAAATGTAGGCTTGAAGCCCTAGCAGTTGTGTCACACACCCTCACTTATGGATATAAATAGGTCAACGTTGGAGGTCATTTTCACTCTTCCATCCTCACACATTCTCTTGCATCATCTGATTGGTTTGATCACCTTGGAGGCTCTTCTTCATCCACACGTGGGAAATTGCAGCAAGAAGAATTTTTTGTTTTCGACCTAGGGTTTCGGCGCAGAGTTGACCAGCGTTGACTTTGGTCAACGCATGATCAAACTGACCCCAACTTTGGTCAAAATTCCGATTTCTGCAGTCCGCATTTTCTGGCACAAAAATTGAGGTTGGACATTGACTTTGACTAGGTTGCGTTGACATTTTTCTGCTGCTGTTTTACATTGACCGTTGACTGTGACAGCGTTGACTATCGTTGAATTTGGGTTCACTAATATTGTTGTCCGAGAGGGTTTTGTGACACTTCTAGTTGGCTGACCGTAGTGAGACTTTGCTGGTTGAAGCATCCTATTGACCGCCATAACGCACCAACACACATATATTTTTGGTTTGTATTATGTCGATCTACTGGTATGTTCTATCAAGATTTTACTTTCTGGTTTATGTGATTGTTGTTTGATATTGGGGATAAAAATTAAAGTTGCATCAAGCATAGAACATCTATACAAATTTGCACATGCAAAGTTTAACGCTTCACCCAATTTATGGTCAAGTTACACTGCTCGAAGAAAAGTTCCATTTACATTTCCTTCTCTCATATATACAGAGAATTCAATATGGAAGTTGCTGGTCTTTCAAAGCAAAAGCTGGAAATGAATACAGGATCTATGGAGTCGATAGAGGAGACTGCTGGGTCATGGGTCATTGATATCATCGTCTGTTATCTAAATTCTTGAATAATTTTCTTGAAAACTCTACTGTTATTACCTTTTCTTCTCAGTTTTGATTGGTCTACAAGATGAAGATTTATTGTTGTGCACAGCTTGTACTTAACACAGATCTACTGATATTTTCTCTTTTTGTTCATTAGCATATCTATAAACTCCTCAGATTATTTATTATGGCTGAAAAGTAAAGGACTCTGTTGTTATCCTAGTTCTAGTTTTGTCTAAAGGATGAGGATCTATGATTGTTCACAGCTGAATACTTCAAGACAGATTCACTGATATTTTTGGTTTTAATTTTTCTATGATACCATGCAGATTATGCATATTCTCCATAACAACCCGGTTGGAAAGTCAAGGACAGATTGGTACAGGGTATCATATATTTTGTGGAATCTCTGAACAGTTTACTGTTGGAGTTCTGTTGTGTGCACTCTTGGGCACTTACAAAATTAACTAAATTTTATTCTTGAAAAGTATATGTATATGTATGTATATAGTTCCATGTCCATGGGTAATGCAATACTGTCTCATTGCAGAGTGTCTGTCCAAAACATTCATAGGTGCATTTATTCACTAGTTTCAGGGAAAGTTTTTTGTGACCAATATAAGATGTTTACATCACATTATGACATAACCACCTTATTTTGAAATTTTAAAAACCCCTTTCTGTGAGGCATCAGTTTGTTGCCACGCTAAAATAGGGCCAGCCATGGACTTTATGATATAAACACTATCGAATAACCATAAATCTATGCATTCAAGAATGATGATAATGGGACCTAGTCAAAACACAAATAGAAGCAGTTAAAACCAATTGCACAATGCATCAACTATTTAACTGTATTATAAGAGTTTTGGGGGAAGGAAACCGTGCTAATACTTAACACAATCATTCTTTATACTTGAGAATCAGATATATCACATTTATAGTTAATAAAAATGCACAAGATTTTTTTTTCATATTTTCATATTTGACAAGGCAGATGGCAACAAAGGTTGTATTTTGTGAAATGGTGATATAATACCACATATCAACTAAAATAACTCCATGGATGACCCTTTATAATTATGAACCTCTTAATCTGGATTCTGAACAACTATATTGGCTCTGATGTAAGTAAGATGCATATCGTAAAGAAACATTTACAATAGCCTGAGACAATCTATCCAATTCTGAAAGAACACCTAATAAAATGTACAATACTGGATGAAATGATGCATTCACTGACCTTGCTCTGAAAGAAAATTCCACGAAGTTGATTAGACTTTATCCATCATCATCCATACAAACAACTTACATAAGAAAAAACAAAAGCTTTCACAACTAAGTTGCACTAAAACAGATACAGATACGGGGTTTGAAACGGATACGACAAATTTTCAAAAAATCTGGATACAATATGGGAAGGAAACAGCACACACACACACACACACACACACACACACATATATATATATAAGAATTTCATATTACCATTCATCTTTTAGAATCTAGATTCTATATCTAAAAATACATAATTATCATCATGAATTTAACGTAAAAAAAATCATCATTATCAATTTAGCATAAACATTTTCATCATCATTAATGATTATTATAACATTCATAATTCAACATATCATCAAGTTTTTGTTTCAAATTTCAATCATCAACATGACAACATCATCGCCAACACCATCATAAATTACATGTACATATCATCAAAAATGTCTCCATCCATGTCATTAAGAACCACATCCTCTGTAGGAGTGGGAGAATTGTTGCCATGTCCACTTGAAGATCCAACTATTGGTGCCTCTTCATCAAACAAAGTCATATGAGCCCTGGCATTCAACGTCATATCCAAGTCAGGAAACTCTGGTTCCACATCCCATAGTTTGGTGGGCCCAAATTTGTATTTGTCACTCTTGTGTGACAGAAGGAAAAAGTTCGAATAAACATACACTAGTTCTTCAGCCTTCTTGGAGCCAAATCTGTTCCGCTTCACCAAATGGATGAAGCCATATGTATAGTACTCCAGTTCCTCTCTATTGAAGAGAAACTAGCAACCTGGGACACGATCCTAATGGCCAATTTTTGGATATGTGGAATTTCCCCACCATAGTAGTTCCATCAATCAATTAGATTTAATCTGGTCCTATCCCACATACAATCAATATCAGCACCCAAACCCTCTGATCCCAAAAAATGAGAAAACTCTGAACAAATCTGAATCCCAACTTCAGGATCTACAAAAAGCTTTCTAAAAGCTCTTATAAATCCTTGTGAGACTTTTGGGTCTTTGTTTGGTGTGGTTCTTTCTGGATCACTCAGCAACTTTACAAAATAATATTTTGGATTCACTGCATACGCCAAAAGGTGCAATGGGGAGGTCATCTTGTTCCAATTTTTATTCAATATGTCTTTTACTTCTTTATAAAAGACTTCATCTAAGTCCTTCTCCTTGGCATTTATAACCATCGTTATCTTCTCTATCATGGAATTAATGCCCTCATACACCTCTCCCAAATTAAGAATATTTGTTTCAAACATGCGAAGAAAATCTACAATTGGCTTAGTAAATGCTAGGTGTTACTCCACCCTATCCCACCATTCATCATCAACAACCAACCTTTTCACTACTTGTTCTCTTTCAGATTGGGATTGCCTCCATTGATTCCAAAGAGAACTGTGTATCATTGATTGTAATGTTTCTTTCACCTGCATAAGCCTTGTTAAGACTATGATATGAGAAGCAAAACGAGTCTCGACAACCTACAAGTGTCAATGTTTTAATAGTTAAAAAATCATAAATTGATTGAAAACCTATTTGATTTACGAAACATGACATTTGAGAATCCAATTTACATATTTGAATTTAGAGTCATAGAAATTAGAATTTATGAAATAAACTTTAAAGTTTAGATACCTTAAGGAGCTCCAACTTCACAAATTCCCTATAGATGGCTTGGGACATGTGGTGGTATGTAATGAAGGCTTGAATTTCTTTTGTCTCTTCAAAAATAACTCGAATCCACTTAATTTGCTTCCCCGTCTTACTCAACATGAGTTTCAATGAATGTGCAACACAAGGGGTCCAGAAGATGTGTTGATATTTGTCTTCAATAATTAGGCCTGCATCTCTACACATCGTTGCATTGTCAATTATTATAGGGACAACATTTTATGGCCCCACTAATTCAATTGCTTCAATCAAGATGAAAACAATGAATTGAGAATCTTTCAGCTGCCCCTCATAATCCCCTGCCTTAAAAAACATTTCTCCCTTTGAGCTCTGAGCAATCTCATTGATCAAAGGCCTATTCCTTTGATCTTTCCATCCATCAGAAATGATGAATACCCCTTAAATGCACCATGAATTACGAATGGGGCTTAATTTAGCCTCCAAATCTAATTTCTCAACTCTCAACACTCAACATTGTAGTGTGGACCTTCTCATATCCAAGGCTCTTGTACCCTTTTGGGGTTTCATTCACTTCTTTTATCATCTTTTCCCAGTAAGGAGATCACACAAGGTTAAAGGGAAGGCCATTTGCATTAATTCATGACCTATAGTTGCATTTGTCGTCTCTCAAACATCATTATTATTTCAAGCAACCCCAAATTAGACCGCTTTGAACCATGGTTGCCACTTCCATAAGAAGGAAGTGGAGGCTTTGATGAAAATGATCCCAACTTTGTTGGTTGGTTGAATTGGGAGACGAGATTTGCCTCATTTGACTTAGCATCTGCCTCATCTTGTTCTTTCTGATATTTTACAAGTTTTTCCTTGCTTAAACATTTTCCCTCTATCCCATTCTCTCTAGGTGGACAAGTGCATATTTGAATCTCATTGCCTCTTAACCCAAGTAAATGTGTTTTAACCAAGGTGTATGATCCCTTAATTTCTTTTGACGCTCACTACAAACCCATGCCAATGACCCCCCCTTGGATCTTCCCTACAACAGTTACATATTTCGTAAGTGGTGACTTTGGATCAACTTTAGAGACATTCAATTTCTTATTCCTCTGTCTCACGAATGGTTTGTGAAAGTTTCAAAACAGAAACCCTACTGCAATATCTAGATCTACTTCACCTACTTGTTTATTAACATTAACAAGTTATTTAACTGAAATATTCAGAAAAATACTAAAGCAGACACTAACTGCAGCCTACACATCTACAGATTATTTACTAAACAATGCACACATGTGACAAGATTACACAATTTTTCAGACAAATGTCCCCAAAAAAACCCAATGCAGGAAAACTAGTGTAGCAGCTCTAGAGGGTTTATATTATTATGCAGAATCTGAATACAACAATATGGGCACCAGACATGGTTGGCCCTACAGAGAAATTACATGGCAATAAATACCTTTCACTCAGAGATAGAAGATATCGTTGTATCACACCCTCAAACGGGATTTACAGATCACAAGCCCGTTCTGGCCCATTGGAACCCTTAGCGTTGCCTCTGCAGCCTCTGTGTCAGCCCTTAACTGGCTAGTGTCCCCATTGCGTCACCCTGACTGATACTGCGCTACCTCTGCGTTGCCCCTGCTGGGCCTGCGTCACCTTGGCTGGCGCTATGTTGCCCCTGTGTTGCACTGCCTGGGTCTGCGTCACCCTAAATAGGCTTACACAGCCTCTGCGCAGTCTCTGCATGGAGCTGACTGAACTGCATTCTCCTGGCTGGCTCTGCGTTGAATACTACTCACTACCCCTCTGTCTGTTGTATTCTCGGTCTTGGATCAACTCATCCCTCGTCGATCTCGCCGATCTCTTCCCCTCACTGCACTGCAACTCGTTTCGAAATTCTTAGCAAAACCCCGCCCCAGAAATTCGACTTAGCTTCAATGCTCTGCTAATGTGTGTGTGTCTCCAACTAACCCCAAGACCTTCCTTTATACTTTTCTCATTGCGAAACCAACGGCTGTGATCTAATCTCTAATCGGCGGCTTAGATTAAAATACTATTTGATCCGCGTCACTTGGAACATTTCATCGCATGTGTTTAATTAATTCACTTTAATTTTTCTAATTCTCTAACTTAGACTTAGGGTCCTCATTAAAAAAATTAATTGTTAGAATAACTTCAACACCAGATGAAATTTCTCCAAACGCTATCTAGGTTTTGGAGGCTTGTGTGTCTTAGCCCCTCCACAAAATTTCAGGGCTAGAGCACACCCGATGCTACCTCAAAATATCAACACTCCCTCTTAGCGAGGAGTGTGCTCTAGCAATACATCCACACCAAGTATTTCTAGATCTCGGCATCGATCTTTGCGCTGTTGATGCTTGGCCTTCTGCCCTCCATCCACTGCGTTGCTGCTTTCTGTACTGCTACCCATGTCACTGCCACTAACATTGCTACATTTGTATTGCAGCTTTCTCTCAAATTTGTTGTATTATGTTGCCCATAGCACTACCATTGCTAACTGTTGCACTGTAACTCAGTTGCTAAGAAGTAACCAACTGAAGGACCCCTACCCAATCACTAACAGACAAGTCAGTCGAGCTACATCTCATCACTAAAGCTCCCTTGGCTGTTGTGCTACGTATTCCTTGCAACTCTGCATTGCGTAGGCACTTCCCCTTGTTGAGATTTTGGGGTAGCATCGGATGTGCTCTAGCTCCCAAACTTTGTGGAGAAACTAGAGTACATGAGATCTCCAAGACCCAAAAAGTGTTTTTAATAATTCCATCCGGTTTAAGAGATATTTAATTAATTAATCTTTTTAATTAAGGACCCTAAGTCTAACTTAGGAAAATTAAAAGATTAAAATTAATTAAATTAAACATGTGGTGAGAATGACTTAAGTGACGCAGATCAAGCAGCTTCTAATATTAGTTGTCGATTAGAGGTTAGATCATGATTGTTGGTTCCACAATGAGAAAAGTATAAGAGAAGGGCTTGGGGTCAGTTGGAGAACACACACATTGGAGGAGCACTGAGGCTATGCTGAGATTCTAGGACGTGGTTTGCTAAGAATTTCAGAAGTGTTTCAATTGCAGCGAGGGGAAGTATTGGCGAGGGAGATGGTTTGATCCCAAGCCAAGAGTACAACGAGGGTAGAGAAGCAGAATTCCAGACCAGCGCAGAGGCAGCCAGGTGCTATGCAGTCGAGCCAAAGCCTAGTAGGGGCAGCGCAAAGGCATCAGGAGCCACGCAGGTCTGACGCAGGCCCAGTCAGGGTGGCGCAGGGGTAGCGTAAGCCCTTCAAGGGTGACGCAGGCCCTTCTTGAGTAGCACAAAGGTTGATGTAGACCAGTCAGGCTGAAGCCGAGGGCTTCAAAGCAGCGTTGGGGTTTCTAGAGGGCCAAAAAGGGCTACAGTTCTGTAAATCCTGTTTGAGGGTGTGAATCAACCACATTTTATGTCTCCGAGGATAGAAGTATTGCTGAATTTTTTATTTCTCTGTCGGGCAAACTAGTTTTGGTGCCCAGGATTGTTGTACTTAGATTCTTCATAATAATGAAAACCCTCCAGAGCTAGCTGCACCGGTTTTCCCGCATCGGGTTTTTTTGAGGACATTTGTCCAAAAAATCTGTCACTTTGTCTATGAGCATGTTATTCAATCATTGATCTGTATGTGTAGGTTGTTATATGTATTTACTTTGATGTTATATCTGAATATTAAGATTAATAACTTGTGGATTTAATCAAGTAGGAGAAGCAAATCGATAATTAACAGTAAGATTTCTTAGGTTAAGAAATTTTCACGTGGTATTAGAGAGATTGCAGATCAAACTCGACCTCCAACAAATCAGCTGAAGAAATTTGTGTTGCAAAGAGCAGTTGAAGCGGTAGAGAATCCAGAGAGGGCAACGCTATACCAAAAAGACACAAAGGTAGCTAGAGCCATGCAAATGGCAAAGAAGTCCCGGCTGGGTGACGCAAAGACAACGCAGTGCCTTCTAGAGGGACGCGGGAGAAGCCTACATTGTGTTGATCCAGTCTACTCACGTAGAGGCCAACCAGAGTGACGTTGTCCAGACTTGAGTGATGTGCAGGGTTTCCATGGTCCGGAAGCAAGGCTTAAAATCTTCAGTAGTTGCTGGTGGGATGGATATTTTTTCGGTGCAGAATCGTGCCCAAGCTAAGTTGACAAAGAGTGAGAGGAGAACATTCTCAACAGATTTCTTGCCAAAATAAATCTGAGGATCAATCGTTGGGTGATCGAAGAGAGCTGATTCGTTGTAATTGACAGATTTCCAATGAAGAAATAAGTTGTCAAAGGGAGCAGAGGGTGTCTTTCTTGCCAAGGACCCTAGATCCGAGTTTCTAGAAGCAGAAGCAGGGAAAGGAAGATCTGTTCCGACAGAGATCTGAGCAGATGGTGCCACACGAACTGCATGATCAGGATAGGTTGGACGGCTTGTCCAACTTTGCTATCCGGAAGGCCAGAATCTTGGTAGTCCTAGAGGCATACGGCTTGAGCGAGCATGTAGAAAAAGTCTTGGCTATACCAACAAATGCTTTTCTCCAGGCGAAGCATAAAGCAGTGGCACATGCGAAGCACTTCATCATGGATGGGGTTAAAGATCATGTGGTACCACACATAGCCGAGAAGATTCCGTCTAATGAGATGTGGAAAGTTTTAACCACACTGTATCAAGGGAAATCCGTCTAGAGAAAGATTCTTTTGGAGAACCAGCTGAGGTTATTTATGATGTCCAAGAGAGAGGGAATCAATCCTTTCCTCTTCAGGTTGTAGTCGATTCGCGATCCGCTGACTGCCATAGGGGTCAAGATGGAGGATGATGTCATGGTGAGGACTACTCTAAATGCAGCCATAGAGGACTAGGAAACATTTTTCCAAAGCATTTTGGGCAGAGTTGACCTTCCTAACTGGGATGATATGTGGGCTATCCTCCAGCAAGAGGCAGACTAGCACTGGTTCGAGCAAGGTAAAGAAGGAGGAAGAGGAATATTCGGCCCTAGCATCTAAGAAGCAGTAAGGTAAAAAGAAGTGTGATCTATCTAAGATCGAATGTTTCCAATGTGGCGAACTTGGACACTTCACCAGCAATTGTCCTCAAAGGAAGAAGGACAAGGACACTTCTAGTTCCAAGGTTGTGGTAAGAGATGATGGCTCTGACGATGACGTAGCCATGAGCGCCCATGAACCACGGAGATGGGGCAATATTGATCTGTAAAGCAACTACAAAGTGTGGTGGGATCCTTGTGTAGCCTAACTCTTGGATCACATCCGTGCTACAAGAGCCTTAAGACAGTAGCAAGGAATGACTGGAGCAGTGGGTGCAAATATCACGGATGAAGCAAAGGCAGAGGCTCAGACACTGGAGAGGGAGCAGCGCAGTGCAGTTGCAGCAGCAGCGTAGAGGCAGCACAAAGGAGGCATACCTACACAGTGCAAAGTTGTAGCAGCATAGTGGCTTCAAGAGGACAGCGCAGAGCAGCAGCATGTGGAGCTTCAATGATGAGATGCAGCCTTACTGACTTGTCTGTCATTAGGTAGGGCTCCTTCAGTTGCTTACTCTCAGCAACTGAGTTGCAGTGCAGCAGTTGGCAGCACGATGCAGCAATTTGAGAGGGAGTTGCAGAGCGGATGTAGCAGTGATAGTGGCAGAGTCATGGGCAATAATACAGAGAGAAGAAACAATGCAGTGATGAGTGGTGTTAAATTTAGACAACCATGGTATGTTCTATACTTAATGCTTTACTTCAACCTTTCTTAGGCCCGAGTCAATTTAGCAATCAAATAAACATGAAAGTAAAATGCTGATAGAACACAATAATAGATCAATAGAAGACAAGCCAATAATATAGATCAGATTTTACAATTCTTCTTGTCCAATAAAGATAGAGAGTGATGTGCATTATGGCAATCAACAGGATGCATCAGCCAGCAAAGTCTTTCTCAACATCAGATCAACAAACCCTCCAAGTGTCACACACACCCCTCAAAGATAGCTCCTCAAAAGTCAACACTGGTCAACATAAAGTCAATGCAAAAAAGTCAACACTGCAGTTTAGGGCTTTGGTTAACAGTGTCTCTTTTCCTCAATCTTTGTGCTCTCAAATGCAGCCTTAGAAGATCGGAATTTTTGCACTTGTTGGAGGTCAAAATCCAAGTTTTGACCATGGTCAACGCTGGTCAACACACCACAAAACAGCCCTAAAACTAGTCTGCACTTTTACCCAGCTTCAGCTCCGCACGTGTGAGAGAAAGAGGCCTCCAAATTCTGATCAAACAAATCAGATCACAAGAGAGAATGTGTGATGAGTTGATGATCAAATGATCTCCAAGTGTCTCCAATTTATATTCATCAGTGACGGTGTGTGACACATCTATTAGGCTTGTGAGCCTACATTACGAATCTAGTTGACCTTGCACAAGTGTGGAAAATAAAATCAAAATATATGTTCTTCTCATCCAAACAAGATGATCTTTAGATCAATATTGCACCTCTCCAAAAGAGGAATCCAAAAAAAATATAATAATCATCATATGAGCAGTGCAACCTGGAGTTTGGACCTAGTTTCCCAAAATCAACACTCCCTCTCAACTAGGGAGAACTCCATATGTTCACTTGTGCCATCCAGTGATCAATACCATCGTGTACTATCATATATCATCTTGCGCCATCCTGTCGTAACTTGCTTTGCTAGCTCTTCTTCGTAAATAGAACAAAAAAGGGGGGGTTACAAAGATATCACACTCTACTGACCCGAAGTTAGCTTAGAGGTTAAAACCTCTCTCGAACTCAAAAAGGGTCTCATACTAACCCGAAGTCAGTTTTGAGGTAAGAACCTCATCATACTTGATCCCAGATCAAGGTGTTGGACACGTGCCATCCTAGACATAAAGAGTAGGGCAATCTCTGATGCGTCCATCACTCTTCCTATTGGTCTCTATCCACTTTTCCCACCTCATTGGCCAAATGAGAGGTACTTCCCATGAGTTCGAAACTCCATGGGTAGGATGCGTGTGGGGCATAGATCAAAGAGAGGTGAACCAACTCAATATCATAATGGTGGGGAAAAAGCACAACAAGATTTGAAAGCCTAGCCCCATATGTGGTTATAGCTCCAAGAAGTTATCCCCAAGCCCCCTAGAGCTCCCAGAGCTCATATTCCAACTCAAGCAGGACCCTCAGAATAAAAGTTTGTCCATTATTCCAAGCTTCTCACAGAAGGTTAAGAATTTGACCTTCCCCAGGGGCTTTGTGAGAATATCAGCGATCTTCTCATCAGTCCTAATGTGATGGAGCCTTATGGCACCTATTTGTACCATATCTCGAATGAAGTGGGACCTAATATCAATATTCTTAGATCGATCATGGAACACAGGATTCTCAGAAAGATGAATCCCACTCTGGTTATCGCAAAGGATAATGGTGGTGTCTAGCACATGTCCAAACAGCTCATTGAAGAGCTTTCTCAACCAAACAGCTTCACAACAGGCCATACTCGTTGCAATGTATTCGACTTCAGCGGTGCCCAAAGCCACTGACTTCTGCTACCTGCTCATCCAAGATATCAAAGCAGAACCCAAGGTGAAGCAACGTCTGGATTTGCTCTTGCGATCCACCACACTGCTAGCCCAATCGACATCAGAATATCCATGGAGTCTCAAACTCCTACTAGAAGTGTATCTTAGCCCATGGTTGATTGTGCCCCAAAAATATCTCAATAGATTCTTGGCACCAATCCAGTAAATGTGTTGTCACTCCTAGAGACAGCCTAGAGTTGTGATATAACAGTGCCTAGGACATCTTAATATAGCAAGGAGCATGTAATATAACATGGGGAGTTATTAGCAAAAGGCTCTCATGCTATCTCTTGTTAAACAAGGAAATTATTTTTAAATGGGACCAAAACTCTCAGAAACTTGATACAAGATAAGAGATACTATAGAGGCAAGATGTAAAGCTCTAATACAAAGCATCAGACAATTCAGAGACAGCTTACTGCAAAGCGGGCTAATTCAGAAATACTTCACAGAGATAAATGGTCTGAAGGTGTTTACTGTGTAAGAAAGGTGAGAGGATATTAGCTATCATATAGATGATATCTAGATACACAATATTACCATGAATGGGCTTACCAATATAAGAATCCATACATAATAGCAGCATTTTAAAAATAACATTCCATAGAAGCTAATATAGCAGAAAGATGGTTGAAATGAAAATGGAACAGTATATCATGCATGAGCCATATTTAAAGTGCTTGACTGACTTAAATATGGGTACCAACTAGGATAAATCCATACCAAACCAATGAGCCACTTGCATTCCAAAACATGATACAAGAAATATGGATTGAAACAAGATGAACAATTTTAATAACACATAAAAGGAGAAGTTACACACTGTGAAATACCAAAGTCCAGAATCCTCTTTAATAGATAGAACTCCTCCTCACTGAGACCCAACAGGCTCTGAGCATTCATACAAGATTTCAACAAAATGTATACAAAATTCTCTTACTACACCAATTTTCTGATAAATCTGGAACCCCCAATAATCTGTTCTTAGGGCCATTTATAGAAGAAGAAGAACCCTAATAAAAGAAGTAGGTGAAAAACATTTAATTTGCCTCGTTAAGACAAAATGGCGGAAACATTCGCGCCCATACTGTTGAATGACTATGTTGTGTTGTATGTACTCTGCCACCGAATTTCTGAAATAAATGCGCTGGGTGAAAATCTCCTCAAGGACACGGCGTAGAAGTGAAATCACATAAACATTTTGTCCTTTCCTGAAAGGAAATTCTACTGAAATAAAACCTGGAGGGTATGGTTTCTTGTGCATTGTACCCTCTGTGTGATCTGGGATATCTTTGATCTGGTACCTTTATCTTCTAGACCATGGATTAGGGCTTAGAATCTTTAATGCTGAACGCTGAAATCCTCGATCTTCCACTGATACTCCTTGCCGCGACAGTGATGTCTCCAACTGCAAAAATCAGTGCTTTGAATGGCTCTGGAGGGTTTGACAGATTTTAACCCTGGCTTCTTTAATGAAAGTCGTGTCGTAACAGCTTCCCAGATTTTCCTCATAAATTCTGCCTCTGAAAGATGGTCCTTTGATGCGTTCTCGACTTCTGAAACAGAGGCTATGAATTATGACAACTTTTCGCCGCTGTAACCCTGCAAAATCCGCAAACTCGTTAAAGAAAACCATGCATGGGAAGGTGAACACAGTGGGGATAATGCTAAGACAGCGCGGCATGGTGGAGAGGCCGAGAAATACAGAACGATGATAGGAAATGCAGTGTGACGGTGGGAGGTGGCAATGGAGAAGGTTGGCGGAGCATAGCAGATCAAAAACTTTGAATTTGACCTTTTGAATGATATATAAGGAAGGCGAAAGAGAATGCGTTGAATGGCACGTGGAATGGTGACATGGAGGAGGACCGGGTCAATGGCGTGGCGTGGGTTAAATGAGGGTCGTCCGATCTTGGCGGAGATCGACGGTGGAGGGCGCGTAGGAGGGCGACAGATAGTGGGCCAGGCATCGAATATGCTGTGATTAAATGCCGTGTAGCTTCGAAGTGCGACAACCGTTGGATGAAGACCCCCAGATCGGACGGCTGTCATGAATATCATGTCGTGACTTTGACCGAACAATAATGTGCGATGGAGAGCGGTTTTGGAGCCGTACGCGGAGACACGCGACGAGCAATGTATGGAATCGCTCTGATTTGAGGAATACCGCCTGCCGCTTGAAAGGTGGTGCAATATAAACCACCGGTTTTTGCAATGGGAGCGGGCGTGGGGACCACCGATACAGGCAGGCTGCGGACCATTGATTTCACAGTTTGATCGGACGGTAGTCAGGCGGGCTATGGGCGTGACGGAGGTGAACAAACGTCGTCCGATCTGTACAGATCGGCGGCTCAGAATGCACCCGATATACATTTGATAGGCGCCCATCGGACTTGGCTCTTGGTCTCGGAGCTGGGGTCATGTGGGAGAGAAGGGTGCAGGGGCTTGGCCGAAAGGGGCTGAGGCCTAATATATTTTCAAAATCAGATTTTCAGCCTTGCACAATGTAATTTGGGGATGAAAAATAGCAACGATATGTAGCAAAAGGATTTTCTAGGCCAAACAAAAAGGAGGTCCGAAAGGTTTAAGCAGGAATGTTGGTCAGAAATTTAATAGGAGGCCAACATGATCAACATTGGCTCCACCTGGGGACGGCACGTTCATCCTCGGACGTGTCGAGAACTTCGCAGAACTTCCTGATCATCTTTTATGCCGACTCTGCTCTTTAGTATCTCTTCTTTTCACTTAATTATTCGTCACACCACCCACATTGTCAAATAAAGGTAAAAGCAGAAACTAATATACAATATGATACATCAGGTGCTCTCGACCTGAATCAGAATTGGAAGTAGGGTTTAAGGAATTGACCATTTACAGGGGTGTCAACCAAGTCACCCTATAAATTCTCCAACGTGAAAGTATTATTACCTCCTTGTTCCACAATTTTAAAGGGGCCGAACCAGAGGGGGTCGAATTTGCCATGTTTACCTTTTTCAGCTCTTCAGATATCCCATCTGAGCACCAAATCACCAATCTGCAGCTTCCTGTCCTTGGCATGTTGATCAAAAAGGTATTTCATCTTCTCCTGATACTCTGTTAGCCTTTGATTCACTTGATTGTGTGTTTCTTCCAATGCAACTAGCTGGTTTATTCTCCTGATCATATCATCAGGTTCTTCTTGACTTTCCTGCATGAATCGGGCTACTGGTAGGGCTAATTGAATAGGGAATACTGTTGCCCTCCCATATACCAATTCATATGGGGATTTCCCAGTTGCTCTCTTGCTAGTAATTCTATTGGCCCATAGAGAAAATTTCAATTGGGAATCCCAATTTTTCTGATTCTCATTTATAGCCTTCTTCAACGCCCTTACTAGGGTTTTATTGGAAGACTCTGCCAAGCCATTTCCCTGTGGATAATAGGTTGTAGAGTGACTTAGTGTGATGTTATACTGCTGATAGAAGCTTACAAACTTTGTAGACTTGAAGGCTTGTGCATTATCAGTCACTATTCTGGCAGGGCAGCCAAACCTGGATATGATGTTTTCTTCTATGAAATTTATGATCACAGTATCTGTTGCATCCTCGTAGGTATGGCTTCCACCCATTTGGTGAAATAATCAGTGGCCATAAAAATCCACTTATGTTGACCACTTTATGGGGGATGTATTTCACCTATAAAATCAATTCCCCACTATCTGAACGGTTCATCTACGTGCACGGGAATCATGGGCAGAGGTGCCAACTTCTGCCTTTCAGCAAATTTCTGACATTTCTCACATGCTCTAACCTTAGCAAAAACATCTCCAAAAAGCTTGTGCCAATAAAAACCAGCCTTCAGGATTTTGTGAGCAGTGGCCCTCCAGCTGTAATGTCCTCCACAAATTCCCTCATGAAATTCAGCCATTATACTCTCTATCTCATCTTCTGTGATACACAGGAGTGGATACTCGAGGGATCTCGCCAATATAGTTGGCCATTTGCGACTATGTACTTTTGTGATTTCAACCTTAGGGCTCTATATTTAGCCTTATCACAGCTTGGAGGGCAGCTGAGTGTGAGGAGATATTCTACTATCTCTTTGTACCACTGACTGGTGAGGTACTTTATGTGTGCTTTCTGAGTAACTCTCTCCACTCCTGGCTGCTCTTTATCTTTCTCAGACTCCCCACTTGCTATCATAGACAGATTTATGCCTAGGGCCTGCTAGTTTGATTCTGATAAGATTTTAGCTAACCCTTGTCCTTTGATCAATTTGGTAGGATGGATATCTAGATCATACTCCTGTATTTTGGCAATCCACCTTCCCCTTTTTCCTTCGTTGTCTCCTTGAATAAGAATATCTTTTACAGCTGCTGTAGGCACAAATGCAGTGATGTGGGACTGCAAAACATACATGCGGAATGCTTTAAGGTATTTTACCAGGGCATATGCCTACTTCTCCAATATGTTATATTTCAATTCTGCATCACGAAGCACCTGACTGAAGAAGGCAATAGGCTGCTCATACCCTTCTTCATTTTTCTATAATAAAACTCCTGCTACTGTATGAGGTGATGCAAATGAAAAGATCATAAATGGTTTGGCATAATCTGGCCCGGCTAGCACAGGGGCTTCTGCAAAAGCATTCTTTATCCTGATAAATGCTTCCCTTGATTCCTGGGACCACTTTACCTCATTATTCTTCTTCAGCATGTCTGTTATATGCCTAACTATCTCAGCATAGTTAGGGATAAACCTTCTTAGAAAATTGATACGCCCCAGGAATACCTGCACTTCCTTCTTATTTCTGGGGAAAGAAATACCATTTATAACCTCTACTCTTTTAGGATCTATTTTCACCCCATCTTTAGTCACAATATGGCCCAAAAGCTTGCCTTCTTCTAATGCAAATAAATACTTTTGTGGATTGAGAGAAAGACCATACCTTCTGCATTTCTCAAAAGTTCTACGCAAATGCTCAATGTGTTCAGTATCATCCTTTGAAAACACAGTGATATCGTCAAGGTAGACGACCAAGAACTTATCCTGCTCCCCAACAAAGGCAATGTCCATGGCCCTTTGAAAAGTGGCCCCTGCATTAATCAACCCAAAAGGCATCCTGGCATACATAAATGTACCCCATGGCATGGTGAAAGCAGTCTTCTTCTGATCTTCTGGAAGTATAGCCACCTGATTATAACCAGAAAATCCATCCATCATTGACATCCTAGAAGCTCCAACCACTTTCTGCAGAATGTGATCCATCTTGGGCAGTGGATAATTATCCTTTAAGGATGCTCTATTTAAGTTTCTGAAATCAACACATAGCCTTATTTCTCCATTCTTTTTTTGGACAGGAACCAGGTTCGCCACCCATTCGAAGTACCTCAATGGCACAATTATTTTGGCCTTTAACAGTTTCTTAATTTCTTTCTCAATGGAGGGAAGCAGCAGAGGATTTATTTTCCTAAGCTTCTGCTTATGAGGTTTTGCATCCCCCTTTAGTGGAATCTTATGCTGCATTATGCTGATGTCAAAATTTTTTAGGTCCTAATAATACCATGCAAACACATCCTTATAAGACTGAAATAATTTCAGGTATAGCTCCTTGTATTCTTCTGGTACTTTCTTGGATAATTTCACAATTTTGGGGTCAACATCAGTACCCAAATTTAGGTCTCCCACCTGATTTTCTTCTACCACTTTACTAGGCTGCAATGGGACATCGTTCTTGTCAAATAATCTTTCTAGAGGAACCAACCCTCTAGGTATCACGTTTCCCTTCAATTGCAACACTTTACTACCTGCCATTTTCTCCTCCCAATTACTCTCTGAAGTATTTTCAGACTCCTCATCTTCACAATCATCAATCTCCATATTAGAGAACTCCCCAACTGTTTCTAAGAATCTCTTCATTTGTTCTTCATCCTCAAATACCTTCTAGTGCTTGATGTTATCTGGAATAGATGGTCGATAACGTACCTCAATTTCATACCTCAAGAGAGGGTTTTGAGGTGGACGGAATGTACTAGCAGCCACAGTAAGAGAATATGCCATCCTATTCTGTTCTCGGGGCATGAATTGGATATTAAATGCCAAGAAAAAGTTCTCCACTATGTCCCACACTTCATTCCTGTAAGACCTCAACCGAGGATGTTTGTTTTGACATTGATTCCTGACTTGTCTGACCACCAGTTATGAATCTCCCAGAACTTTTAAACTTTTTATATTCATGCTCCTGGCTGTTTGTAATCCTAATAGAAGTGCTTCATATTCAGCCACATTGTTGGTGGCTTCATATTCTAGTTTGAAAGACAGTGGGATCCATTTGCCTGCATGAGAAATCAATAGCACTCCAGCCCCATTACCTTCTCTTGAATTTGCTCCATCAAAATGAAGTGTCTAGATTCCTGCATCATGGCTCTCTAAGGACTGCTCAGTCTGAATCTGGCAGAAGGATGGTTCATTAGCATAATATTGATCTTCTTCCAGCATCAAGCATGAGAAATCTCCTTCTTTACTATAGACTGGTGAATTTACAGAGCTGTCAGCCTTAGTAACCATCTTGACAAATCGGGTTTCCCTGTACAACCTCCTCTCCTGACCACCGAAAACTGGGATAGTGGCATATGTTAGATCCAGCTTGATTGACCCGCCAATTTTTGTTCCCCAAGACCTTGACAGCAGCATGCCAAAGCGAACTGGGATGTCGGCCACCACGATGTCCATTACGACACTTTTTGCTGGTATTTGGGCCAAATTGACTACCAAATCCTTAATCGTCCCTAGGCATTTAACTCTTTTGGAATCAAATGAATAGAGGTCTTTGTATGGACGGGTGATTTGTAATCCTAGTTGTTCCATGACTGACAGAGGCATAAGATTATGGGAAGCCCCAGAATCTAGCATACAGTTATGTAATAGCAGGTCATGAATCACTAGAGACACATAGAAGGGAGGAGTAGAGGGATCTATCTCCTCGACATGTGGGCCAAATACAACCATGGGTATTTCTTCTTGAAGTTTGAGACTATCTGGGATGAGTGTTGCTTTTGGAGGGAGCATGAAAGAGGTGACTTGAGATTGGTATGCTGGTTGTTTCAACAATTCAGTCAAGGGGACTGGGATTTTGACTTTCTCAAGTTCCTTTTGTAGACTAAAAGCAGAAGGGGACTTTTCTATTACAACCTCTTTTGACTCTTTATTTTCAGCTGAGGGTTTGGCTTCTTTTGACACAGATTTGGCATTAGGGGAAGTGACTGCTTTTGAACAAGAAGGAATTTGATCATTAGACTGCAAAGGTTTGTTTAGAGGACTCTTACCCTTGTCTGTGACTTTCTGCACTGTTGATTCCTTCTGAGTAGGTGCATCCTTCTGAAGTGGTGCTTCTTCTTCTTGGTATTGAGTACGAGTCCTATTTCTAGAGGATCTGAGATCATATTTTCTATTGAATTGTGCTTGCATGAAATCAGCAAATTGTTTACAACAGTAATCAATTTCTGAGTCTTCTGTGTCTCTAGATTTTTCCTCTTCTTGTAATGAGAACTCGGTTCCATCACTATCTTGCAATGGGCATTCTACCTCATCATTATTTGAAAAAGCAAGATTTGCATCCTCTAGCTCATAGGCAGCATCTTCAGCAGGGTTATCTACTGGACCCTCCAAGTACAATGGGTGTGGTACCTGATCTTGTTGCTCCTTCCATTCTTTTTGTAATATTTGCAGGGGTGGTTTCCTATACTGGGGATTATAACCCCTGTTTGGAGCATTCTGTAAATTATTGGAGTTTGAATTCTTGGCCCCCAAATCAAGTTTACCCAGCTGACTATAAATGTTCTTGATCATTTTGTTCATTTCTTCCATTCTATCTGAGTCTCAGTCCTGATTAGAGGTAGATTTCTCCTCTTTGCCCCTTCTTCTAGTATCCTGTTCAGTGTTTCCCTTTGATTTACCAGTGGAAGAAAAATTTGCATCCAACTCTAGAGCATCTGTCTGAGCATCATCTAGGGTGGCAGGCTTTCTTTCTCTTAGAGAGAAACCAAAATCTAAGTCAAAGGCTACTATGAAAACAACTTTAGCAGCGTTCTGATGCTCATATCAGCTGGAAGACTTAGATACAACTTATTGAATCTCTTGATAAACTCTGACACCCCTTCGTTATGTCTTTTCTTGAGTGTATTGAATTCAATAAGACAATGCCCATGATCTTTCTTCTCTCCCCATTTTCTGAGAAAATTATTTTCCATTTCGTCCCAGGTGGTTATGGAACGGTTTCCCAATGTCTTGAACCATTTTCTGGCTTCACCATCCAGAGATTGAACAAACAATCTTAAGACTACATCCAAATGTTCTACATTAAAGTTTTCTATGAAAGAGCAGAAGGTCTCAAGATGTTTTTGAGCATCCATCTCATTTTCTCCATTGAATCTGGGTAAAATCTTTAGATAATCCTATGGCATGTCGTTCAACACTTGAGGTAATGCCAGGGGAGCATATTTATTCAACAAGAAGGCTGGAACATTGGCCATTGGAGGAGGTGGGGGTAGTGCAACAGTCTGATGTGTAAATGGAGGAAGAGGAGGAGGTGGAAGTGGAGTATGAATAACGATAGGAATATATTGTACAGCAGCCTGAGGTGTTGATGGGAATAGTTCACGGTTAACAGCAGCTACTTCGGTGACTTATTTTACCTCTTCGGCTTCAGGAGTAGGATGAAGGTTATCTTTAGTTCTAACGCCTCCCCGGGGTGGACTATCTGAGTAATATTCGGGATTTTCCTCAGTGGAGTAGGGATTTTCTACTTGGACTTCTTGAGAGGAAGAGGATGGATAGTCTTCTACAGAAAACCCAGGGATTTCAGTGCGTGCTGATCGCCTTTCTTTCCAACTTCTCCTATGTATGATCTTCTCTGGGTCAAACACAGAAGATGTCTTTGGCTGAGACGTATCTGACCTCAGGTGTGGCTTTCGAGGAGCCAGGACTGCAAATAGATTTATCTGATAAAAAAATGTGGAGTCGCCAAGGTGAGGGATCTACAACTCTCAACTCTCCATGCTCACTTGATTGAAGAGTCAATAATGTTTTTTCGAGGCCCAGGGATTCTAATTTTCTTAACTTCGTCCCCGCCAATGGCACCAGAAAGATGTTGTCACTCCTAGAGACAGCCTAGAGTTGTGATAGACCAGTGCCTAGGACATCTTAATATAGCAAGGAGCATGTAATATAACATGGGGAGTTATCAGCAAAAGGCTCTCATGCTATCTCTTGTTAAACAAGGAAATTATTTTTAAATGGGACCAAAACTCTCATAAACTTGATACAAGATAAGAGATACTGCAGAGGCAAGATGTAAAGCTCTAATACAAAGCATCAGACAATTCAGAGACAGCTTACTGCAAAGCGGGCCAATTCAGAAATACTTCACAAAGATAAATGGTCTGAAGGTGTTTACTGTGTAAGAAAGGTGAGAGGATATTAACTGTCATATAGATGATATCCAGATACACAATATTACCATGAATGGGCTTACCAATCTAAGAATCCATACATAATAACAGTGTTTTAAAAATAACATTCCATAGAAGCTAATATAGCAGAAAGATGGTTGAAATGAAAATGGAACAGTATATCATGCATGAGCCATATTTAAAGCACTTGACTGACTTAAATATGCGTACCAACTAGGATAAATCCATACCAAACCAATGAGCCACTCGCATTCCAAAACATGATACAAGAAAGATGGATTGAAACAAGATGAACAATTTTAATAACACATAAAAAGAGAAGTTACACACTGTGAAATACCAAAGACCAGAATCCTCTTTAACAGATAGAACTCCTCCTCACTGAGACCCAACGGGCTCTGAGCATTCATACAAGAGTTCAACAAAATGTATACAAAATTCTCTTACTACACCAATTTTCTGATAAATCTGGAACCCCCAATAATCTGTTCTTAGGGCCATTTATAGAAGAAGAAGAACCCTAATAAAAGAAGTAGGTGAAAAACATTTAATTTGCCTCGTTAAGACAAAATGGCGGAAACATTCGCGCCCATACTGTTGAATGACTATGTTGTGCTGTATGTACTCTGCCGCCGGCTTTCTGAAATAAATGTGCTAGGTGAAAATCTCCTCAGGGACACGGCGTAGAAGTGAAATCACATAAACATTTTGTCCTTTCCTGAAAGGAAATTCTGCTGAAATAAAACCTGGAGGGTATGGTTTCTTGTGCATTGTACCCTCTGTGTGATCCGGGATATCTATGATTTGGTACCTTTATCTTCTAGACCATGGATTAGGGCTTAGAATCTTTAATGTTGGACGCTGAAATCCTCGATCCTCCACTGATACTCCTTGCCACAACAGTAATGTCTCCAACTGCAAAAATCAGTGCTTTGAATGGCTCTGGAGGGTTTGACAGATTTTAACCCTGGCTTCTTTAATGAAAGCCATGTCATAACAGCTTCCCAGATTTTCTTCATAAATTATGCCTCTGAAAGATGGTCCTTTGATGCGTTCTCGACTTTTAAAACGGAGGCTGTGAATTATGACAACTTTCTGCCGCTGTAACCCTGCAAAATCCGTAAACTCGTTAAAGAAAACCATGCATGGGAAGGTGAACATAGTGGGGATAATGGTGAGACGTCGCGGCATGGTGGAGAGGCTGAGAAATGCAGCACGATGATAGGAAATGCAGCGTGACGGTGGGAGGTGGCAATGGAGAAGGTTGGCGGAGCATAGCAGATGAAAAACTTTGAATTTGACCTTTTGAATGATATATAAGGAAGGCGAAAGAGAATGCGTTGAATGGCACTTGGAATGGTGACGTGGAGGAGGACCGGGTCAATGGCGTGGCGTGGGTTAAATGAGGGCCGTCCGATCTTGGCGGAGATCGACGGTGGAGGGCGCGTAGGAGGGCGACAGATAGTGGGCCAGGAGTCGAATATGCTGTGATTAAATGCCGTGTAGCTTCGAAGTGCGACAACCGTTGGATGAAGACCCCCAGATCGAACAACTGTCATGAATATCGTGCCGTGACTTTGACCGAACAATAATGCGCGATGGAGAGCGGTTCTGGAGCCGTACGCGGAGACACGTGGCAAGCGATGTATGGAATCGCTCTGATTTGAGGAATACCGCCTGCCGCTTGAAAGGTGGTGCGATATAAACCACCGGTTTTTGCAATGGGAGCGGGCATGGGGACCACTGGTATAGGCAGGCTGCGGACCGTTGATTTCACAGTTTGATCGGACGGTAGTCAAGCGGGATATGGGCATGACGGAGGTGAACAAACGTCGTCCGATCTGTACAGATCGGCGGCTCAGAATGCACCCGATATACATTTGATAGGCGCCCATCAGACTTGGCTCCTGGTCTCGGAGCTGGGGTCATGTGGGAGAAAATGGTGCAGGGACTTGGCCGAAAGGGGATGAGGCCTAATATATTTTCAAAAGCGGATTTTCAGCCTTGCACAATGTAATTTGGGGATGAAAAATAGCAACGATATGCAGCAAAAGGATTTTCTAGGCCAAACAAAAAGGAGGTCTGAAAGGTTTAAGCAGGAATGCTGGTCAGAAATTTAATAGGAGGCCAACATGATCAACAGAATGTAATGAGGCTCAACCATATGTTGACTCAAATTTTTCACTGCAAAGCATACGTCCGGACAGGAGTTCACTAAGAACATCAGGGCCCCCACGAGTTTTCGATACTCAGTGGGATTTCCTAGCTCGGGCCCAGCAGCGTTTCCACACAACTTCTTAAAGTTGAGTTCCATCAGTGTCGACATAGACTTACAGTCCACCATACCAAATCTCTCTAGCCGCTTCATGATCTAAATGTGATCGTTATTAAGTGCTGAGGTAGTATTGAATAGTTGCCATTAGTGAATTGATTGTTAACTGAATTGCTTAATGTGGAATACTAAAGGAAATCTAAGGCATTAATGAATTAAACCAACAACATATTAGGAATTAAATTACAGCAAATGATAGAGAGAAGAGACAACAATAATTAATTACGTAGTTTGTCCCTGGTGGACTATGTCTCTGGGTTCGCTTTCAAGTTAGGCGTCTGCTTTATTAGGATTGATCCGAGGAATGATTTATACAGCAAAAACACTATATTGACTGTGCTCGCAGGCACTTCTAGTCACTGATAACAGAAAGCTCTCTCTCTCTCATCTTTCCAATGCCTGTCTCTGCGCTCAAATCCACCTTCGGACGACCAAGAAACACTGAAAACAAAATTGCCTCTCTTGCTCCTTATCTAAATACAAAATCACTCATGTGTGTCATGGAAGAAAATGTCATGGTTTTATAAGTCTTGTCTTGAACTCCCTGATACCAAATTAGGAAGGTGGTTGAGCAAATAAATGGGTTTATGGTCTCGGTCTTCTCATGTAATGACACCTAGTGTATAGGATAAGGTGTTTTAAATACATCCTTAGTGAAAATTTAATACAAAAGCCAAAATAAACTTTGGGATAAGATTTTAGCCCTGACGGTCAGCATAACGGCGCAAAAATCCGATGAATAACATGTGACAGGTCCCCTGGCGGCTTCATCTGCAATCAGCTCCGACATTTGTGGCTTAACTTCGTGGTTTATCCCTTAACCCTCGCAACATTCACATGGACTGCTCGATGGTTCCGACTAGCGGCTTATCCAAACACCGCAGTTATGGTCTTTGTCATTTTCCGCCGCGGTTTCACTTGACATGTTCACAAACTGATGGCTCCGATGCAGTTACATCCAATGGTTAGCTGTTGTGTGGGTTTTAAACTTTATTATAAAGTTTTATTACATGGTCCCGAAATTTTAATACATAGGTTTATTGCTTAGGTTTTATGACATAGGTTTACCACCTTTGTTTTAGCGCTAGGTCTTATAACACTTGAACCTTAAGACTTAGGACTAGAATTAGGCTTGTCATTTTATGTCTTAGCCTTAGGACTTAGGCTTAGAGCTAGGACATAATTTTTAATACCATAGTTTTAGATGTATAGTCTTAGGTCTATGTGTAGGTCTAGTGTTAGGTTTTACACTTGTAAGGAATTTCACCATAATTTTTTTAGAACTAGGACCACATCACTATTACATTCAATTTTTCCACCATTACCACACACATCACCATATGAATACCACACAACCAAGTTCGAACCACATAACCATGACAACACTCTGAACCATGACAAAGCAACATTCATCCGGACCTGGTGATCTGAAAACTAAACTGGACATTGGACAAACTGGAGCTGACTGGACCTCTCTATCGATCTGCGTTGAAACAATATCCTCTTGGATCACTTCATGACATATTCTCCTTGAGAAAGGAAAATCTCGCCTGGCCTTTGCCAGACCTCCAAGCCTAGGAAATAATGCATCGGTCCTAGGTCTTTCATCTCAAACTCGGAAGCTAGCTCCCTCTTACGCTAATGAATGAGAGGTTCATAACCTGTCAGGAAGAGATCGTCCACATAGAGAACTAAAATGAGAGGCCTTTCTCTATCAACCTTAAAATAAAGGTTTGGATCAACATTACTTCAAGTGAAGCCCAACTTCATCAAGTAGCTATCTATCCTCTCATACCAATCCCTGGGGGCTTGCTTCAACCCATAGAGGGATTTATTCAATCTGCATACATAGGTGTCTCTATCTTGGACTTCGAACTCCAGAGGTTGCTCCACATACACCTCTTCCTTTATTAAACCACGCAAAAAAGCAGTCTTCACATCCATCTGATGGAGACTCCATCCTTGCGTTGTAGCAAGGGCAATGATAGATTGGATGGTGGTATAGTGGGCGACAGGTGAAAATATATCATCATAATCTATGCCTTCTCTTTGAGAGAAGCCTTGAGCAGCAAATCTTGCCTTGTAATTTTCAGCACTACCATCAAATCCATGCTTGATCTTATAGAGCCATTTTGATATGATAATATATTTGTCCTCTAGTCTCGGGACCACTTCCCAGACATCATTTTTCATGCTTTACGGCTTCTTCAAATGATCCAGGCTCAAATTGTACAATTGTACTCATGGCTGCTAGATACCCTTGGTATCTATTCGGCTTCTTGCTTTCACGAAATGTCCCCCTTGGGGAAATATGTCTCTCATCATCTTCGAGAGAGTCCCTGAGCCATAAGGGTCCTATTTTATTTGAAGGAGGTGGATCAATAGGATCTATTGGTCCTTCAACATTGGGCATTGATTCATCCTTCGACTCTTCCTGCTTCCCTGCATCTACATCTTCTTTGTCTTCCTTGGAGCTAAGAATATTTCTCACTTTCTTGAGGGAAACATTTTCATCAAAGGTGACATTGTAATGACCCAACTCGAGTTATAGAAAACATAGAAATATTAGCATGCATATGAGACATGAATATGATAGCTACATATGCATGTATCATGTACTGCACTAGTACATGCACTAATCAATTATGAAAAATCTCACTGTAGAGTAATGAGTGAATTATTGAAGTATTAAGTAAATACCTAACTCACCATAATATAATGAATGTATTGCAAGGTAAAAGTTATACCTACCACTATCATAATATACACTAATACTTTGTTCAAAGAAAAGTAAAAGTATTGACTTATGCAAATAAATATAAGATATTTTAGAAATCCAAGATATTTATTAAATAATAATATTTTAATAAATCTAAGATATTTTAGAAATTCACGATATTTATTAAATAATAATATTTTAATAAATCTAAGATATTTTAGAAATCCAAGATATTTATTAAAAGATGATATTTTAATAAATTTCTTGAAAGGAGTTTGTGTATAAAAGGAGAAGGGGGGGAAACTTGATGGGCATGGAGAGTGAGGTGGGAAAACTGACCCGGATGCTGTTAAAGGAGTTCTAACTGCAGGAGACATGAGCAGTGAGTTCTAACATAGTCATGGAGTGATCTCAATTGTTATTGGATTTTGGGGCACGGGGCCAGAAGACTTTTCTTCTGGATTTGGGGACCGGAGAGGTTGACCTCGGATAGACTGGGAAGAAAATGACGATTTGGTAATGGGAGCTGGAGACATGGCGGATCATGAACATCTTCAAACACGGTTCTAGGTAAGTATTAAATAGTCAATTGATATATAGTCTGCTTCAAAAAAAAATCCCACCTTGGATTGTGTAATATAAATTCTGTTAATGATTGTTCATTGTTGAAATTTCGGTCCTTACACATGGTATCAGAGCACAGTGTCAGAGTCTTTGGACCTTATGGGCTCTGCATATGTTTCTGTGTGATTATGTGTTATAAGAAGTATTGAAATCAGTAGAATATATGTATATATATATATATATATATATATATATATATTTGTTTATTCTTGGATGTTACATGTGTCTTTCTGTTTATTCTTGGATGTTAGATGTGCCTTTCGGATCCTTTTATCTTTAAAATTTATTTAGTTTCATTTTAGTATTTTTAATATGGAGAGAGTTTAAACGTATTATTTTTGGTCTTTGGTCTTTTCATTTGAATGTGAGAATTTGATTCTCGAAATTCTTAAATAAAATTATAAATTTTATTATTTAAATTACATTTTTAAATATAAAAGTTGATTTAGCATGCTTTGTTTAAAAATATTATGGTTTGGAACTTTGTTTAAACATGTTATGTTTTGGAGTTTTTTTTATTTTGTATTGGGTGAATGTTTTTTTGGCCAAGTTAGGCAAAATTATGCGGCAGTGGCTGACAGAACAAACTTTCGTCAAACAATGTGAAAATCATTTGAGTAACAGAAAGATGAAAATAACCAGAAGAGAAGCCTGAAAATTTAATTTTGTTAAGCTATACATATAGTTTTAAAGGTGTGATTTGGCACAACGGAATTTTACAAAATACCTAGGGGCCAAATTTTGATAAATAGATTCCATTAAATTTATAGAGCCGCACTCTCATTCTCGTTGTCCATGATCATTTGTCTCGGTGCATAAATAGTTGTTACTTCTCCTACACATAATTGTATTTAACCCTAACAATTTTCTCTTAGAGCTTCTTCGCTCTCTATGCTACTCAGATTTGTGGCTCTCTGCATAGAAGGAGCTTCTTTGCATCTCTATCCTTTGCTTTGTGGCTCCCTTCATTCAGTTCTGTGTCAAAAGCCTTTTGCTATTGGTTAAACCTTAGAAACTCGTAAAGATTTTCCCTAGTAGCACAATATTTAGTTGTTGCCAAGGGACAGGCAGCCATATGCCAAGGGATAGGTAGCCATATAATGGGTTCCCGCGAGCTTCGGGAATCCCAAGTTACTATAAAAAAATTTCACGTTACAAGGTCTTTACCACAGATCCGAAAACTATTTAGAGTTTCAGTGCCTCAGAAAAGCATTAGCTCGACATTTCGTCTTTGTTTGAAAGCTCTGTATTTTTTCCCTAAATTTCGTTCTGAGCATACTATTTTCTTTTGTACATAATAATTTATGGATTCAATTACATGAAAGCTAGTTACATTCTCAGTGCCATATGAGATAGTAATTCAATATCTCCTTGTTTGAAATCCCGGTATGATTTCTTTAAACTACATAATCTTCAATACATTATAGCGGGAAAAGAATTGTCTTTTGGATAATTGAAGAACATCAGTCATGGCCTTAAAAACAACTTATGGGTACTCAAATTTTTCCGATCAGCACAGTTTACGTTTCGCACAAACAACATTTAGCGAAATTGACAAATGCAGGTGTGAAATCTAGATGTTAAACATAGGTTTTGGTTTCATCATATAGTTTTTTCGCGTCAAAAGTAAGCACTTTGATGTCGATTCTATGCTTTCTCTAATCCAAGCAATGATGGGTGACCACGAAGAACCATGCCTATTAGACTAGCGCTTGGTGAATTGTGTTATTCAACTGACATGGTGTTTTCCACTTCTCCTGCAAAGAATCACTAAAAGTAAATACACAAGACATGCGATTAAAAAAAAAACAATGGAGAGAATGGTCGGTAAAATCAGAGATACTGGAAATGCGGCCAAGGTCATCTGTGTAATCTACTATGAAGATGTCGAGCCCGCTATTGAGGACCTCCAGTCCGTGTCTCTCTACAACCACGTGTTTCACGAACTATGCTTGCAACAATGGTTCAAATATTGTCCGCCAAATAAGAAGGCTACTTGCCCTATATGCAAGCACCAGCATTCGGACAAAGACATTCACAAGATCTACTTCCAGTCCATTTCAGACTCGACTCAGCGAACACACTCACAGCGTCCACACAACCCTGATTTTGAAGATATTGAGGTGCTACGGGAAAATGTGAAAATACTGGAGGGGCGGCTCACGGTTGTTACTAGTGCCTTGGAGTCTCATCAACAACACATTAAAGAAATAAGTGAGCAGCTTTCCTCATGTCAACATCGTGTTGAAAAAGCAAAGGCTGCACGGGCGAAAGCTATTAGAGACAAAATTAATTATGAGGATTTACTTCTAAGAAAGAAGGAGGAACTTGTCAAGTCAACAACTGAGCGCTCTAAACTATGGGAGAAAAACATAGCTTTAGCCAAGGAACTTGCCGCTCACAAATTAGTTGCAAACTTAGATCTAGAGGAGGACCAAGTTCTGAAGATTGTGAGTGTTGTCCATGGATCAAATAAAGATGATATCATCAACACCTTAAGAAAGTCTCTTGTCATCTGTAACAAGAAAAGTTGACATTATTACTTAAATATCTATGAAGACAAGTTGTCACCTACTATGATTTATCATTCTAGCTTTTCCTTGGTAAGTTGGCATTATTATTAAAATCTTTTTATGGTATGGTTCTCATTCTCTTTCCCTATCGCAATTTCAATAGTTAATATGTGATTAAATATTGAAATTTCAACAAACATCTAGGTTAGGATGGCTAATATATATTAAATTATATAAAATAAATAATTGTATATATATATCAATGTTGCACGACTCGTACTCGTATAAGACTCGTCCGACCATTGATTCGTCGACTCGTATAAGACTCGGGAACGACCCATATAAAAGTCATACAAGACTCGTCAAAATGAAAAAAAAAAAAAATATGGTAAATTTTAAGCAGAAAAAGAAACTAATGATAATTCAAGTCCTTATAAGTTATAAAAACCACAATATATGCAATAATTCATAACAACATCTTATATCTATAAAAGTACAACATAGCATATTAGATTTTTGTAAGAAAACATTTAGATACTGAATAAGAAAAGGAATCATGATTCCATAATTAAAATAAAAAATGCCAGCCAGTTCAAAATTCAAATACATATGTCATAAATGATAAATGATTGTCTCATAACAATCTTGAGTCCCATCACTCATGGACGACCACGCCTATAATAAGCCCTCGTGGAGCTCATGGTAGCATCGAAAGGTTGAAGCAACTGTGAGGCAGGTGTATTGGGAGTCTCCATTTGAGATGGAAAACTAGAGAGATCCTTAGTCTCTTCATCAAGCCAACTCAAATCAGGGGGCTCCTCCTCCACAACCCAATCAGACTCTAAATCAATACTATCCAATAAAATTGGATCTGTATCCTTTGGTTGCACTTGTTTTGTGAGCATTCGAAGGTTGTAGTAGATGAAAACCAACTTCTTCAACCTCTCATGCTCCAACTTGTTTCTCTTTTTGCTGTGGATGTGCTAAAAAACTGACCAATTGCGCTCACAAGAAGAAGCACTATAGGGTTGACTCAGAACTCTGATGGTGAATTCTTGTAATTGCGGTGCCTTAGAGCCACAATCCATCCACCAATGAGCTGTAAAAAAATAACAACAAAGATTATCATTTTGCAATGCCAAACATATAAAAGAGAACTAGTAAAATTACAAGCTAAGTTCTAACAATTTGCACTTACAAGGCATTTTCTTGTCCTTGAGATGTTGGCTTGCTCTGAATCCAAACATGCCAGATGCTTCCTTGTACATATCTCGTTGTAGGTTGATTTTGTCTTGAATATCTACATTCGGGAACATCTTCTCAATGCATATCATGACAGCTCTCATCACCTCGAGATCTCTTTGAATGTTAGAACCCTCATTATAGAATAAACTCGGATTGCTTATTCTATAATGAGGGGTCTAGCATTAAAAGAGATCCCGAGGTGATGAGAGTTGTCATGATATGCATTGAGAAGATGTTCCTGGATGTAGATATTCAAGACAAAATCAACCTACAACGAGATATGTACAAGGAAGCATCTGGCATGTTTGGATTCAGCCCAAGCCAACGTCTCAAGGACAAGAAAATGCCTTGTAAGTGAAAATTGTTAGAACTTAGCTTGTAATTTTACTAGTTCTCTTTTATATGTTTGGCATTGCAAACTGATAATCTTTGTTGTTATATTTTTACAGCTCATTGGTGGATAGATTGTGGCTCTGAGGCACCACAATTACAAGAATTCGCCATCAGAGTTCTGAGTCAACCCTGTAGTGCTCCTTCTTGTGAGTGCAATTGGTCAGTTTTTTAGCACATCCACAGCAAAAAGAGAAAAAAGTTGGAGCATGAGAGGTTGGAGAAGTTGGTTTTCATCTACTACAACCTTCGAATGCTCACAAAACAAGTGCAAACAAAGGATACAGATCCAATTTTATTGGATAGTATTGATTTAGAGTCTGATTGGGTTGTGGAGGAGGAGCCCCCTGATTTGAGTTGGCTTGATGAAAAGACTGAGGATCTCTCTAGTTTTCCATCTCAAATGGAGACTCCCAATACACCTACCTCACATTTGCTTCAGCCTTTCGATGCTACCATGAGCTCCACGAGGACTTATTATAGGCGTGGTCGTCCATGAGTGATGAGACTCAAGATTGTTATGAGACAATCATTTATCATTTATGACATATGTATTTGAATTTTGAACCGGTTGACATTTTTTATTTTAATAATGGAATCATGATTCCTTTTCTTATTCAGTATCTAAATGTTTTGCTTACAAAAATCTAATATGCTATGTTGTACTTTTATAGATATAAGATGTTATGAATTATTGCATATATTGTGGTTTTTATAACTTATAAGGACTTGAATTATCATTAGTTTATTTTTCTACTTAAAATTTACCATATTTTAATTTTTTTTTGCATTTTGACGAGTCTTATACGAGTTTTATATGGGTCGTTCCCGAGTCTTATACGAGTCGACAAGTCAATGGTCGGACGAGTCTTATACGAGTAAGAGTCGTGCAACATTGATTTACGTAGATAGAATGGTATTGGGCTTGAGGAATTTATTATTAAATAGAGAGAGATTTATTGTTAAATAGAAAGAGATTTATTCTTCCTCTAAAGGGATAGAGTGTAACAAGCCAACATTTGTAAATTGTTAAAAAAAAAAAAAAAAAAAAATTGAGGCTAAACAAACTAGAATTTCTAGGAGTGAATCAGAGAACGTACTGAAGCATGGTTGGAATGAATGACAAGATGTTTCACGCTGAGGGAATATTTTTCCACCTCTAATTGCTATATTTAGCTAAACAAAAGTGTTGTGATTTGGTGGGGAAATTTAGAAAAGAAATTGAATCTCGCATTGGAAGATGTTCCCTGGGAGTTGTTCGAGGAAAGTACAGAACATCAGTCCACTGTAGTGAAATCCTCATGTACTATTAACATCATAAAAATCAAAATATTATTTGATACTGGTGCTATTGATAGTTGCATTTCGTCATATGCATTAAATAGATATGGGTTGGCAACCACAAGCAAAACGATTTCATACAGGTAGAAATGTTTTCAGGAGAACTTCAGTTCGTAGGTTTAAGTGTTGAGGAATGCAAAGTTAATCTAGGGGTCTGTTCGACTAGGTTGAAAATACTAGGACGAATGATCACAATGGGAAATATCTTAGTTTCTTAACCATTTCCCAAGATCATTCTTGGATATCACCACCTCATTTTCATAATTATAAGCAACAATCCTAATATAATCCGAGTTTTAATACTCCGAGTCATCCTTGATAATTTACCCAAAGTATTCAGTGTATGAAACATTCAATGACAGGGAAAATGGTTTTTCAACTTTGGAAGAAATTGACGGTTTTAACAATCATGATAAAATGAAATTTTTATATAATTTGATATTCAAAAGCTAGGAAGCCTGGGGTGATATATTTTATTAGAAGAGATGGGATATTAATGTTGATTTATGTGTCAAAGACATATATCAAGCTCAATCCCACTTGATTCCTAATCCATTATTTTTGTTTTACATTCCATTCTTCAAGTGACATTGAGTTTTCCATATATATATCTTACTCGCTGATAACTATAACCACTGATGATATGAATTTATGAAAATATCATTTATACCCCTTTCCTATGTTAATACTTTAATTACTATCCAAGTGTATGTGTCAGTGGTTTAAGGAGTAGTGTGAAGGTTTAAATTTTTATATTGTAATATACACTAAATTGGATATTTTGATATTCAAACAATTATGTCATTGTTAAGATAGATAATTAGCCATTTACAATCGTAAGGACATATCGATATCCAAAACAAAATAATATGGCAACATAACATTTTCATGGAAAGAAAAACAATGTGGTTTAGGAAAGAGAAATTAGGGACATTATGACACTATATAAGATGATTCATAGAAATTATTTAGGCATATATAAAGATTATTTGGTAGAGTTTCTCCAAAGAAATTAACTCTTGAAGAAAGGAAGAATGGTAATGAAAGCATGACTAGGGACCTTATGACAAGACCGTTAGATGTAAAGTAAGATACAACCACATAAAAGGCTAAGCTAGTTTGAGGTAAATTGATGGATGAAACATATGTTAAAATGGTAAGAAACCACCCTATAAGGTAGTAAACACACTATTAGAACAAGACGATATAGTTACCAAGAGAGTGCAGTGGAAAATTTCAAAATTTGATCTCCATTGTTACCATAATATAATCAATATAGTACCTAAGTAGGACAGGAAAAGAACGAAATGGAAAACTTCTAATGATGATAATAAATGTTAGTTATCATAATCAACTTAGAATATTGATATTGACAAAATAGCACCAAAGGTGAGTGAGGGGAAGTTTCACAAAGCAACATAAGAAGTCAATGACATTAGATTAAAGAGTGAATCTATAATAAAATTGATCAATTATAGCATAATTTATGTGCATGGCAACATCTATAATAGTTTCGCCCTCTAATGGGAGAGTCACATTATAAAATTTTCTTTGAGTGACTAACTATATCCATGGATTATGGACATTAGGGAGTGATTAGGAAATTATATCCCGTGATGCCTTAAAACCTGAAATGACAAGTAGATTACATTCGATATCCACTTTATTGAATTTATTTATAGGGTACTCAAGTTGGGAAATAGTAACGACATTTCCAAGTATAATAATTGTATGCATTAAGAGAAGAAAAGAAAACCATAATGACTAGAGGCGAGAAAATAAAGTCAGATTGATAATATGTTTTTCAAATTAAAGTAAACATGGGATATTAGGAGTATATGGTATGAGGAAGAAAAAGAGTGTTTATATCTAAAAGAATTTTCTTAAAAATATGTGCAACATGATTTGGTAAAGGTCAAAGCAATGACCTATAAGGAGTTGTGAATACTCCTAATTTGTTCAGAATAACAAGTGACAAACTGGGAAAATGTTTAAAGATAATAATTGTACACCGTTAGAAAAGAAGATACATTTGGTGATGAGATGAGGCCTAAGGACTAATAAAAAAATGATTGATGTGAAGAAAAGAATAGGGTATACCAGTGATGTGTTATGTGCTTAGATTAAACGAGTCAATATAATAGAAATGAAACAATAGTTTAAGGAATGATGGTAAAGCTAGTAATATCCTAGCTAGAGTTAAGACTCTAAATGGTGAAACTTGTAAGAAAAGAGAATATATCAAAACTGTAGCATACTGATAATGTGACTATGCATGTCTTATAAATTGTGAAATTCTTATTGAAAGAGGAAATTATTATTTGTCAACAATTGACATCTTATTGAAAACATGACACTCTTAGTAGACCAGGTATAATGCAAAGTGAATAATGAATTTTCAAGCAGTAACAAATTCCTTCAATGAAGATAAACCTCCCACTAAGGGATCTTTAGAGTAGTCAATTAACTCTTCCTCCATCTCCAGCATAAAACTAATTATTAGCACTGCAATACCCTACTCCATGGCTTCTAGATTTTAGGTTGAAGATGAGCTGAAATAACATGATAAAGAAGTTAATGTTATTATCTCTTGGGATCCAGATTACAGATCAAAGATAATTAAACTTAAAAAACAAATAAATAACAAGAATTAAAAGATTTGCTGGATCCATATGTAGTTTTGTGTTTTAGAGTTCTTAATCAATCTGTATCAAGAAATTAGATCATGCTTTGACTAAATAGTAGGTGTTTTGTGCTTTTGTTTCAATTCATCTCATTTCTATATATGCAATCATAAAGGTTGGAGCATCCCTCCATTTAGATTTAGAGTCTCAACCTGTGACTTTTATAAGTTTAATCGGTTAATATAGTATAGAAAATAGTAGCTACACTCTTATTTGTATATCCGTGTTCGATTATTCTATGTGACATTTATAACTGTGGATTATATTTATAAGCATTTAAAAACTTATTTTGTATAATCTTATCTTATTTTGGATGGATACTTAAGACTGTCATTTTGTACTATGACATGTGAGAATATATTAATTGCTTAAACATTGTTGGTACATGGATACCAATATGAAGAAAGTTTTGCTTAAACATTGTTGGTACAGGGATACGGATATAAATAACGAATTATGTTATGGATATGGTATCTATAATTTTACATATCAACATAAAATGATGAGATAGAAATAAAAGAGTGATTGCACTTGACTATTCAAGGTGAAAATGAATTTACAGACCTATTGGATAAACATAACCAAGTATGTTATATGAACTCAAGGATCAATATCGCAGATAGCAACATATTTGGAATGTGTAGAAATTGTTATGTGGGTAACAATTTGCTTTAAAACATATTGATACATATGTTATAATTTGTGGACAAGTGTTTTACATCGCAGATGATATTGTTACCAAACTGACCGCGTAATGAAAAAACTCCAAGAACAATTGAGATGCACTGAGATTCCATGATAGGGTGTTAACCCTGGTTCTACTAGAAGGGGTGGAGGTGTTGCCCACAGTTTATCCTCCAAAACCTGGAGTCATGGGAGGGTTGTCATGGGAGGGTTGTGCAAGTCACGCTCCCCTAGATGTGTGATGATGATTATCGGATGCTCACTGGTCAATCAGGTTGACGTAATCAACGTTGACACCCTTAAGGTCTATGAATGGTTGGATCAGTAAAACTGATGCCATGGCATATTCTTGTAAAGGACGGAAAGAATGGGAGTGGAAGAGATTAGAGAGGATAGGATGATTCTAGAATAACTTGGGAACTATGTTGGGGAAAGACGTGACTACTAAATTTGTAAACCAATAAATGATCAAAACATAAATGTTAAAGTGTTCTCACACATTAAATGAAAATTCGATTATGGTACACCACCCTTATATGATTATACTAATCACCTATATGATTAATGATATACGACATAAAACTTAACTTCGGGACAAAGTTTTCTGAAAGAGAGGTGTATGTAATGACCCAACTCGAGTTATAGAGAACATAAAAATATTAGCATGCATATGAAATCTGCATATGATAGCTACATATGCATGTATCACGTGTACTGCACTAGTACATGCACTAATCAATTATGAAAAATCTCGATGTAGAGTAATGACTGAATTATTGAAGTATTGAGTAAATACCTAACTCACCAGAATATAATGAATGTATTGTAAGGTAAAAGTTATACCTACCACTCTCATAATATAAACGAATACTTTGTTCAAAGAAAAGTAAAAACATTGACTTATGCAAATAAATCTAAGATATTTTAGAAATCCAAGATATTTATTAAATAATAATATTTTAATAAAACTAAGATATTTTGGAAATCCAAGATATTTATTAAAAGAGGATATTTTAATAAATATCTTGAAAGGAGTTTGTGTATAAAAGGAGAAGGAGGGGAAACTTGATGGGCATGGGGAGTGAGGTGGGAAAACTGACCTGGATGTTGTCAGAGGAGTTCTAATTGCGGGAGACATGAGCAGTGAGTTCTAACAGAGTCATGGAGTGATCTCGATTGTTATTGGAGTTTTGGGCACGGGGGCCAGAAGACTTGTTTTCTCGATCTGGGGGCCAGAGAGGTTGACCTCAAATAGGCTGGGAAAAAAACGACAGTTTGGTAATGGGAGCTGGAGCCATGGCGGATCAGGAACATCTTCAAAAACGGTTACAGGTAAGTATTAAATAGTCAATTGATATATATTTTGCTTCAAAAAAAAATTCCACCCTGGATTGTGTAGTATAAATTATGTTAATGATTGTTCATTGTTGAAATTTTAGTCCTTACAGAGATTGTGGCATATCTCCACTTCTCTTTGACCAAGCACATAGATTCTATATGACTTCGAAGTTTCATTATAGCCACAAATATTCCCTTCTTTCCAAAAACATCCAACTTGCTTCTCTTTTCTTTCGACACATGAAAGTAAACAGGACCACCAAAAACTCTAAAATGAGAAACATCAGGTTTCTTACCAAAGAAGACATCTTCGGGGGTCTTGGAGTCCAGAGCAGAATGTGAGCATCTATTTTGAACATACACAACAGTGTTCACAACTTCTCCCCATAGAAACTTCGGAAGACCTTAGTCACGTAGCATGGCGCGGGCAGCTTCCACAATGGTCCTATTCTTTCTTTCAGCAACACCATTTTTCTCGAGAGTATACATAGTTGTGGTCTCCCTCTTAATGCCAGCTTCACTGCAAAAGTCATTGAATTCATTTGACTCATACTCGGACCCATTATCGGTCCTCAAAACTTTGATTCTTTTCTCGGTTTGATTTTCCACCAAGGCCTTGAAGGTACGAAACCATTTGAATGCTTCGTCTTTCTTCTTCAAGAAATATATCCAGGTCTTGCGAAAGAAGTCATTTGTAAAAGTCATGTAATAGGAACATCCTCCCAAGGATGTCACGGGCAGCATACCAGATAAATCAGAATGTATCAACTGCAAGATATCAGTTGTCTTTGTGACACTTTAGGGGAATGGTCCCCTTGTATGCTTCCCTTCGGCACAACTCTAACATATACCTTCATGATCATCTTTAAATTTAGGCATCCCTGTCACCACCTTCCTTGCTTTTGGAAGGGATTTTTAATGAAGGTGCACAAACCTCCGATGCCATAACTCTATTTGAGGATTTGTATCACATGACATAGCCCCCAATGGACTTCCTCCAACCTAGTAGAGTGTATCAAATCTAAAACCAATAGTAAGAGTTGCCTTGAATTTCTTCTTCCAGATGCATACCTTTCCATCAACAAATGCCACCTTGAATCCTTTGTCTTCCATTGCCGAGATAGACACGAGGTTCTTCTTCAAATCAGGTACGTACAACACATCTTGTAAACGGAGGACTTGACCTTAAGATAGATGAAGGGTCACAGTCCCTATCTCTTTCAAGAGATAGGTGGCATTATCTCCAAGGATAATTTCTAGATTTGTATCCTTCTCAATCAAATCAGAGAGGGTTTATTTATAACCAGTGAGGTGCCTTGAAGCACCACTATCAATCAACCAGACATCCAGGGTGTTGAGAGGAGATGAAACAGAGAGGGCACATACAAGAATAAATTCATTTTTCTTATTGTCAACAACATTAGACTCATCGTACCTGGAATTTCTTGACCTCTTGAAAGGTTTCCCATTTCCACTACGATGAGAGGGAGCCTTCCTTTTTCCTTTGAACCTGTTTTTCCTTTGATTGTCATTCACCCTATATTGTTGTTGTCATCATCCGTGGGAGAGTCCCTTCTATTGGGGCACTCTCTTGCATAGTGACCAAACGTGTTACAAGTGTAACATCTTCCTTTCCTTCCTTTGGGCCCCGCTCTTCCATGGTTTTGATTTCTCGAACCACCATTGTTCCTCTTCTTTGCATGAGCGGCGAAGACAGTAGGGTCACCTCCATTTCCATTAGAAGGATGATCTCTCTCCATCATTATTTTCTCCTCTTGAGTGCATCTCGTCAATATTTCATCAAAATCAAGAATCACATTATTATTAAGAATAGTGGTATTTAATACATACCAATCATGGGGGAGACCTCCAAGCACAATGAGAACCATCTCTCGATAAGCTATTTCTTCTCCAATAGCTTACAAATTATTCCTGATTTTAGTGAGCCTCATAAAATAGGATTGAATGGATTCTTCTTTTCCCTTCTTGATATTCTTCAATTGATTCTTGAAGAAAAAAACTTGATTAGCATTACTAGCCCTGAACATGCTAACCATCTTATCATACATCTCTTTAGATGTGCTCAGCTCATAAATGTTAGCAACCAAGTGCTTATGAATAGAATCCTGGATAATCATCTTTGCTTTGATTTCCCCTTTTCTATACTTTGTCTTTGTGGCAGCAGGGGCATTTTATGGAGGCTCAAGAATCTTCCTCTGCACATAATCTATGACATCTTGATCTTCTAATGCCAAATCCAAGGACATCTTCCATGCATGATAATCAGACTTATCAGTCAATTTATCATCAGATTTGAAACCCTTATAGGTTGAGGAGGCCATTGGTCCTTGATAGGATTTCTTCTTCGGTGATTTCTTTTCACACTAGTTTGGGCTTTGTCTTCACCTCAGCTCTGATTCCATGTTAAATTTAGACAACCATGGTATATTCTATGTTTAATGCTTTACTTCAATCTTTCTTAGGCTCGATTCAATTTAGAAATCACATAAACATGAAAGTAAAATGCTGATAGAACACAATAATAGATCAACAGAAGAGAAGCCAATGAGATAGATCAGATTTTACAATTCTTCTTGTCCAGCAAAGATAGAGAATGATGTGCGTTACGGAAGTCAACAAGATGCATCGGCCAGCGAAGTCTTTCTCAACATTAGATTAGCCAACACTCCAAGTGTTACACACACCCCTCAAAAACAACTCCTCAAAAGTCAACGTTGGTCAACAGAAAGTCAACGCAGAAAGTCAATGCTGCAGTTTAGGGCTTCGGTCAACGGTTTCTCTTTTCCTTGATCTTTATGCCCTCAAATGCGACCTTAGAAGATCGGAATTTCTGCATTTGTTGGAGGTCAAAACTCCAAGTTTTGACCACAGTCAACGCTGGTCAACGCACAACAAAACAACCCTAAAACTAGTATGCATTTTTACCCAACTTCAGCTCCGCACATGTGAGAGAAAGAGGCCTCCAAACGCTCATCAAACCAATCAGATCACAAGAGAGAATGTGTGATGAGTTGATGATCAAATGATCTCCAAGTCTCTCCAATTTATATCCATCAGTGAGGGTGTGTGACACATCTATTAGGCTTGTGAGCGTGCATTACAAATTTGGCCGACCTTGCACAAGTGTGGAAAATAAAATCAAAATATATGTTCTGCTCATCCAAACAAGATGATCTTTAGATCAATCTTTCACTTCTTCGAAAGAGCAATCCAACAAAAATATAATCATCATCATATGAGCACTACAACCTGGAGTTTGGACCTAGTTGCCCAAAATTAATAAGTGGCCATGCAACGAGCCAAGCATCAGAGTGGAGACCGATGCTAGAGATCAGAGCAGTACTTCAGAGTGAAGTATAGTGCTAGAGCACATTCCTTTCTAAGGGGGAGTGTTGAGATTTTGGGGTAGCATTGGATGTGCTCTAGCTCCCAAACTTAGTGGAGGAGATGGAGTACATGAGATCTCCAAGTCCCATAAAGCATTTTGAAGAATTCCATCTAGTTTAAGAGATATTTAATAATTAATCTATTTAATTAAGGACACTAAGTCTAACTTAGGAAAATTAAAAGATTAAAGTTAATTAAATTAAACATGTGATGAGAATGACTTAAGTGACGTGGATCAAGTAGCTTCTAATATTAGCCGTCGATTAGAGATTAGATCACGGTCGTTGGTTTCCCAACGAGAAAAGTATAAGAGAAGGGCTTGGGGTCACTTGGAGAACAAACACATTGGTGGAGCACTGAAGCTAAAAGTTGATATTCTAGGGCGTGGTTTGCTAAGAATTTCAGAAGTGTTTCAGTTACAGCAAGGGGCAGTATTGGCGAGGGGGATGGTTTGATCCCAGGCCAAGAGTACAACGAGGGCAGAGAAAATTATAAGAGAATGGCTTGGGGTCAGTTGGAGAACACACACATTGGCAGAGCACTGAAGCTAAGTTGAGATTCTAGGGCGTGGTATGCTAAGAATTTCAGAAGTGTTTGGGTTGCAGCAAGGGGCAGTATTGGCAAAGGGGATGGTTTGATCCCAGGCCAAGAGTACAATGAGGGCAAAGAAGTAGCATTCCATACCAGCGCAGAGGCATCTCGATGCTACGCAGTCCAGCCAGAGCCCAGTAGGGGCAGCGCAGAGGCAAAAGGAGCCATGCAGGGCTAATGCACGCCCAGTAAGGGCAGCGCAGGGGCAGCGTAAGCCCTTCAAGGGTGACGTAGGCCCTTCCTGAGCAGTGCAGAGGCTAATACATAGGGCTTCAGAGCAGCATTGGGGTTTCCAGAGAGCCAAAAAGGGTTGTAGTTCTATAAAACTCGTTTGACGGTGTGAATCAACCACATTTTCTGTCTCCAAGGATAAAGGTATTGTTGCCGTTTTTATTTCTCTGTCGGGCAAACCAGTTTTGGTGCCCAGGATTGTTGTACTTAGATTCTGCATCATAATGAAAACCCTCCATAGCTAGTTGCACTAGTTTTCCCACATTGGAATTTTCTGGGGACATTTGTCCAGAAAATATGTGTGCCACTTTGTCTGTGAGTATGTTATTTAGTCATTGATATGTGTGTGTAGGTTGGTATATGTATTTACTTTGATGTTAATTCCGAATATTCAAATTAATAACTTGTGGATTTAATCAAGTACGAGAAGTAAATCGAGAATTAACAGTAAGATTTCTTAGGTAAATAAATTTTCACACCCCTTTGCGTTGTTGCTTCTACATTGTTGTTGCATCTGCACTGCGCTACTCCCATATACAACATCCCAGCTCTGCCCTTCGCTTCACTATGATCTCCTACACCCACTACTCCACTTGTCAAGCTAACGTCTTAAGGCTCCCATAGCTCGTATGTGATCCAAGAGTTGGGCACCCCAAGGATCCCGCCACTCCATCTATAACTGCTCTACATATCAATGTCGCCCCACTTCCGTGGCTCATGAGCACTCATGGCTACATCATCATCACTCTGATCGTCTCCCTTAGCTGTTGCTGCCTTGGATTTAGAAGATCCCTTGTCCCTCTTCTTAGGACAATGGCTGGCGAAGTGTCCAAGTTCGCCACAATTAAAGCACCAGATCTTGGATAGGTCCCTCTTCTTCTTCCCTTGCTGCCTCCTTTCCTTTGATGCAAGGGTTGCATCCTCCTCTTCCTTATTTACTTTTACTGTCTCGTTGTTGCTGCTTTGCCTCTTGGTAATCCTCCTAATTTCCTCCTATCGGAGGATTTCCCACATATCCGCCCTGTTAGCACCCAATTTTTTTTTATTTTTTTAAACATTGTATGTCTACATTGTTTTTGGTTATAGTTTCAAGTAGGTCTAAAGTCACTTTTGTCTTGATAAAGGGTAGGTCATAGTTTATTCAGTTTCAAAGGTCATTTTCAAGTTCAAATAAACTTGTTAATTTCTGAACATGTTCTATGCCATTTCAGATTAGGGCACAATACTGAAGAAGATAGAACATACTAATAGATCGATAGAAGACAAGCCAAAACAGAGATAAGAAATGGTGGCGTTACAGCGATCAGCAGGATGCTTCTACCAGCAAAGTCTCCAATAGGTCATACAGCCAAGCGTGTCACACATAACCCCAGAACAACCCAAACAAAGAATACACAGCTCCAACGCCATCAAGAGAGAGAGAATTCCTCCACACCAATCTGTGTCAAATGAACTCTAAGTCTCTCCAATATATAGAAATCTTTGGGGGTGTGTGACACGTCCAAGACATTTAAGTCAATATTTTATTCCAGGCCGACCTAGCACATAAGTGGAATAAATTCAAAGTACATGTTCTGCTCATCCGATCGAGATGATCTTTAGATCAATCTTACCTCTTCAAAAGAGGAATCCAATAAAAATATTGCGATTGTCATCTGAGCAGCACAACCCGGAGTTTGGACCTAGTTGTCCAATTTTAACACTCCCTCTCAATTAGGGAGAACTCCGTCCACTAGTGCAATCCAAACATCGTGCGTCATCCCGTCGTAACTTGCTTTGCTGGCCTCTTTATTTCAGAACAGAAGTGGGTCAGTCACAAAGACATCATTCCCGGCTGACAGATTCAGCCCAGAGGTCAAAACCTCTATCAGACTCACAAAGAGTCTCCAACCAACTCGAAGTTGGTTCATCTGACCCGAAGTCAGGCAGAGGTCCGAGACCTCACAAGACTTGATCCCAGATCAAGTGGTTGGACCGTGCCATCCTAGATAGAGAGTACAGCAATTTCTGATGCGTCCATCAGTCTTTGCTACTAGTCTCTAGCCTTTCCCATCTCATTGGCCAAATGAGAGGTACTTCCCATGAGCCCTGAACTCAATGGGTAGGATGCATACGAGGCATAGATAATGAGAGGTAAACCAACTCAATAATCACAACGGTGGGGTCCAAGCACACCAACAAGGTTCGGCAAGCCTAGCCTTGTGATTGCTCATAGCTCCGAGAAGCTATCCCCACTACCCCCTTGGAGCTCCCAGAGCTCATCGTCCAACAGGACCCTCAAAATAGGGTCGTTCCATGACTCCAAGATTCTCACAAAAGGTTAGGAACATGACCTTCCCCAAGGGCATAGTGAGAATATCTGCGACCTGCTCATCAGATCCTATGATCGAGCCTTACGGCGCCTCGCTGTACCATATCCCGGATAAAGTGGTACCAGCCATCAACATGCTTGGATCAATCGTGGAACCCGGGATTCTATGACAAATGAATCCCCCTCTGGTTATCACAAAGGATAACGGTGGCATCTAGCACATGCTCGAACAGCTCACAGAAGAGCTTTCGCAACCAAGTGACTTCACAACAGGCTATACATGTTGCAATGTATTCGACCCCAGCGGTGCTAAAGGCTACAGACTTCCATTTCCTGTCTGAAGAAGATCTACTTGTGAAGTAGCATCCATATGTGCTCTTACGATCCACCACACTGCCAGCCCAATCGGCATTAGTATATCCAAGGAGTGTCATGCTCCCGACAATGTAACTCAGCCCATGGTCTATCGTGCCACAAAGATATCTCAAGAATTTCTTGGCACCAACCTAGTGAATGTTATGATCAAACATGTGTTGACTCAAAGTGTTCACTGTACAACATACATCCGGACAGTTGTTCACTAAGAACATCAAGGCCCCTATGAGTTGACGATACTCAGTAGGATTTGCTAACACGGGCCCAGCAACGCTGCCACTCAACTTCTTAAAGTTGAGCTCCATCAGTGTCAACACAGACTTGCAGTCCACCATTCCAAAACTTTCCAGCAGCTTCACAATATATTTTCCTTGAGAAAGGAAAATCTCGCCAGGTCTCTGCCAGACCTCCGGGCCTAGGAAGTAATGCATCAGTCCTAGGTCCTTCATTTCGAATTCAGCAGCGAGCTCCCTCTTGCATTGATGAATGAGAGGGTCAACATCTGTCAGGGAGAAGTCGTCCACAAACAGCACCAGAGTGAGAGGCTTCTTTCTATCAACTTTTGAAGTAATCAGCATTACTAGCTTCATCAGGTAGCTATCTATCCTCTCGTACCAAGCTCTGGGTGCTTGCTTCAGCCCATAGAGGGCTTTCTTCAACCTGCAGACATGGGTGTCCCGATCCTGGACTTCGAACCCTAGAGGTTGCTCTATATACACCTCTTCCTTTATTGCATCATGCCAAAAAAACGGTCTTTGCATCCATCTGATGGACATTCTGTCCTTGCATAGCAGCAAGAGAAATAATAGATTATAGGTGCAATAATAATCAGTGCCTTCCAAGAGAAGTCTTAGGCAACACATTTTCCCATCAGATCCATGCTTCATCTTATAACAAGGTGACAATAGTTTTGTCCTGTGGTCTAGGGACCATATCCCAGACATCATCCTTGCATCCTTTCAGACTTGATGCTTTACAGCCTCTTCAAATGATCCAGGCTCATATTGTACTCATGGTAGCTAGATACCCCTAGTATTTATATGGCTTCTTGTTTTTCTACCGGAATTTCCCCCTTGAAGCCATATATCTTTGACCCATGAGGGTCTTCTTTCTTTCAGCGATGATATTAGCTCAGGAGCATATACAGTTGTATTCTCCCTCTTAATGCCAGCTTCTCTTGTGAGAGAAGACATCTATTTTAAATGAGGGCATCCTAGACACCAACTTGGAGACGAGATGTGTACTCAGGGACCTGAATCTTATTTTCCCACTGTACAGGTCATTCAAGAATCATAGCCATATCTGTCATACATCTTGTTAGGTGTCATATAATGTCATATCAAGGATTACAGTGATGTTGTTGCATTGTTTATCACAGTCATCAGAAGATATCAAACTTCATGGTTATATATATTTCCATGTGCCTATCCCTATGGCCTCCGTCCTTGATGTACCAAGCAGATCTCACAGAGAATATTGTTGCTTTAAAATCAGCCCGTCGATTCCCTCAGTCAATGTTGTTCTTACTACCTGTACATAGCTTGCAACTTATCACAACTACTGTGCATAATTCATATGACCATATCTATCGTCATAGCTACAATATATGTTACAACCAATACTCAAACTATCTCAGGATTCCTGCATTCTGAACATTTGTCCCCTGCAGTGAGTGCATAACCTGTGTCACCATGCATTCGATTTATCAGTTTCTCACAGGCCTTTCTTGCCTCTGCAGCTTTATTCAAAGCATCTTCAGTTGCCATACACGAACTTTTTGTCTCTCCCAAAGCTGCTTATATGATTTTTGTAAACATAGGTATGACTGTGACATAGAATTACATTCTTACTTCTTTTCTGCGGTTGTTGTTGCTCACAGCCTTCATTGTCATTTCCATTCTCATTTATTGTCACTGACATCACCAGAGATGCAACAGAACCTATGCTGAGCATGTACAGAAGGCTGACACTACCCATTTTGTACTAGAACCAACAAAACATGGGAAAAATAGTAGTTTTCTCCTCTTGATACTGAGTAACAGTACAGTGGGAATGTAAACAATATTTAAAAAAAAAAAACATCTCTCAAATACAACAGAATTGTCAACACAAGCCAAGAGCCTTTCCTAACACAATGCTTTAACTCTCAAAATTGATGATAGTGGATACAGGTTTCCCAACAAATTTCTTCAGAAGTTCGCTATTTGGAGTAGTCTACAAGGAACTTCTAATCAAACGCAATGAGTCGATGCATCATCTGCATGGAAATTAAGCATCTTCCACTACACCCGTGAAGTTGACAGTAAATAGGAAAACAAACACAGTAAGCAACCTGAACGTCTTGATGATGCTGATAATTTCAGAATTATATGGCCAATAATGGTGTTGATCCTTTCAAAATAATACGAATGTCTAAAACTCCAGTATCAGCGATGAACTTCTGCAACAAGCTCTCTATGTTTATGATGTTCAGCAACTTTGTAATCAACCACCTCCCTGAACAGGTTTGCATCAAGGACACAATCCTTGCCACCATAGATAGCTGCTTGCACACCAGCCGTCATTTTCCTGTCCGCAGCCACATATTGTGCCCTCTGTTCTGGAAATCGTCGGGGGAAACCAATAAGGAAACGTCCACATACAATGCTAATTCAATTGTTGTGTTCGCTAGTCATACCGTCAAAGGGTGTGATGTCTAGTCTCGCGTTGATTCTCCCTGCGAAAGCCACGATCACAGACTTCTCTTGGTCGACTGCACGGACGATGGGCGTAATCATAACCTTTGGTCCATTATCATCAGGAGAATTGTGTTTGTCTTGATTAAAAACCCTAATAAGCCGGTTAACCTTTCCAAATTGCTTTCAGCTGACGCCAGATTTAATGGGAAGCAAAGCTTTGCTGGCAATGACTTCTAAATCAACCAAGGCAGCATCTTCCTCTAAATCTTCACTGCTGTAATAATCAGAAACCTCTTCGAGGAGTCCATTACTGCTAATTGCCTCATGGGGTTCATTTGTTAAAGATTCCACAAGTAGACGGCTCCAGATTTTGAAGATCTTGACCAAGTTTCTTGTCTTGGTCCTCTTCTCCTAGGGGAATGATCTCCACGATTCGTCATTTGACGGTGAAACACCCGCCGTTGCATTGAACGTCAAACTGTAGGCTTTTCTGCCGATGCAAAAGACTGTCCACGCTTTTTCTTCCAACGCAAAAGACTGTCCACACTGTTTCTGCCGATGCAAAGGACTACGGCCCACCTCTCAGCTAGGATAGATAAGGTTTTATGGTTCTCGTAATAGTCCCAGACTGTGGCGTTAGAGAAGCCCCTTGATTTTCTCCTATGCAAGCCTTGTTGTGGTGCTATGGCCTGTGGCCTAGCACACAACAACCTATAACCTTCGGTCCCTCAAAACAGTGCCCAAACAATGCAGCGTTTAGACCTCAAGGGCTTGGCCTAACAGCTAGCAAACTCAGCCTCCATTACAACAGCTAATAAACCCAAAACAGAACTCCTTCTCCTTGTTGTTCCTGCCTTCTTGTAGCTGCGTCTCTTTTCCTCATACTCGGCCCTCCTGCAAGCATAAAACAGTCACAAGAAGCCTTCACGCTGCCTTCATATGACAGCGTTTAGCAAAACTGGCACTTAAGCCAACCCTAACCAGATCTGTCTTAGCAATACGCTGACGTCTATGGTTCCTTCCACGCTGTCTAGGGAAGACTCCCTCACGCTGTTCCAAGCCTCCTTGTTCAGCCTGATGAGATGTTTTTAATAGATAAAAAATTCGGAGATTGCTTTTCAATCAATATTGGACATTGTCTTCCCCGTAAAGCTCTGATACCATGTTAATTTCTGAACATGTTCTATGCCATTTCAGATTAGGGCACAATACTGAAGAAGATAGAACATACTAATAGATCGATAGAAGACAAGCCAAAACAGAGATAAGAAATGGTGGCGTCACGGCGATCAGCAAGATGCTTCTACCAGCAAAGTCTCCAATAGGTCATACAGCCAAGCGTGTCACACATAACCCCAGAACAACCCAAACAAAGAATACGCAGCTCCAACGCCATCAAGAGAGAGAGAATTCCTCCACACCAATCTGTGTCAAATGAACTCTAAGTCTCTCCAATATATAGGAATCTTTGGGGGTGTGTGACACGTCCTTTAAGACATTTAATTCAATATTTTATTCCAGGCCGACCTAGCACATAAGTGGAATAAATTCAAAGTACATGTTCTGCTCATCCGATCGAGACGATCTTTAGATCAATCTTACACCTCTCCGAAAGAGGAATCCAATAAAAATATTGCGATCGTCATCTGAGCAGCACAACCTGGAGTTTGGACCTAGTTGTCCAATTTTAACAAAACTTCTTTAATTTCATTCCATGATAAAAAGGTCATATCATTCATCTAGAGCTCATGTCATTAGTTTTCAGTTTGAAATTCTATGATTAGCCACAAATCCGCAATTTCGTAGCGCGATCAATTCAAAAAAGGGGTTTTGCACTATGAAAGCATTGCTACTTTCATAGCACAAAGTGCGAAAAATACACTATGTGCGCTACGAAAGTGCAAATTCTTAGATGTCATGTCAAGAAATCCAGGATTTGTCAGAAATCCGTTAAGAAATGATTAGGTAACGTTATGGTGAGTCAGTGAGAGGTCATATCCAAAGTACTTACCCATTTCATATACATCATCATCATGATAGGGGTTTCATTCAGTCGTAAAAAGGGATTTCAAATTCGAAAAAATTGTCTAATTCAGTGATTTTGGTTTTTTGCCCCCACTCAACTGTCAAAGCTCTAAACATTAGAGTTAAGCCTGTGGTTGTTCTATACCAAGGTTATCATCATACTCAATCAAGCGAGGTTGTTCATACAGATTCAAGCGAGGTTGTTCCATTTTCTCAAGCAAGGCAGTTCCATAGGTTCAGAAAAAAGCATGGCTGAAGAGAAAAAGAATCACAGAGGAGGACATTGTTTGAGATTTGAACTTGAAAGTATGAGGGTTTTAGCTGAAGATTCAACAGTAATGGATGCTTTCAGGAAAATAGGTTGTTTGAAGTTCTGTGAAAAGTTACAAGGTGGGCATATTCAAGTGTCCAACAAATTTTCACTTCATTTCAGTAGAACAAGCACAAAGGTCAGAATGTTAAACATAGCAGTCACACTTGAGATCATAGCTATGGTAACAGAAATACCAAGAGGTCAGGAATCTTGGTTTAAGGGCTTCAGGTTTGATATGGAAGCATGCAAGATATTTATGAAAATAGAATATGCCAACATGGACCTGAACAATGCAATTCCTAGAAATTGTATCAAAGATAACTATGCCAAAATGTTGTTCAATATCCAAAGATACTTCACATGCGAAGGCAGGTACCACAAAGTCTACACTTATCACTCCAAATTGTTGTTACATTTCACAGTATGATATCACTGGATTTACGATTTTTCTTATATAGAAGTCTTGCCAAAATGGTTGACAAAGTTCAGATGAAATCTAATGGCTGTGAAACATCCCTGTTTCACCATGGGTTGATTAAATTGTTAGTTTTGAATGAGCTTCAGAAAATAAATAGGGACTGGTCCTCCTTTTTGTTTATGAGTGGTTTTTATATGGAAGCTCTAACCCCAGCTAAAAACACTAAGACAAAGGGAAATCTCTCACCATCAGCAGAATCAAATCAAACAGTGGCTACAAAGGCAAAGAGGTTTGTGAAATTGAAACCCAGAAAACAAGTGAAGAATCGGGCAGAGAAGACACTAAAAACTCCCTCTCCTGCAAAACAAAGGTTACATGGCAAAGAAACTAAACAAAAACAAGCAGCAGATAAACAAGAAGTTCAGAGAATAACAAGGAGCCAAGCTACAGCAGCAAAGGGAAAATCAGCAGTTTCAGGGTCAAGTGACAGCCCAAGGTTGAAAGGAAACTTGGATGATATATTGCATGCGATAGACATAGAAGAATCACCTATAGTACAAGCTGATTTCACAGGAATAACTGAAAGCAAACAGAAAAAGATAAAATCAGCAAAGAAGCTGGAGTTTAAAGGTGAAAACGCAACATTTGTTTTCCAAGCCAGGAAGCTTGTGACTAGACATTCAAAAAGGCTCAAGGAACTTAACACAGAAGTTGAAGAAACCTATGAAACAACTAAAGTTCCTGAAGAGGTAATTGATCTCTCCTTGCCAGTAGCATTGCAAGCAGAAAACGGAGTAGTCACAGCACAAGAAGAAATGACAAAGCATAAAAACCTGGAGGAGAAGTTGATATCAGCAAACCATGAGATTGCTAGGTTGAAGAAAAGAACCAGTAAACATAACATTGAGAAAGAAAAATTCAAAAGAATGAAAGTTGTTTGGGAAGGTCAAATAGCCTCTAGATCAGAAATCCCAAGCAGTGAAGAACAATTCTTCACATGGACAATCCCAGCTATTAAGGAAGCAAAGTTTATGAGAGTGATCAACACTCATCTAAGAACTAGTAACAGAAAGCTAACGAGCCAGGTGGAAGATCTACAGATACAGTTGAAAGAGTGTCAAGAGAAATTGAAAAAGCAGTGAAACAGAGTAACAAATATATAAGACAAACTCAGATGAAAAATGAAGGTTAAATTTGATGAAGAATATTTTTTCAGGGTTATTTTGTTGTAGGCTTTGAAACAATATCATTGTCCTTAAGTTTGAGTATCCCCTTATCAGAAATTAAAAAAAAAAAAAAAAATTCAACAAAACTGCTTACACAGCAATTTCGTAGCGCAGATAGTGAAAATTTGATGAAATGCGCTACGAAACTGCTGAAGCAGTCATTTCATCATTTTTCATAGAAAATTTTGAAGGAATTTTTGTGAGTTTGGTTTTGAAACTTCTTGTGGGAATGTGTCAAGTGAAGATAAAGGCTATCGTGAAGGAAAAAGATTGAAAATTGTTGAAGGAAGGAGCTAAAACCCTGCGCTACGAAAAGCGCGATGAAACTGTGCTGCTTTCGTAGCGCAGGTCTGTTTTTAGTTTTTTACATAACTCGAAACTAAAGTTTTGAATAGCTGGCACAGGAAGAGGATATATGTACATGTTCTAATTTTAGACAACAGATGGCATCCAAATTATGGTGTATAAAGGGTCAGAATGTATCAGACAGTCAAAGTATATCAAAAGCCTAAAAGGAAGGAGACAGTTTCCTAAAACATAAGAGAACAGCATCATCGACAACATGTTCACATCAAGATTGGAAATCATCATCCAAATTCGACTTCATGGAAAAGAAAGTGGCATAGATGTAATGAAGACTAGATAAGGTTGTTAGGAAGGAAATTAAAGAGTTTTAGTCCTATTTGGAATAGGACTGCTCATTAGGGTTCTAGCTGTCAATTTGTAATAAATATCATGTTTCATGATTAGGAAATGTGTCAAACACTATGAATTCAATGTCTTTAGTGGAGGATAAGAGAATCCTATATTGTAAATGATCTATAAAGAGTATGATGTCGAAATACACAGGGTTGGACATTTTATTAGCAAAAAGACAGTGTTTTGTATGTGACTGTTTACAGATTAATATAGAGTTTCTACTTACACAACTCAAGATTCATGAGGAGTTCCTGTATGTTATTGTTTTGATGGCATCCTTTTCAATATTCCATTGCAGTGGTGTTTATTTATGATACTCAGAATTCATCAATGGTGCTCTAACTTCCTTCATAGATAAACTGATTGTGTGTTTCATTATTCTACATGTTTATTTCCTTGACTTGAACTCTAAATGCCTTGACTTCCATGCTAGGTACACTGTTTTGGTTTTGTTGAAGTTATCATGACTCCATAGCCCAATGAATACTTGCTAATGTGATTTGCAACCAGTTATACTATTTATCTGTTTTTTGCCTCATATAGAGTTAGCCATCTACTTATTTATCAAAAATCATAAACCATTGAGAGAGCCCTCTCAGGTTGAGGAGGTGAAGCCTCAGCCAAAAGATTGGTCTGACACAGTTACACAATGTTTACTTGATGAACAACCCATCAGAGTTGATTTTGTTCTAGTGCCAAATGTCTGCAGCTAACCTGATGTTCTAGTGCCAAATATCTGACTAATCTACACACTCAAACGAGATTTACAAGACTCGGCCCAGATCTAACCCTGAAAACCCTAGCGCTGCCCTTGAAGCCCCAGCGTCAACCCTGCTAGCATCATAGTGCCACTGCACTACCCAGAGAGGGACCGTGTAACCCCTGAGAGGGTGACACAGGCCTTATGCTAGCCTTGGAGACTCTCTCCGTAATTTCTGAAGCCCTCTGGAGCCTCTGCGATATCCTGTGTAGCACCTGTGTAGCAGTTGCTCTGCTTCTCTGCGTTGTCTTTGTCGCTGCTTCTCTGCCTCTTACTGACTCTTGGCTCTGGGATCAGATCATCCCCTTAGCCAATACTACCCCTCCCTGCAGAAAATTCCTCCGGAAATTCCTATCAAACCCACCCTAGAATTCCAGATCTATTTCTCAGCTCTAAAACTGTGTGTGTCCCCAACTGACCCTCAAGCCTTTCTCTTATACTTTTTCGTTGAACCCTTCAACGGCCGAGATTAAATCATTCATCAACGGCTGAGATTAAAAGACTGCTTGATCTATGTTTTTTAGAACATTTCAGCACATGTGTTAATTAATTCACTTTAATTATTTATTTTTCCTAATTTTAGACTTAGGAAATCCATTAAAATAATTAATTATTTGAATAACTTGAACACCAACTAAAATTTCTCAAAACACTTTCTGGGTTTTAGAGTTCAAGTGTGTCCTAGCCCCTCCACAAAATTTCGGAGCTAGAGCACACCCGATGTTACACCAACTATACAAAATCTCAACACTCCCTCTTAGCACGAAGTGTGCTCTAGCAATGCATTCACACCATGCACTACAAGATCTTGTAGTTGGATTATGTGTTGTTGATGCTTGGCCTACTGCCCTCCATCCATTGCACTACTGCTCTTTGTACTGCTGCCATTGACACTGCCACATATGTACTGCAACTCCCTCTCAAATCGTTGCATCATGCTACCCATAGCACTCCCACTGCTAACTGTTGCACTAGAACTCAGTTGTCGAGAAGTAAGCAACTGAAAGACTTCTACCCAACTATTTGACAAATAAGTTAGGTTTCCTTCCATCACTGAAGCTCCCTGGATGTCGATTCACGTTGTCCTCTCGGAGGCATTGTTATGCTACAACATTGCACTACTGAAGTCCCATCAGCCCCTCTACGTTGTTGCCTCCACGTTGTTGTTGCCTCTGCATTACACTGCTCCCTCTTTAGCTCTTCAACTCTCCCTTCTGCTTCAATGTGACCTTCTGCAACCATCTCTCGACTCATCCCACTACTGTCTTAAGGCTCCCGTAGCTCGTATGTGATCCAAGGGTAGGGCTGACTCAAGGATCCTACCACCACTCTGTAGCTGCTCTATAGATCCATGTCACCCCACCTCTTCTCTCGAGGTACATGAGCACTCATGGCTGCATCATCATCATAGACATCATCCTTTGTTGTTGCAGCCTTGGAATCAGAAGATCCTTTGTCCTTTTTCTTAGGAAAAGTGTTGGTGAAGTGTCCAAGATCGCCATAGTTAAAGCACCAGACCTTGAAAAGGTCCTTCTTCTTCTTCCCTTGTTGCTTCTTTCTCCTTTGATGCAAGGGCTGCATCATCCTCCTCCTCTTTCACTCTGGCTTTTCCGCTTCCACTACTGATGCTCTACTTCTTGGTGATCCTCCTAATCTCCACTTGGCGAAGAATAGCCCACATGTTTGCCCAGGAAGGTAACGCTGCTCTGCCCAGTATGCTCTGGACAAATGTTTCCCATTCCTCGAAGACTGCATTCAAGGCAACTCTTACTAAGAGCCCCTCATCTGGAGTAGCACCTATGCCAATCAATTGATCTCGAATAACTTGAAGCTTGAAGAGGAATGGATCTATCTCTTCACCCTTCATCAGTTGGAACAACCGCATCTGGTTCTCCAGAAGCATCCTTCGTTGGACAGAGCCTCCTTGGTACATCGTTTCCAAGGTTACCCACATGTCATTTGTTGTAGTCTTTCCAACAATATGAGGTATAATGTGTTCTTTGACTCCATCTATGATCAAACGCTTAGTCCGCACTTGATTTTCTTCATTCTTCTTTAGAGGATCTGCATCGATTGGTACAACAATAACTTTCTCTGCATGATCTTTGAGACCATACTCAACCAGAACTGACAGGATTCTGGCCTTCCAAATAGCATAGTTGGACATGTCGTCCAATCTATCCTAATCCCTTAGTCCATATCATGCCATCTTGCTCAGATCTGACAGAAATAGTACTTCTTCTCCCTCGGGATCTAGGTTTCTTGGTGACTAGAAACCCTCTAGTAACTGCTTCTGCAGAAGACTGATTTCCCTCCTGGAAATATTTCACCCAAACACAATCAGACAGCACTCTCTGATCCTCCTGATCGAATCTCAGATCTGTTTGGCTCAAATCTGATAAGTAACTATCTTCCTCCCACCTCTGTTGACTTAGCTAGGCACAATTCTTCACCTGCAGAATCTCCACCACACTAGCACTGTTGAAGATCTGGAGCATTACTTCTGGATCTTGACAAAACTTTTCTACAGCTGAAGAAATGACTAGACTGCGTCTCATTGACTAGCCCAGTGCAGCCTCAGCGCTGCTCAGAAGTGGACTGTGTAACCCCAGACTGGGTGACGCAGTCCTTACGCTGCCCTGGGAAGGGTTTGTGTAAGCCTGATGGCCTTCTGCAGCTTTTGCGTTGTCCTTTCCTGGATCTGCATTCTCTTGCTGTCAAGATGCCCTTTCCGGAAATGTTGCTTGTTTTGCCACCCTACATAAAAATATTTTTTCAACTGATTGTTGGAGATTCAGCTTGATCTGCTATCACTCTAATACCATGTGAAAATTCTACTGCAGTATCATGGTTTATTTCTCCTACTTGATTTAAATTATTACAATTTATTTCCAGAAAATAGATTAAGAAAATACTGAAATAAACACAACTACACTCTACACATGCAGATATTTTACTGAATAATACGCTCATCCAACAAAGTGACACATGGATTTTTGGACATAAGTCCCCGGAAAAACCCAAAGCGGGAAAATTGGTGCAGTAGATATGAGGGTTTATTTTATCAAGTAGATTCTGATTACAGTGAATCTGGGTTCTAGATCTGGAAAACCCGACAAAGAATAAAAGAAATCTGCAGCTAACATGACATTCTAGTGCCAAATATCTGACTGATCCACACCCTCAAACGGGATTTACAAGACTCGGCCCAAATATGGCCCTAGAAACCCCAGCGCTGCCCCTGAAGCCCCAGCATCAGCCCTGCTAGCATCAGAGTGTCATTGCACTGCCCAGAGAGGGATTGGGTAACCCCTGAGAGGGTGATGCAGGGCTTATGCTGGCCCTAGAGACCCTTCGCGTAATTTCATAAGCCCTCTGGAGCCTCTGTGTTGTCTTGCATAGCGGCCATTATGCTTCTCTGTAATGTCCTTGTTGCTGCTCCTCTGCCTCTTACTGACTCTTGGCTCTGGGATCAAATCATCCCCTTAGCCAATACTACCCGTCGCTGCAGAAAATTCCTCCGGAAATTCTTAGCAAACCTACCCTAGAATTCTAGATCTATTTCTCAGCTCTGCAACTCTGTGTGTGTCCCCAACTGAACCTCAAGCCTTTCTCTTATACCTTTTCGTTGAACCCTTCAACGGTTGAGATTAAATAATTCATTAACAGTTGAGATTAAAAGACAGCTTGATCTGTGTCTTTTAGAACATTTCAGCACATGTGTTAATTAATTCACTTTAATTATTTAATTTTCCTAAGTTTAGACTTAGGAAATCCATTAAAATAATTAATTATTTGAATAACTTGAACACCAACTGAAATTTCTAAAAAAACTTTATGGGTTTTCGAGTTCAATTGTGTTCTATCCCCTCCACAAAATTTCAGGGCTAGAGCACACTCGGTGCTACACCAACTATACAAAATCTCAACACGAACAACCTCTGAAGATTCGAAGCTCCGCTTCCGGACTACGAAAAACCCGCACAATACCCTCAAAACTGGGTTGGGTCCCTCTGGTTGGCCTCTGCATGAGCAGGCTGGCTCAGCATAGCCTCTGCGCAATGACTATGCAGCGCAGGTTGGTCCTGCGTCACTCTGGAAGGCTCTGCGCTGCCTCTGCATCACTCAGTTGGCTCTGCATCAGCTTATGCATGGTCTCTGTTGGGACTGCATCCTCTTGGCGTTGCGTTGCCTTCTCAGGAACTCTGCTACTTCAGTTGCCTTCTCTGCAGAAATCTTCGTCAGCTGCTCTACTGGTGGATCATCTTGATCTGCAATGCTCTAATACCATGTGAAATTTTCAAAACAGAAACCCTACTGCAGTATCTAGATCTACTTCACCTACTTGTTTATTAACATTAACAAGTTATTTAACTGAAATATTCAGAAAAATACTAAAGCGGACACTAACTGCAGCCTACACATCTACAGATCATTTACTGAACAATGCACACATGTGAGAAGATTACACACGATTTTTCAGACAAATGTCCCCGGAAAAACCCAATGCAGGAAAACTGGTGCAGCAGCTCTAGAGTGTTTATATTATTATGCAGAATCTAAATACAACAATCTGGGCACCAGACATGGTTGGCTCTAGAGATAAATTACACAGGAATAAGTACCTTTCACTCGGAGACAGAATATATGGTTATATCACACACTCAAACGGGATTTACAGATCACGAGCCCCTTTTGGCCCACTGGAACCCTCAGCGCTGCCTCTGCAGCCTCTGCGTCTGCCCTTAATTGACCAACGTCCCCACTACGTCACCCTGACTGGTGTTGTGTTGCCTCTGCATTGCCTCGACTGGGACCACGTCACCCTGGCTAGTGTTGCGCTGGGTCTGCGTCACCCTGGTTGGGATTATGCAGTCTCTACGTGGAGCTAGCTTAACTGTGTCCTCCTAGCTAGCTCTGTGCTAACTAGTACTCATTACCCCTCCGTCTTGTTGTATTCTCGAACTTGGATCAACTCAACCCTCGCCGATCTCTGCCCCTCGCTGCACTGCAACTCGTTTCGAATTTCTCAGCAAAACCCCGCCTTAGAAATTCAACTTAGCTTTAGTGCTCTGTCAATGTGTGTGTGTCTCCAACTAACCCCAAGCATTTCCTTTATACTTTTCTCGTTGGGAAACCAACAATCGTGATCTAATCTCTAATCGACAGCTCAGATTAAAGGACTACTTGATCCGCGTCACTTGGAACATTTCATCACATGTGTTTAATTAATTCACTTTAATTTTTCTAATTCCCTACATTAGACTTAGGGTCCTCATTAAAAAATTAATTATTACAATTACTTCAACACCGAATGAAATTTCCCCAAACGCTTTTTGGGTTTTGGAGGTCTTGTGTGTCTTAGCCCCTCCACAAAATTTCAGGGCTAGAGCACACATGATGCTACCTCAAAATCTCAACATGGTTGAATATGAAGTTGCCATGATGATGATTAAATGAAACTGCAAAATAAAATTTACAATTACAAATTCAAACTCAAATAATTTTAAAATTTATAACTGTAATTTGTTTTCACGCTAGACGATATTTGCCCTATTCAATGAAAGTTGTTTTAAGAGGAATGGTATTCAAAGACTAGCCTTTCAAGTTTCATCTTATATGTTTACACTAAGCACTATTGTTCTTGAACTTTTGCACAAATTTATTGATTCCTTCTAAGTCACAAATCTAGATGCTCATAAAAATTACAAAATAGTGAAATGCACCTTTGGATTGTTAATTGTCAATTTTGTTAAGGTTATCTTCTTTACAATCTAAGTAAGGCCCAAAGGCATTTCATATTGTAAATTATTGGGTAAATGAATGCTAGACCAGTACTAATTTCTAAACAGATAGTTCTCGTAAACATGGGGGTTCAACAAGGCAAAGTGAACTTCCAATGATCTGATTTTAATAACTTCCTAGCGTATACCTTGATCATAAGTTGGTTATGAACAGATGGGCATCAGAAGACCTTTTACTCTTTACAGTCTATATATAAATGGCATTATGGTAAGAATAAGAAAACAATTTAACAACATCATGCCATCCAATAGGATATTTTTAAGATTCACAATTGGGAATGACATAAAACCTAAAGAAAGTGATCTAATTTACAAATTTTGAAATATTGTGCACATAACAACAAATACAAATTATGTCACTTTTCAATCCTCATTGTAACCAACTGTATGAACAAATTTACGAAAGTTAAAACCCTTGAACGGTGGAAAGGTGGAACAAATACCTCGTCCGCTTGCCTGAATTCTGGAACGGTAGAACCGCTTAAGTTTCAACTAGCAGCTTTGGCTCCATCTCACGGCTTTGAACTTTGAAGTTTGGTAGTTTAGCTTCTCTCTAGTTCAAAGTTCCAATATGTTGAGATTTTGAATAGTTGGTGTAGCATCGAGTGTGCTCTAGCCCTGAAATTTTGTGGAGGGGCTAAGACACACTTGAACCCGAAAACCCAGAAAGTGTTTGGTTAAACTTCAGCTGGTGTTCAAGTTATTCAAATAATTAATTATTTTAATGTATTTCCCAAGTCTAAACTTAGGAAAATTAAATAATTAAAGTGAATTAATTAACACATGTGCTGAAATGTTCTAAAAGACACGGATCAAGCAGTCTTTTAATGTCAATCGTTGATGAATGTTTTAATCTCAGTCGTTGAAGGGTTCAACGAAAAAGTATAAGAGAAAGGCTTGAGAGTCAGTTGGAGACGCACACAGAGGCAGAGCTGAGAGAACAGATCTAGAACTCTAGGGCAAGGTTTGCTAAGAATTTCTAGAAGAGTTTTTCTATAGTGAGGGGTAGTATTGGTTGAGGGGATGATCTGATCTCGGAGCCAAGAGTCAGTAAGAGGCAGAGAAGCAGCAAACAAGGACAGCGCAGAGGAGCAGAGAGTAGCAGCAGTTGCGCAAGTGCTACGCAAGACAGCGTTGCAGCGCCAGAGGGTTTCAAAATTACGCAGAGGGTCTCCAGGGCCAATGTAAGCCTGCATCACCCTCTCTGGGGTCACGCAGTCCCTCTCTGGGCAGTGGCACTCAGATCCTAGCAAGGCTGATGTTGGGGCTTCAAGGACAACACTGGGGTTTCTAGGTCCAGATCCGGGCCGAGTCTTGTAAATCATGTTTGAGGGTGTGGATCAGTCAGATATTTGGTCTTGGAACAACAGGTTAGCTGCAGATTTATTTTATTCTCTGTCGGGTTTTCCAGATCTAGAACCCAGATTTACTATACTAAGAATCTACTTAATAAAATAAACCCTCATTTCTGTTGCACCGGTTTCTTGCTTTGGGTTTTTCCAGGGACTTGTGTCCAAAAATCCATGTGTCACTTTGATTGAATGAGCGTAGTATTCAGTAAATGATTTGCATGTGTAGATTGTAGTTGTGTTTACTTCGGTATTTTCTGAATCTAATTTCTGAAGATAACTTGTATAACTTAAATCAAGTAGGAGAAGTAAACCATGATACTGCAGTAGAATTTTCACACAATAGACAAGCGGCTTTAGCTTGGCTTCGGTTCCAAGTTTGAAGTTCGAATAGACTTTACCAACAGACGACTCAGGCTCTTACAGCTTACCAACCAACAGGCCATGGTTTACGGCTCTTACGGACCATCGTTTACCATTGACCAACAGATGTTTCCAACTGTCAATAATGTCGACAACTCTTTAGTGCTCACAACTGCTCAATGAGTGTTGACAAGTCCAGTCTCCAAGTTGATTGTTGGCGATGTTGAGTGCTCATTGTCTTCGGTCTCGACATCTCGACTCTCCAACAAAATGACAAGTCACAAAAGGCATATGCATAATGCGAATGGAAGTAGGGTTATATGGAAACCTTGTCAAAATGTTAAAGTGGGTCAACCGACGGGCCCTCCAACTCAAAAAATCATGGTCTGTTCCCAGCAATTCGCCTTTTTGGGGTGGATCCATTTCCGGAATTCTAGAAATAGATCCAAAAAAAAATTGCAAATTAAAAAAATGTTTCCAAAACCAGATCGTCATTTCCAAATTGATAGCATAGTGCAAAAACATTTTTTCGGCGTTTCTAGGAAAATTGTATGAGAATCGTACCCGTTTTCGTTTCGGAAACGGGGAACAACGTTTCAAGTAGAATTCCTAGCTGCTTTTGGTAACTTAGTTTCACAATGCTCCGGAAAATCATAACTAAAGATAAAATTTCAAACTTAGATTAGATGTGCAAGGACCCATTTGGAATGGGATTGGAACTAGTCCTATGGGAAACCCTTCTTTGGTTATAGGACCAAGGAACTTCATAGTAGGACCTGCCTAATAATAACTAAAGATAAAATTCCAAACTTAGATTGGATGTGCAAGGACCCATTTGGAAGGAGATTGGAAGTGGTCCTATGGGAAAACCTTATTTGTTTATAGGACCAAGGAACTTCATAGTAGGACATGCCTGAATATTTTTCTTGGAAATCAACTCAATAGAGGATGAGCAGTCCAAGATCGTGAAGCCAAATGAATTGAGAGATCTCATATAGACCTAAGAAAACACATGCATCATTCAAAACTAGAATGTTTGGATGGTTGATCTCTAATAAAAATCTAGTAGTTAAAAACAATCTTCATCGCACAAACTTTATAGGCAGAAGTTGCCTGATCTGCCATAGTAGAAACAATCAAGCATCTTTTGTGGATCAGAAACGTTTTGGCACTGCATTGTTCTGGAATGCCATACATCATTCATTGCCCCCTAGAATGGAATGGGATCATATTTGGGGATGAGTGAATGATTGAGCAAGCAAGACCAGGGATAGATTGGCAGGTAGATGTTCTCAAGCCACTTTCAATGAAGAAGCTATATCGACGTACCCGGAAGAAGTTGTTGAGTTTAAATCTGATTTATCAATTTAATTTACAACCAAAATAGATTTTTTTGGAAAACATGTTGATTATCTTGAGGTTGGAGCCAAAGCAGACATGCTCACCCTTCTTGCCTATATAATGGGGGTCATGGTAGGGGGTGGCGGGGCTGATACACATGCCCCTACTTTGGCAGGAAATATGAGAATGTGTTTTTCATGCATTCATGAGCTATAAGATGCACTTCTTTAAAAAGAAAAGAAGAATAGAATAAAAGCTTGGTCAAAATTTCATGGACCATATCAAATTTGAAAGGAATTGGTTAGGTCACATGTACCTTGAAATCCCCCGACAAAGAAAGACTTTATGATCCAATGTTTAGCACCTAAAATGAGTTTGGCCAAGCCTTTCCTAGCCTAAGTTGAACTATCAATGTTCCATGAAGAATGGCAGGCAATTTTGGGTGTTGCTAGAATCCATCGACACGAATAAACAAATCCATCTAATGAAGAAACATTGGGCAGAACATACTTATAAACTTATGCTTTGAGGGAAAATTAATTTAACAGAAGGGGACATGTTATAGACCACTCACTGACTTATATCTAAATATTATTGAATAGGTAATCATGACCCATCCTCAAAAGCATACACGTAACTTGAGACATGTACTCATCATTTGAAAAATTGTATATTTTATGATTTTCTCTCCCACCATCACAACTTACATCACTATCCTTCCTTAATCATCTGCCATGTGAAATAAAATTTTGGCTCTTTAGCCTAACCATGGGAAAACACAACTCAAATGACATGTACCTCTTGACTTTTAAACACGAAACACCTTGAACCAGTGTTGCACGAACCCCCCCCCCCCCCCCCCCCCCAGCGGATCTAAACTGGGACCCGCATCCCATACAGATCCGTGCGGGATCTGCTGCCGAATCCGTGGTTCGGAAATCTGGAACCACGGATCGGGTTGGAAATAACGGTTTCTAGAATTTCAGAGTCGTGTCGGCCCAATCCGCAATTCTAGATTTCCGAACCGCAAATCTATACGAATCTCAAGCAGATTTGATGCCCGACGGGCAGTTTCGCGCGGTCGACCCACAAAAACAATTTTTTTTTTTTTAACTTGAGTTGGGGATGGGTTTAGGTTGAGTTAGGGAAATGATAGATGGGGATAAAGCTCATTTCCTCACTCTTGTATTTTTGGAGAGCTTAGAGAAGAGAGGAGAAAGAGAAGAGAAGAGAGCGTGGAGAAGAGAGGCTTGAAGAGAGCTTGGAGGAGCAAAGAAAGAATTCTATTTACAAGAGCTAAAGAGGTAAGTGCAAACCCCAAACTCCCTCATTTTTTTGTCATTGTTGTTTGTATTTTTTCTCCTCCCTCTCCTACTCTTTCCCATTCTTTCTTCTTGCTCATTTTATTGCAAGTTGTCCATCTATATTCATATTCCAAAATGGTGTTCTTTTGGCTTCTATGTATCATTCCACTTTTGGTTTTCATGATAGCAAGGGGGAGTAGGAATAGAAGGGAAGAAGAACAAGAGGATAGTAGTCTTCATATGAGTGATCCAATGTATGATGAGGATAAAGGGTTTGAAGAGGAAGGGGATGAAGAGAACATTGAAATGCTAGAGGGGAAAGTTGCATTGACACCCTTGTGGAATTATGTGACCAAACTTGAAGGGGGAAATGGTGGTGGAAGCTCCTAGTTTTTGTGCCCTCATGGTGGTCATGGAGGAAAACCATATAGTGGTTCATATACCCGCGTGAGGAGGCATCTTTGTGGGGTTTTGGATAGTGATGACAAAAAGGGTGTCGTGGGGATAGCAATTTGCCCAAAGGTTTCAGTTGAACAAAGAAGAAAATGCATTCAATTAAAGGAGGTTGCACAGCAAAAAACAAGAAACAAGAAACTCATTCTGAATCAAGTGCAACCTCTAGATTTGGTATCTCATCTCCTCATGGTACTTCTACAACCTCTGGAAGTAGAAGAAAAATAGGGGATTTCCTTAATGTTGTTGGGAGGGATGATGTGAATGGAAAGATAGTCTAGTTTCTTTGTGCTTGCAGTGTACCATTCAATGTGCTTTGCTCTCCCTATTGGCATGATATGGTTAAGGCCATCAATGAAGCCCCAAAAGGATACAAGAGCCTCAACTATGAGAAAGCTAGAAAAATGTTATTAGAAAGAGAAAAAGAAAAGGTTCAAAGAGCTTTGACATGTTTTACAAATGAGTGGGCGGATTGTGGGGTATCCATTGTATCAAATGGGTGGACAAATGTTAGAAACCAACATTTGATAAATGTTCTTGGTGTTTCTGCTAGTGGTGCAGTATTTATTACATCTCATGACTCCTACACCGTCAATGCAACTGCCCAAAACATTGCAGATCTCCTATTGCAATCAATCAAAGACGTTGGTCCTAATAATGTGGTTCAAGTGATCACTGATAATGCAATAAATTGTAAGGCAGCAGGAAAAATTATTGAGCATACTCATCCACACATATTTTGGTCTGGGTGCTTGGTGCACACATTGAACCTTTTAATGCTTGATATTGTGAAGCATAAAGAATGTGGATGGAGTAATGAGCTTTACAAGATAGGGAAGCAACTTATTAAATTTTTCACAGGGCATACAAGGGTAGACTATTTTTATGGCACTTACTCCAAGTTGCAGTTGCTTAAACTTGCAAAAACAAGATTTGGAAGTTATTACCTCACCTTTAGGCGACAGTGAAGGTCAGACAAGCTTTAACTAATATCGTGACCTCTAAATCATGGGAGGAAATTAACACTAATAGAGATGGTGCTAATATACAGAAGGACACTATTCTTGGAAGTTACTTTTGGTCACAGATTAAATATGTTTTGCAATTCACCAAACCAATTTATTACATGATCAAGTTTGCAGATTCAGATCGACCAATAACTGAGGAAGTGTATGAGCAAATGGATAGCATGTTGGGGCATATTAAAGACATTGTTGAGCCTAGAGATATCACCTTGTATAATTATATTCATAAAGAGGTGGAAAAACAATGGGACATGCTAAACATTCCATTGCATGCCTTAGCATATGTTTTGACACCTAAATACGAACACTTATCATGGCTTTCAACACCAGCACCTGGGGGGCGGAGCAGGGAAAAACCACACCTAGATCTAGAGGTTCTATCTAGTTATACGAAAACATTGGATAAATTAGTCCCTGATGAGGAGGAGGTTGCCATGATACGGAAACATTTGAGCAACTATATGCTTAGCACTGGTCCATTTGGGAGCATGCATGCAATTAGAGATTGAGAGAATTTTTCATCTCTTGAGTGGTGGAACATGAATGGAAGTGCTACCCCACTTCTACAAACTTTGGCATTGCAAGTGCTATCACAGATGGTAAACACTTCTTCTGCGGAGAGGTATTGGAGCTCTAATTCTTTCATCCACGGTATTAAAAGGAACAGGTTAAATTTAGACCGAGCAAAGAGTTTGTCTATGTTCACTACAACTTGCGATTGTTGTCCGATTATTGTGATGATGCAAAGACTAATAAAAGACCTTAAGGTTTGTGACAAAAATCTAGAGGAGCCCTATTTGGAGGATGGAGTGTTGCGATTAGAGCAATTGGAGAATGCTCTTATCTAGGATGATTATGATCGAGTTGAGATGCCACCCCCATTTGGTCGCTTGGTTCCCAGGTTCCATGCTTCAACACCAACAGTAGGGGCTTCATCTTCATCAGCTCCACAGTCACTGCCACAAATTCTAGAGCCACCATCTTCTTCATTGCCACCACATGGAGGCTCACGTCCTGTTCATAAAAAATATAAAATATATATATAGTAGACACTTCGCTTCCTAGATTTTTGGGTAATGACGCTTCCGCGTCCCTGCTTCGTCCCCACTTCGTGCAACGTTTCCTTGAACATCTATGAAAGTGCATCAATGTTTTCTCTCTTTTCTTTTCCTTTTTGTTTATTTCCCATGGAAGGACCAAATTTACAGCTTAAACCTGCAGAAAGATTAAATTCCTTGACAAACAATTTGACAAACAGAACTAGACTTGAAAATTGTTTACAAACGTAAATTCATTCATGATTGTGATCTGAACAAAACATAACGGCTGAGTTCTGCACTAACTTTACACATAGCATTTAGAAACCTTGAGTATTACCCATTTGCCCATCTGTCCCAGACAGACATAATATAACTAATTAAATAGTTGGATCCTCGACTTTAGCTTGTAACCCTGAAAACAGGTATCTGTCTATCCAAAGGACTCACTCTGACTGTATTTCTCCAGGATATGAAACCAATACATTTTCCACTCTTTTACATTGGATTACACAAACAGAACTCTCAGACCCTGCTGTTCTCAGGTGAAGGAACCACACCGTAAAAAAAGTCTCCAAAATATCCAGGAGGTTCCTGAACAAACTTAGATATAATATCACGCAGTGTTACAACGCCCTCTAGATCACCCTTGCCATTAACAACATAGATCCTTTGTATCTTTGTGTTATCCAACTTCAGTATGATGTCCTCAATAGTGTCATTCTTTTGGCATGCAATAACACCACCTAAAATGGATGACGAATCTTGCTTTATGTGCAGGTGAGCTCTAACTGCAGTCAAAAAATCCTTTGCAGTAACAGACCTGTATTCCACCAAACATTGTCCGTGTTTATAAATACACGTTAATGGTTAACACAATGTTTTGATACAAGCAAAATATATACAGTATACATTAACATGCATGGGAATATCAGTGGAATGCCTTACCTAGAATCTTTATATATCTCAGGGGCCATAAGAAGAAATTGGACATCCCTTAAGCTTATATTTCCAACAGGTCTATTCCCTTCCTTTTCTATAACTGGAACCCCGCCTACGCCCTTTTTGCTCATCAATTTGAAAGCTTTGAGAACAGGTTCATCTTCATTTACCTTCATTTCATAGGCAGGAAAGCTAAAAAAATTTAGAAACATGCGGCCTTAAAATATTTTTGAATATGATGCAATATATTTGAAATAATCCTCTTCAAACAACTCAGATAAGTCACGGAAACTTCACATGATATACAACCTCAAATTGAAATGTCTACTATATTATTCAATCAAATGAGGAAATTAATCTTGAAACTGCAAGAAAAATGGAAGAATATAATACAGTATGAGATAATATGGCATGTGAAAAGGGAAGTCAATGAAGATGAAAAACTTTTGTCAAAACTACTAATTGAAGTAAATGGGATATTGGGTTCGTTGCTGAGCTCAATGGTGCAATATGTTTGCCACCAAGGTTCCATTCTTGCTGTGGTCTGCCCCACCTAAATGGTCTGAGTTTCAAAGGGATAAAGCTGGGTGCAAGTCCTAGATGATTTTGGCAAATTACCTACGACCTATACACTCCCAATAAAAAAGTAAAAAAAAATCAATGGAGAAATCAGAGGAGACATTTGCACTGCTGTCTTACAAAATATAGACCTACATTATGCAGCTTAGTCCTGAATCATCCATTGAAACATAAAAAGGAATGAAGGGTTTTTTCTTTAAATCATAGTATGCATGGGATCTTTTGAAATCTTCAGCAATACAGAAGCAAGCAAAAGAATTATTAAAAAAGGTACGGCACTTGAAAATGTTCAATTTTGTAGCTTGGGCAGGTATTTCTGCACAAGCCTTGTGGCTAGGCATGCAGAAATCGCCCACATTCTCCTTAGAACACTTGTTCAAGTGTGAGCAAGTTGCTGATGTAACTTAGCCTAAGTCTAACATAGGTAAATACTAAAAACACATTAATATGTTGTCTTATTGAGCTAATAGAAACTTAGGAAAAGTAAAGTAATTTACTTTAGTAAGTTTTAATCTTAGCCATTGATCTCAAGTGAGGCAATATTTAATCTCAACCGTCAATCACTTTGAGATTAGGGTTAGGGTTAGGGATTTAGATCATTGTAAAATTATAAAATCAAGGCTAGGGAGAGAGAGACCATATAGCAGCACTATCCTCGAGAGGAGGAGTGTGATACTCCAATGTGCCAGGTCCAAGAAAGGTGCAAGGAGCAACAAGGGAGACAGATCCAAATCAGTCGAGGAAGATCTAAGGACAGATCTAGGGCTTGATCAGGTGGATAACTCTGGGTTTATTGTTGCATATGTAATTCCTCAGTTAGGTCATTATCCCGGGACAGGAGCCCAAGTAGGTTATGAATCCTGATTAATAAATCGTTGATTGGGCAGAAATCTGTCATATGTGATTGACAGCAGTTGTGTAATTGTGCTTCCGCTGAATATTTTGTTAGGAACCTGTTAAATTATACAACTAGGGCCAAATTCCACTTTGGGCAGCTCATTTGAAGAAGGTGATTATTGTATTGAATTCCTTTTTCCGAGAGGACCAAAATTGACCTAAGGATCACTGAATTTGGACAAGGAGAAATACGTTTTTGAAGTTAATCCCACAAGAGTACAATTGGTCAAGGTCGTCTTGGGGTTAATTAGAAAAACTGAACCCCACTCCATCACATATAAATAGAAGAGACCTTCATCCTCATGTGGCACATTCAACATACATCTTCTCTTCACTGGTACGACCTTGTACAAATTGCAGGAATTCGCGTATGGTTAAGGAATCCGCGATTACAGGAATTCGTGTATGGTTACAAGAATTCGCATGCTATTATAGGAATTCGCGTACAATTATGGGAATTCGCATGTGATTACAAGAATTTGTGTATCATTGCAGGAATTTTCTATTACAGGTGTATTCGCGTGTGGTTACAGGAATTCGCATTTGCAGAAAGATCAAATTTATATTGGCTTGGGTAATTTGCAAAATTCAAGTCACATTGACTTTGACTCTCATCATTGTACTCTATTGGACATTCTCTCTCTGTTGAACATTTGATATTTGATAATAAGAAGGATTGATTAAGAATTTTCCCCATCTTGGGGTCTTTCCCTTGTTGGAATCACGATTGTCGTTATACCAAAACCTGCAGGCGTTAGTCTCCGCTACAATTTCCAGAGTTAGGATCCACGAGAGGCGATTAGTCCATGTCACAAAACACATGGGGAGCATTGAACCCAATGTCCAACAATGTCCCCCCCAACGCGAGTCGGGTGAGTTTCGAACTCGAGACCTGTGGCTCTAATACCAATTGTTGGAATCACGATTGTCGTTAAACCAAAACCCGCAGGCGTTAGTCTCCGCCACAATCGCAAGAGTTAGGATCCACGAGAGACAGTTAGTCCATGTCGCGAAACACACGGGGAGCATTGAATCCAATGTCCAACATCCCTGGCTTTAGCCAAATATTGGTGTTCTCTTGACTTGACTTGTCTTCTGTATTTATTGTTTATGTTCTATCTACAATTACTGTCAATGTGAATTAATGGTTTCTGTGATTTTTATTGGAAATTAAAGTGGAATTGTCATTGGGTTAATAAAAGGACATTGAAGTAATTGTTGCAAGCATAGAACACACCATTGTTATCTAAAATTAACATGGTATCAGAGCTCAAGTGAGGACAAGCCCAACCAAGAGAGAAAAGCAATCACTAAGATATATGTTGGACAAAGACTATTGGACAAGTCTCCATGGCCTATACTTCTTACTTCAAGACTGAAGACGTGCTCAATGACAATTCTGACTATCATGCATGGAAGATGACTTCGGATCTGACTTTGGAAGAGCATGAAGTATTGGACTATGTGCAAGGAAAAGTGGTGGAGCCGCCTTCAAATGCACCTGGTGCTACTGAGATGAAGTATAGAAAAGGTGAGGTCAAAGATAAGAAAATTTTGATTGACTCCATTCAAAAGCATTTGGTTGCCTATATTTCTGATTTGGGAACTTCTATGGAAATGTATGATAAGTTGGTTGAGATGTTCAAAGTGAACAATGCAAATCAAATCCTCTTTCTCAAGTAGAGGTGTTTAATTTGCCAAATTAACCCCAAGCCGACCTTGACCAATTTTACTCATGGGCTTGAATTCAAAAGCATATTTCTCCTTGTCTGAGTTCAGTGATCCTTAGGTCAATTTTGGTCCTATCAGAAAGAGGAATTCAATCCAATAATCATCTTCTTCAAATGATCTTCCCAAAGTGGAATTTGGCCCTAGTACATTTTAACACTTCCTCTCAACTAGGGAGAATTCCACTTGCCAATATCCAACCACATCATCCCTCCCAGGAGCATTCAGGGAATACTGGAGTCAATTATGTTGAAAGGTGTGTAACTAGGTTCGACCTTCATAAATATGAAATGTACTTTTGATTCTTGTAAATTGTAAAATGAAAGAAAAAATATTACTATATTATTTTGGAGCATGGGTTTCATGCTCAAGGTCTTTTATTTTATAGGTCATAACTCCATCGAAGCTAGGGTTTTCCTAGGTCAGTGAAGTCAAAAGAGTATTTGTCATAAGTTGAAGACCCCATCGACCACATTGTAACTTGTAAAGAAAATTATTTTTGTCTTTATAAGTGTCAAAATACCCTCCAAGACCAATTCAACCTGGCAGTTGGAAAGTCAGCCTAACAGGAAGAGCCACGTCCACCTTGAAGAGCCTATATATAGGAGGGAACTCGTCCTCCTTGACACAAACTCACCCATCACTCATTCTAGTGAGGGAAGAGGAAGAAGAAGGCAGCGAAGAAGGAAGAGGACGAAGCAGACTTTTGTTTGGGCTATTTCTCTCTCACACATGCTAAGGAGGACTAGGGTTTCTGCAGCAAATATAGGGTTTCTATCCACAAGTTTGATCTTGGAGAAAAGAAGGCAAGAAGGTCAAGCAAAGGTCACCAAGGGCCATCCTCAAGCTCTAGAAGTCAGAGAGAGACAAGCAAAGGTCAAAGGAAGGCTCAGAAAGTAGATCAAAACTCACACGTGTGGTAGCAGCAACTGCAGGGAGGCCGAAATTTCAGATCTATAGTGGAGGCCGAAAATTCTACAGCAAAAGGTCGAAGAAATGCTACTGGAAGAGGTTTGACTGGGTTTGACTGGATCAAGGTTAGCACATCATCTGAAGAGGTTGGTCTTGGTCTTGGAGGGTATTCGTTTCAATCTTAAGGTCTTGGAATTCGTCTATTGAAGAATCTATAAGGAAGAGAGGAGATTTGTGAGTTTTCATCTCAAGTGGAGAGGCTTTGGCCCTGGCTTGCAACCTACATTCTATGTTCTTGTTCTTGCTTTTTATAGTTGTTTGATGATTCACACACATAATAATAAGTAAAAAGACATCACAAGAAGTTATCAAGTAAGAGAAATCATTCTAATCATTGCCCTATAGATTTCTCAACATGGGATCAAAGCTAAGGTTGGCGAAGGGCATTATGAAAATATCCACTACATTGAAAAGGTTCCTCAAGAAGTGTTCAAAGGTAGCAAGCCATGTCAAGAAAGGCATCAAGGAAGCATGGAATCTTCTACTTACAACAAAGAAGGAAATAATCAAAACTAAGGATGAAGGTCTCTTCTAAGCACTCACTGGCACATTCCAAGATGAGATCATTTGGGTAATCGATAGTGGTGTATCTAGACACATGACTGGTCATCACAAACAATTGAAGACATTATCAAAGTGAAAATGTTCTTACCCAGTGGAACTTGGAGATAATAAGAGCTATCGCGTAAAAGGAATTGGATCATCTCTATAGAGTTGGAGAATGGAAGCAACATTCATCTCAACAACATTCTATTTGTTCCAAGTTTGCATAAGAACTTACTTTCCATTTCAAGTCTAGAAGATAAGGGTGTTAGAGTAGCTTTCATTGATGGAAAAGTTGTAGTATGGAGTAAGAACTCAAGAATAGAGAATGTTAGAGTAACTGGTATTCGAGATGGAAGACTTTACAGGTTGATATCTCCTCTTGCACAAGCTTTGGTTCACATCGAAATTAGCCCATGTGAACTCTGGCATAAAAGATTTGGTCATCTTCATTTCAAAATCCTTCCAACTCTAAGTTCTATAGTAGATGGAATCCCTAAATTGAAAGAAGATTACGAAGGAGTATGTAAGGGATGTGCATTGGGTAAGAACACCAAGAGACCATTTGAAAGCAGTGCTTCGTGATCAAAAGAAATCTTGGATCTTATTCATTCTAATGTATGTGGCCCTATGACTCCTAAATCACTTGGAGGTCATCTACATTATGTCACTTTTATAGATGATCATTCAAGAAAAACTTGGGTTTACTTGATGAAATCCAAGGGCGGAGTATTTACAAATTTCAAGAATTCAAAGTTGTAGTGGAGAACCTTATAGAAAGAAGAATCAAGATACTAAGCTTTGATAATGGAGAAGGTATACATCCAAGGAATTATAGCCTTCTGTAAGGAGTATGTGATTAAGGGGGAGTTGATAGTCTCATACAATCTCGAACAAAATGGAGTTGCAGAACGAAAGAACCGATCCATTGAAGAAAGTGTAAAAGAAATCTTTCATGATCAAGATCTACCAAATATTCTGTGGGAAGAAGCCACAAAGACAATTGTATATATTCAAAATTGAAGTCCCCACAAGTCATTGGATAACAACACTCCCGAAGAAGTATTCACTGGGAAGAAACCAACTATAGACCATCTCTGAATCTTTGGTTGTTTTGTATATATCCATATACCGAAGGGCAAAAGAAAGTAGCCAGATCTGTCAGGCATGAGAGGACCATTTGTTGGCTACAGCAACTCCTCTAAGGCCTATAGGATCTACATAAATGAACGTCACCATATAGAAGTCATTCGAGATGTCATATTTGATGAAAGTATTGCATTCAAGAAATATAAGGAACTTCCCATGGACTCTGATGATGAAGAACTTCTAGTATTTGAAGAATAAGTTGACAGGGAAAAAGAAGAATCTCACCATGAAAATGAAGGTCCCAATGAACCTATTCAACCTGTGGCCATCCCCAAGTCAAGAAAGAGACCTAACTAGTTGAAGTCTACACTACATGATGCAAAAAGCCATGGAGCAGCGCAAGGTACATTCAGAGAAAGAAAGAAACCTAAACGATATTCTGGGTATGCAGCATACATGAAAAAATTGATAGAAGTAGAGCCATCCACCTTTGAAGAAGCTTTCAACCATCAAGAATGGAAGGATGCCATAAGTGAAGAATATCAATCTATAATGAAGAATGGAGTTTGGGAGATCGTACCTAGGCCCGAAGACAGATTTGTGGTAACTTTAAAATGGATCTATAAGATCAAACATGCAGCAAATGCAAGCATCAACAAGGCAAGATTTGTGGCTAGGGGCTTCTCTCAACAAGAAGGCATCAACTATGAAGGGACATTTGCTCTGACAGCAAGGTATACAACAATTCGTTCATTGGTCTCTTTGGTGGCATCAATGGGATGGAACATCCACCAAATGGATGTCAAGACTGCATTTATGAATGGCACAATTGATGAGGAAGTCTATATAGAACAACCCTTGCGATTTGGAGTTAAAGACATAAAGGCATATGTTTGCAAATTGAAGAAAACATTATATGGCCTCAAGCAAGCACCAAGGGCATGGTATGCTAGGATGGATGCAAACCTACAAAGATTAGGCTTCACAAAAAGTTTTGTTGATACGAACCTTTTATCAAGGTTTTGAAGGGAGACCTGCTAATCATTCTTCTATATTTAGATTATCTTCTCTTGACAGGTGTAGAAGGTCGAATTGAAGAATGTAAGAAACAACTAGCAACAAAATTTGACATGAAGGATCTAGGGCTGATGCATTAATATTTGGGACTAGATGTCTGGCAAGGACTTGATGAAATTTATCTAGGTCAAGGGAAGTATACGATCAAGATGCTGAAGAGTTTTGACATGATGGATTGCAAACCAATGACCACTCTGATGATCACAAAATTGAAGAGACTGAGGAGTTCTGAATCAAGCCCTGTGGGTCCTTCCAGTTATAGACAGCAAATTGGCTCACTGATGTACTTGGTGAATAATCGAATAGACATATGTTTTGCAGTAAATATTCTCAGTGAATTCCAAGTGGAGCCGAAGCATGATCATTGGATAGCAGCAAAACATATTCTGAGATATCTGCAAGGAACCATCCATTATTGCCTAAAATATGATAGGAGGAATAATGTCCACTTGATGGGATATACAGATTCCGACTGGGGAGGCAGTGAGCAAGATGGAAGGAGAACTACAAGAGGATGTTTCAGTTTGGGATCCTCCATGATCTCATGGATGAGCAGAAAGCAAGATACAGTTGCTTTAAGTAGCGTTGAGGCCGAGTTTATTGCAGCCTATGAAGTAAGCAGAGAAGTGGTTTGGTTAAGGACGTTTTTATCTGATCTATTTGCAAGACCTATGGACCCTACAGTGATACATTTTGGCAACACCAGTTGTGTATGATTGTCTGAAGACCTATTATTTCATGGAAAGATAAAGCATATCAACAACAAGTATCACTACATTCGAAAGCTAGTATAAGATGGTGTATTGCAGCTACATTATGTCTCCACTGATGAACAAGTAGTTGAAATATTCACAAAATCTCTTCCTAATAAGAAGCTTGTGTATTTGAGAGACAAGCTTGGTTTGGTTGATGTATCCTCCTTAGTTGAGAGGGAGAGATAGGCACATCATTCTTGTCTTCACTTGGGAAGACAGAATGGAGGATTGGGAAATCATCTGGCATCTAATACTCTTTGAGGATGAGGTAAAGCATCCAAGGTAAGAGTAGTCGTCGACCGATATTCTTTGAGGTCTAGCTATCCAAGATAAGAATAGTCCAAAGAAGGTCATACTCTATGAACACCCGGGTGGAGTAATTACCTTGAGAGACAATGATGATGGTGTCTATAAATCATTGGTATCGCCATCATTGTGCTATGATCTTGTGGAGAGATAGAGTTGTTAGTCAAGGCCTTGTTATGTGACAATGTTGTTTGATATGATGCTAGACAAATGGGTTACCAAATGGACTGTTCATATGAGATCTCTTCAGATTGAGAATGTCCATCTACCTCTTATGAATACCTCCCTAGTTAAGAGGGAGTGTTGAAAAATGTGTAACTAGATTCGGTATTCATAAATATGGAATGTACTTTTGATTCTTATAAATTGTAAAATGAAAGAAAAATTATTATTATTATTTTGGAGCATGGGTTTCATGCTCAAGGACTTTTATTTTTTAGGTCAAGCAACCATTGAGTGCTTCTAGGGTTTGTCCTAGGTCCATAAGTCAAAAGAGTCATTGTCATAAGTTGAAGACCCCATCGGGCACATTGTAACTTGTAAAGAAAAATATTTGTGTCTTTAAAAGTGTCAAAATACCCTCCAAGTCCAAGTCGGCATGGCAGTTGGCAAGTCGGTCTAACAGGAAGAGCCACGTCCACCTTGAAGAGCCTATATATAGGAGGGAACTCGTCCTCATTGACACATGTTAGACTCCTGTATTTTTACAGTATCACCAGATGACTGCCTATTCCTTATATTTTTCATGCTGAAAATAATATTCCATGACTATCATTTACTTTCAGAAAGGGAAGGAGATCCTAGGTGACAAAGGGGTCAAATAAGTCCATCTGCCATTTGATTTCAGTTAAAAGAGAAAATTTTTCTGATTAAGTGTGATGGAAAGCCAAATCTAGCTGCCTTCATTATTTTTCATTTAACCTCTCCATTACCTTTCATTTTACCTTTTTTGACATTCTCATGCTCTGAAACCTCATTTAAAACCCCATTTCCATATATATAATCCCTTCCCCTTTTACTCATTTCCCTTTTCCATTAAAAACATGTAGAAAACCCATTTTTTACAATGTTTTTAATTAAAATAATATGGGGCCTCCACATTTAAAAAAAAAACTTTACCCCGATGTTATTTTAACCTCCTCCCCTCCTAAAGTTTTTCTATTCCCCTACCTTATACTATTTTCCCGCTTATCTTATATCCCTTCCTCACTACATTTTATCCTGGGTCCCACTTTTTAAATAAACTCTGTTTATTTCACCGACCCTGCTATGATTAAAACCCGACTCACACTTATATTAAAGCCTCCTCTTTAATATACCTCCCCTCCACTTTGATATATCCACGGGCCCCACTATTACATTGCTTCCCGTTAAATAAATTAAAACCCTGCGCTAATGTTTAAACCCTCCATCTTCGTTCAAACCCCGACCCCATCGTTCAAACCGACCCACAATCAATGCGGCGCCCGACCACCGTCCGATCTCCGCCACCCGATCCGACGGCCCCCAGTCCTTTTCGCACCCCAACTGCTCGTTATTTAAAACCTTCAGAGGGTTGCGAAATGGGTGGTTTTTGCAACCCTCCCGTCTACCACGCGTCGCCCCTGCGCTTCGTCGCATCCCCTCAAACCAAACCACCTAACTGCTTATGCACTATGCGATAAACCGTAAACCGCCTCCGCGCCATAAGACGAAACCACTAACCATTTGAAATATTTTGAAACCTCATGCTATCGCGGTAAGATCCCGAACCACTGTGATAACCCCTGCAATGTTCCTAAACGACTTGGAAGTCCATTGCTAAATGCGGAAATCGAAAAACTCCACTATGTGGACTCCTTCCACAGATTTTTCGAGTTCTTCCAAGCCATATCGCCTCCTTGCGGAGCTCTGTTTTAAATTAACAATTGTTTTAATTTTGCAGGTGATTTGCATATCAGAAGATAGGATAAACCATTTGCGATAAACAAACTTTTGGTTCTAGTTCCAAAAGCTTATTAGATCCAGTCTCTCTGGATTTTAGTCTGAAAGCCTTGTTCACCAGAAGAGTATGAGCAGAAGGATAAATAAAAGACGCAATGGAGCGAAAAGAAAGACAGTAATGATCATCAAGGATTATACATTTACTCCGGAAACAACAAAGTTTATTTAAAAATAAAGGACAGTGAAAAGATAAAATAAGTAAACAGCGCAGTCAGGGTAAAGATGAAAACAGATGAAATACACAGTTAAAGGACAGAGTTAAAGGAAAAGGCAGATAAAGAGGTAAAAGAAGAAATTACAAGTGATAGAAAAGGCAGTAAAGAGATATACAGGTAAGGACAGTTTAAAGTTTAAAGACAAATCAGAGGACAAATCAACGAGGAAGACAAGGCTAGATGTCAAGGCCACTCAGCATTGGCCTCATCTCAACCATGTTGGCCACCTCTAGCTTAATTTTGATTTAATGAAAGCTACCATAGTTAATATTATAGTCAGAGATATTTTAGCGTCATTTCAGAAGTTATTATAAAAAGTAATTTTGTAGGCAGTTGGTCAAAGATATTTTAAAGTTAGCTCAGGAGTTAATTTGAAAGTTCTTATTACAATAGGTTTGTCAGAGATATTTTTGGCTTGGGCTTTGCATGGTCACAATTGTCAAAACTTCATTTACTCTGTAGTAAATGCAGTCTATCACCCTAGATTAGGGCAACCACCTCAATTGTAGTTAAATACTGCATGTATTTTCATTATCAGTGTGGGTTGGTTGGACTTTATTTAGACTCTGAGCTGCAAAGATTATTGTATTGGAGCACTGCAAGTGTGCTTGAGTTGGACCTCAGTAATACAAGCACTTTCACAGGATCCTTGAGCTATGTTAATGGTGATGTTATCCCTTTATTGTTAATTTTTCCCTTTGTTTTTCCATACTATACATCAGTTTCTCTGATAGCAAAACAGAAATTTTAGAATAAGATATGTTGCTTGAGCACCTTAATTATGTCTACTACTGTTATTTTAATGTTTTCCTCTGAATGTATAACTAAAGAATTCTTAAATGCTCTTTAGTAATACTGGACTGTTGTTTTAAGGTTTTCTTTGTGAATTATAGCTAAAGAATTCTTAAATGCTCTTTAGTTTTACCAAACTGTTGTCTTAAGGCTTTCTCTGAAGTTTAGTTAAAGAATTCTTAATTGCTCTTTAATTTCACTGAACTGTTATCTTGAATGTTTTTCTCTAAAGACCTAAATGTTGAATTCAGAGACTGTCTGCTCTGCATTCATGTTGAAGTATAGTTAAAGGATTCATAATTGCCCTTTAGTTTTACTAAAATCACAACTTTCTGTCATCTCATATTTATCTTGCCACGGAGATCCACTTCACATAGTTAGCTTGTCCTGTGAAAACCCTTGAACAGTTGATGTACAACTCAACCCTTTTATGAATCCATAGCCCAATGGATTAAGCTTCCCACATTCCATCTATCCAACCTAACAAACAATCAAACAAACAACCCCAATCTTTATAACTAGCCTAAAATCAGAAAATATAATCATAAAGCTAAATCAGTTAATCATAAATACAGAGAGAGCCCTCTCCGAGCCTAGGAAGGCTAGGTACTGGACTCCAAAGTGGTTTGATGTTGTTCTCTGCCATTTGTTCTTGCTAATCTTACAAATTACAGGGAGCTAACATAATGGCGACCATACTCTGGAATTATTGAGAAAACCTAATATTATCAAAACTCAAATAAAACCCAGTCAAAATACTGTGTGAATCAAGTATTTTTTCACAAATTGGTTTGTTTTTCAGCTATTATAAAACTTTCAACCTCTCTAATCCTTGGGTCTAAGTTCTGGCTTCTCGAAGAATCTGTACCAGATCCCATCTTGACCCAAACCCTCCTGCAATAGTTGACAATCCAGAGAAAATCCTAAGGAAAACTCCTAGATCTGAGAGCTCAACTGTTGGCAAGCCTATTCACAAGGCAAGTTCCCTACCTAAAAACCTTAAAAACTTGCAGGATATCCAATTTGACTCACACTATGAACAAAGCTTGTTCAGGACTAAATCCCAGATTTGGGTAACCCAGATAGTTTTGGACCCATCCATCTTACAGCAGAGTCCTCTGTAGAAGCCTCAACCCCCACTCATACACCCATTGTTCACCTTCCCCCATTCAACCCTCCACCTCCTTTTATCAACCCCCCACTTGTTAACACCCCTTGGGTTCCCCAACCACCATCCATGGCAGCCTGGTATGCCCCATTAGTCCTACCATTGCCTTTAGTGCCTCTACCATAGGATTATCAGTCCAAAATCTCCCTCTTTGATGAAAGTAGTTCTACAACTGCTCAACAACATGTGGACAGAATGGATGATTATTTTGATTGACAAGAGATAGATGATGAAACTATTAAGTTAAGAATGTTTGCTCAAAGCTTAGGGGAAGAAGCAAGAAAGTGGTTCAAAGGCCTGACCCCTAATAGTATACATGACCTCCCTGCTTTTCACAAACTGTTCCTAAATAAATGGGAAGTCAAGAAAAATCCTCTCTAGATCTTATCAGAATATGAAAACATCAAGAGAAACGTTGGAGAGTGTCCAAGACTACTGCACTAGGTTCAATAGTGTATATAACGCCCTCCCTCCTCACATGAAACCCCCACAAGGTCTACCCCTAATGAAATTTCCAGATGGTTTTGACCCAGAGATGGCCTATCAACTGAGAGAGAGAGAGACCCTCCTACATTAGAAGACATGCAGATGGGTGCAGTAAGTGTGGAAGCAAATCTGATTGCCAAAAGGGCTAGAATGAAAAATGAAAAGAGAGTCACATATAGGGAAGAGGTTGTAGCTTCCACATCTGATACTAAGACTGATAACTTCGCTAGAACCATGGAGAGGATGATGGAGAGAATCAACCTAAATGAGAGAACTTTCCCAAGAGAAAACCAAGCAGCTCCTCAGAATAGAAACCAAGACTTTAGGAGAAACCCCCCTCAAATAAGACAAAGGGAACAGAGAGGACCTGACCAGCAAATCAGGCCTCCTTTCCAAGAAAACTATGTTGATGAGGATGAGGGGGTGATTGAAGAGCCAAAAGAAAGTCAAATTAATCTAATTGGAGTTAATGATGAGGGTATTGTTTTCCTCACTGAGGAAGAGCAAGGCATATTTGCCCCAACTCAAATGGAAGAAGAATGCAAAGAATCTGAGGATTATAAACAAGGGTTTGAAAATTCTATCATGGAGGTGCATAGAAAGTATGACCTCAGAAGCAAAAAAACCCAGGACATTTCCAAGAGAAAGAATTCTGAAAATTCTGCTAGAAAGGCCCCTGAAATTGACCTTAAAAAGACAGCAAAAAGTTCAAATCAAATGGTTAAAAGTTCTAATAAAAATAAAAAGAAAAATAGTCTAGAGAACAGCACTAGTAAATCAACTATCAGCCCTAACAAAACTGATCCAGCTAATATTCCAATACAAATCAACAATCTGAAGTTGCTGCAAAAACAATGTCTGATAAAACTGTTTCAAATCTGCCAAAACCACAGACACCATTTAGTATTGAGAATGAAATTGCCAAGATAAATCACTGAATTGGTAGGCCAAGATGTATATAGATCCCAAGTTTTGAAAGCACTAAACATAGGAGAAAATACTGATACTGTGAATTTGAATGATACCAAACCTGAACTTTTGTTTGGGCCTGAAGTAGAAGGTAAATTCCAGGAGGGAGGTGTGCCCCCATTTTATGTCAGTTTGAATATCCATGATAAAATCCTCCATAATGCCATGTTAGATTCAAGAGCATCTCATAACCTCATGCCAAAGGTAATTATGGAGAAACTTGGCCTTGATTAAACTAGACCATAAAAAGACCTGTACTCTTTTGACTCCAGTAGAGTTAAATGTTTAGGCCTGATCACAGATCTTTGTGTTACTTTAGCACAGATACCAGCCAAAAGTCTAGTAATGGATATTGTGGTAGCTGACATTCCCCCTAAATATGGCATGCTTCTATCACACTCATGGGGAGCCAAGCTTCAAGGTACCCTCCAAATGGATATGACCTATGCTACCATACCAGTCTTTAGTCAACCAAGAAGATTGTATAGGGAAAATCATATGAAAAACATGGTGAGCAGCCAAGAAGAACCTGATAACTCCCCTCTCTACTCTGTCCACTCAAACCTTGATTCATTTATCCTTTACAATGATGAAAACATTAATGAACAAGTAGCAGTTAATGAACAGCTAAAAAAGAAGAAGAAAAGGAGGAACAGTCAGACCAAATAGAAAATGAACAACACAAGTCTGAACCTGAACCTCTTTGGAACATGAGTTTTGATGGTTCTTGTGGCAAAACTGGATCAGGAGTAGGTGTTTGGGTACACAACACTAAGAACAATCACGCAAAGGGTCACTCTTACAAACTGAACTTTCATTGTACAAATAATATAGCAGAATATGAGGCACTCCTTCTAGGATTACAATTGCTAAAGAAATTAGAGGCCAAAAGGATCTCTGTCCATGGGGATTCTGAGCTAGTCATTAGGCAAATTAAGGGAGAATATTCAGCTAAGCACCCTAGATTAAGAGCATACAGGAATGTTGCCCTCGACCTCCTAAAAACATTCAAAGAATATGACCTTGCCTCTATCCCAAGAAATCAAAATATCCTTGCCAATGGACTAGCATTTGCAGCCAACACTTGTCAACTGCCTCATTCTAACAAACAATACACAACACAAGTTAAATACAGACCAGCAGTCCCTGACAATATGAGATATTGACAAGTTTTTAAAGATGAACAACAGATTGAAGACTTCCTGCAATCCAAAAATGAGTTTGAAATTCCAAATTCAGACTTAGATCATGAAGAGGATTGCCCTACTGAGGAACAAACATACAAGGAGGAGCCCCCTCATGATGTTGATATAAATATGTTAGCAAAGAAAGACCCACATAGGAGAGAAATGTGTGAAGATCCTGAAAAAGAAGAGTTTGAAGTGTTACATTTCAGAGATAATACGTTGCCAAGAGGACTTCTCCCTCTAAAAGAACTTTTTGATTTCAATGATGTTTCTAGAAAGCCAAAAATGGAATCCACTGAAGCAAGTATAGAGGAGTGCAATCTGGGCAGTGAGCAAGAGCCCAAGATGGTAAAGCTATCAAAGACACTACTAGCACCTATAAAGCATAAATATATCAAGTTATTCAAAGAATTTATTGATGTGTTTGCCTAGAGTTATGAAGACTTGAGGTCCTATGATATTGATATCATCCAGCACAAAATTCCACTCAAAGAGAGCCAGAAGCCCTTTAAACAAAAACTACGCAGAATAAATCATGTCCAAATGCCACTGGTTGAGAAAGAGATAAAGAAAATGTACAATGCTAGGATAATAGTCCCACTCAGGTACTCAGAATGGGTTTCAAATCTTATATTTGTAAGGAAGAAGACAAGGGATATTAGACTCTGCATTGACTTCAGAAATCTAAATAAAGCATCCTTGAAGGACAACTACCCTTTACCAAAAATGGACCACATATTGCAAAGGATAGTAGGCTCCAAAAAGATCTCTCTGCTAGATGGCTTTTCAGGGTACAATCAGGTGCTGGTGCATCCAGATGATCAAAACAAAACAACTTTCACTACACCTTGGGGCACCTTTATGTATGTAAAAATGTCTTTTGGATTAATGAATGCTAGAGCCACTTTTCAAAGAGCAATGGATATTGCTTTCTCAGAAGAAATAGGTTTCTTCATTGTGATATATCTTGATGATATCACAGTGTATTCAAAAACTAATGAAGAACACGTAGCTCATCTAAGAAAGGCCTTTGAGAAATGTAGAAAGTACGATCTGTCTTTGAATCCCAAGAAATCCTTATTTAGCCTTCAAGAAGGAAAGCTTCTAGGGCACATCATATCTGAAGAAGGGATCAAAATTGACCCAAATAGGATTGAGAGAATATTGCAAATCAATCACCCAAGAAATCTCAAAGCGCTGCAATCTTTCATTGGAAAGATAAAAATTTTAAGAAGGTTTATACCAAACCTTGCAAAACTCCTGAGGAACATCACCAACATGCTCAAAAGAGAGTCAGGAGTCCAGTGAACCAGGAAACAAAGCAGTCTTTTGACCTAGTGAAGCAAGCACTTACACAAGCACCGGTTCTGATCAGCCCTAACTTCACCAAAGTTTTCTTTATATTTTCCTTTGCATCAGAACACACAGTTGTTGCTGTATTACTGCAGAAAAATACAAAGGGACAGGAGCAACCCATAGCATTCTTCAGCCAAGCTTTAAGAGATGCACCTTTGAAGTATAAGGTCATGGAAAAGCAGGCTTTTGCCTTAATCAGAGCACTAAAGGATTTCAGAGTCTACATTCTGCATTTACACATCATTGCATTTGTGCCCCATACAGTGGTTAAAGACATTCTAACACAAGATCCTGATGGAAAAAGAGGAAAATGGATTGTTGTCATCTTGGAATATGATTTAGAAATCAAACCCAGCAAATTAATCAAAGGACAAGGGTTGGCTAAACTAATAGTTGAAACAAATTTTCAAGCACTAGACATCAATCTAATTCACTCACTGGATGAACTCTTGCGACTCCACTTATTGAGGAAGCATTCCTAAATTCTCCCTGGTACGTAGATATAATGTATGTGCTTTTTAACTTAAATGCTCCTCCTAGTTTGTCCAAAACAAAGGCCAAATTCTGAAAAAAGTTTTATATTGGAAAAATTTTGGTGGTGTATTGCTTAAATGTTTGCCTAAAGAAAATGTAGATAGGATTATGCATGAATTCCATGAAGGGGATTGTGGAGGCCACCTCTATTGGAAAACCACTGTTAATAAGATCCTTAAGGTTGGTTTCTATTGGCCTACCCTTTTCCAAGACATCCACAAAATGGTAGTTTCCTGTCATAAATGCCAAATTTTTGAGGGAAAAAGAAAGTTGCTACCTTTGCCATTATAGCCAATCTCTGTTGAAGCTCCCTTCCAACAATGGGATCTAGATTTCATTGGAGAAATCCACCTTCCTCCTCTACCCAGCATAAATGGATCCTTACTACCACTGACTATTTTACCAAGTGGATAGAAGCCATTCCTTCTAGAACTGCCATTGACTCAGTAATCATTAAATTCCTTGAAACCAACATTCTGTCTAGATTTGGCTGTCCTAAGAAAATCATTACTGATAATGTTATTGCCTTTAAATCCAAGAAAAAGGTGGATTTCTGCCACAAATATCACATTATTTTGGGGCATTCCACATCTTATTACCCTCAAGGTAATGGGTTGGCTCAATCCTCAAATAAGAGTTTGGTGAACATCATCAAGAAGTTATTGGAGGAAAATAAGAAATCATGGCACAACAAATTGGTACATGCACTCTGGGCAGACAGGCTGACAAATAAGAAATCAATTGATATGTCACCCTATCAGCGAATCTATGGAATGGATGCAGTCTTCCCAACAACCTTGGGGTACTAGTAATGAAGCTCATTCAAGAAGTACAGTCTGAAGAGAATGATATACAAAGAAGAATAAGCCAAGCCATTCAGCTGCAGCAATCTAGAGAAGGAGTATTTGTTGAGATTTTTTGTATTTGGGGTAGCATCAGTTGTGCTCTAGGTCCCAAATTTTGAGGAAGGACTAGAGTTCACTTGATCTACAAGACCCAGAAATGGATTTGGGAAATTTCATCTGGTTTAGGAGATATTAAATTAATTAATTATTTTAATGTATTTCCTAAGTTAAAACTTAGGAAAATAAAATAATTAAAGTGAATTTAATTAAACATGTGATGAAATTGTCTTAAGTCACACGGATCAAGCTTTCTTTTAATCTTAGCCATTGATTCAAGATTTGATCATGGCCGTTGATTTGTCAATGAGAAAAGTATAAAGGAAAGGCTTGGGGTCATTTGTAACATACACAAAGGCAGAGCACTGAAGCTAAGTTGAGATTTTAGGGCGGGGTTGCTAAGAATACTCAGAAGTGTTTCAGCTGCAGAGAGGGGAATTTAGACCAAGGGGATGATCTGATCCCAAGGTCTAGAATACACAAGAAGCAGAGAAGAGATCAGCTCAAGGACAACGCAGAGGAAGGCAGCAGCAACAGCAGCAAGGACATCGTAATTTTTAGGAAACCCTTCAGGGGTTATGCAGAGACCCTTAGGGGTAGCCTAGTGATTGCGTCATCCATTTTGGGGTAACGCAGTCCCTTTTGGAGCAACGCTGAGAGTTTGGAGGCCATCCAAGGCTGACACAGAGGCTTTCAGAGGCTGACGAAGAGCCTTTCAGGGGCAGTGCTGGGGTTTCTAGGCCTAGATTCAGATGAGTTCTGTAAATCTCGTTTGAGGGTGTGGATCAGTGATTATTTTGGCCCTAGATTAGCCAGTGAGCTGTAGATCTAGAGTTTTCTCTGTCGGGTTTTCCAGATCTGGAACCCAGAGTTGTGTATTCAGAAATATTCTTAATAATAGAACCCTCTAGTAGCCAGAGACTGGTTTTCCCACCTTGGGTTTTTCCGGGGACTATTTGTCCAGAAATAACTGTGTCACTTTGTCTATGTGTGCATGTGCTTATTCTATATCTGAATTGGTACATATCTGTTATGTGTTTTGCTTCGATTTTAACTTGAATTTATTCAGTTAATAACTTGTATAAGTAGGAGGAGCATAACCAGGTTAACAGCAATAATTTCTACATAAGATATAAGATTCAGAAATTTCTACATGGTATAAGAGCAATTGCAAATCTAGAAGGGTCGCCAGTTGAAGAATTTGAAGGATCCAGCTGCAAAAAGTAGCTGGAAAAGCAGCAGAGAAGCAAATCTGAAGGGACAACGCAGTTTTCAGGAGCAGATTCACGCAGAGGAAAGGGTGACATTGTCCAGCACTGTGTCCAAGCAAGCCCACGCAATTACTATGCAGAGGCAGCTCAGAAACAACGCTAGTTGGGTCTGAAGCCAGCCAGTGTGATTCAGATCTGAATCTGTCAGATCTAGAAAAAGTCTACAGAAATTCAGAAGCGCTGGTGGGTTTAAAACTTTGAAGATTTCAGATTTTTTAGCCTTAGCACAAGTGACAAAGATTGGGAAGAGATCAACTTCTCAGAGAGTTTCTTGCCAAAGGAAACTTGCAGTTTGATCAAAGGATCAAAGAAAAAGCTGAATCATAGTTGATTTGGTAGATTTCCAAGGAGGGAAATCAAGTGTCAGAGGGAGCAGAGGATGCCCAGTTCGTAAGGTACCCTAGATCCAAATCTCTAGTATAGATAGGAGGAGCTCCGACACATTCTGAGCATATGGCTCCTCATGGACTGCATGATCAGGATAGGCTAGAGGGCCTCTCAAACTCTTCGGTGTGGAAAGCAAGGATCTTGATTGTCCTTGAGGCGTACAATCTAAGAGACCATGCAGAGCAGACTTTGGCCACACCGACAGATGCGGATCTCCTTCGGAAGCATAAGGAAGTTGTTGGGCATGCCAAGCGGCGGATTATGGATAGTATCAAGGACCATATTGTACCACATATAGCTGAGAAGAAGACATCTAATGAGATGTGGAAGGCGTTGACTTCCCTGTATGAGGGAAAATCTGTCCAAAGGAAAATGCTGTTGGAGACCCAAATGAGGTCATTCATGATGACCAAGGGAGAAGACATCGAACACTTCCTCTTCAGACTGTAGACAATCAGGGATCAACTGACTGCAACGGGTGGAACCGTAGATGACGTTGTGATAGTCGGGACTGCCCTCAATGCAGTCACAGATGAGTGGGAAACCTTTGTCCAAAGTATCTTGGGCAAAGCGGACCTCCCAGATTGGAACAGCTTGTGGTCAATCCTGCGGCAAGAAGAACTACGCAGATTCACCAAGAGGCAGCACAGCCCTACGTTGAGCAAAGTAAAGAAGGAATATGAGGAAGATGCAACCTTGGCATCAAAGAAGCAGCCAAAGAAGAAGAAGGATCTTTTAAAGATTAAGTGCTTTCAGTGTGGTGAAATGGGACATATTGCCAGCCATTGTCCGAAGAAGAAAAGGGACAAGGAAGCATCTTCTTCCAAAGTAGCTGTGGCAGATGATGGGTCAGGAGATAATACAGCCATGAGTGCTCATGAACCACGGAGGTGGGATGACATGGACATGTAGAGGAGCTACATGGAAGAGAGGCAGGATCCTTGAGCAGCTCATCTCTTGGATCACATGAGAGCTACGGCAACCTTAAGATAGTAGCAGGACAAGTGGAGTAGTGGGTGCATAAATCACAGATGAGGCAGAGGCAGAGGCAGATCTGAAGACTGGAAGGAGCAGCACAAAGCAAAGCAGCAGCAGCGTAGAAGCAGTAGCAGCGCAGAGGCTGATGTGACTTTAGCAGCGCAAAGCAGTGTTGAATACGCAGTGCAGAGCTGCAGCAGCGCAGAAGGCTTCAGAGGGACAGCGTAGTGCAACAGCAGCATTATAGATTTCAGCACAAGGGGCTAATGTGACTTCAATAGTGCAGAGGTAGTTTGATTACACAGGCAGAATTGTAGCTGTGCATCGTTCTTTAGATGCCAACACAGATATGTAGTCTATGGAGCTTCAGTGATGAGGATGTAGCCCATCATACTTGTTTGTCAAAGATTGGGCAGGAGATTCAGTTGTTTCTCTCAACAACTGAAGTTGCAGTGCAGCAAATCCAGTAGTGGCAGTGCTATGAGTAGCACAGATACAGCATATTGAGAGGGAGCTGCAGTATAGTGGTTGCAGTGGCAGTGGCAGAGTCATAGGCAGCAATATAGAGTTGAGTGGCAGCAGGCCAAGCATCAGAAGCACAATACCAATGCCCAAAATCATGTAATGCATAGTGTGATGTATTGCTAGAGCACACCCTTGATGCTAAAAGGGAGTGCTGAGATTTTTTGTATTTGGGGTCGCATCAGTTGTGCTCTAGGTCCCAAATTTTGAGGAAGGACTAGAGTTCAACTGATCTACAAGACCCAGAAATGGATTTGGGAAATTTCATCTGGTTTGGGAGATATTAAATTAATTAATTATTTTAATGTATTTCCTAAGTTAAAACTTAGGAAAATAAAATAATTAAAGTGAATTTAGTTAAACATTTGATGAAATTGTCTTAAGTCACACGAATCATGCTTTCTTTTAATCTTAGCCATTGATTCAAGATCTGATCATGGTCGTTGATTTGTCAACGAGAGAAGTATAAATGAAAGGCTTGGGGTCATTTGTAACATACACAAAGGCAGAGCACTGAAGCTAACCTGAGATTCTAAGGCGAAGTTGCTAAGAATACTCAGAAGTGTTTCAACTGCACAGAGAGGAATTTAGACCAAGGGGATGATTTGATCCCAGGGTCTAGAATACACAAGAGGCAGAGAAGAGATCAGCTTAAGGACATTGCAGAGGAAGGCAGCAGCAGCAGCAGCAAGGACAGCGTAATTTTCAGGAAACCCTTCAGGGGTTATGCAGAGACCCTTAGGGGCAGCGTAGTCACTGCGTCACCCATTCAAGGGTAACACAGTCCCTTCCAGAGTAGCGCTGAGGGTTTGGAGGCCATCCAAGGCTGACGCAGAGGCTGATGCAGAGCCTTTCAAGGGCAGCGCTAGGGTTTCTAGGCCTAGATTTGGCTGAGTTCTGTAAATCCCGTTTGAGGGTGTGGATTAGTCATTATTTTGGCCCTAGATCAGCCAATGAGTTGTAGATCTAGAGTTTTCTCTGTCGGGTTTTCCAAATCTGGAACCCAGAGTTTTGTATTCAAAAATATTCTTAATAATAGAACCCTCCAGCAGCCAGAGACTGGTTTTCCTACCTTGGGTTTTTCCGGGGACCATTTGTCCAGAAATAACTGTGTCACTTTGTCTATGTGTGCATGCGCTTATTCTAGATCTGAATTGGTAGAGATTTGTTATGTGTTTTTCTTCGATTTTAACTTGAATTTATTCAGTTAATAACTTGTATAAGTAGGAGGAGCATAACCAGGTTAACAATAATAATTTCTGCATAAGATATAAGATTTAGAAATCTCTACAGTATACAACAGAACACAACTGGTACAAGAAAATATCAAGAAAATCTTTGACAAAAGGACCGAAGCAAATGATTTCAACATTGGAGACACAGTACTAAAGTGGGATTCTAGAAAAGAAGACAAAGGCAAGCATGGAAAGTTTGATAACCTATGGAAAGGTCCATACATCATTCATTCTGCATGGGGAACTAACGCATTCTTCTTACAAGAAATGGATGGAACAGAGTTGTTTGGAGGTCTTGTCAATGGTAGGATGTTAAAACATTATTTCATTTAAGAATCTCAATTAGAATTTTCTTCATTGTATATAACATTGCCTAAACAAATTTCAAACAGAATATTGGACCAGGTTGAGGTCTAAAGTGAAGGCCATAAGCCTAGTCTGATAAAACAAAAAGAGAAAGAGTAAAAAAAAAAGGGTATGTAAAAAGGGAAAAAGTAAACCCCATACAAAAAATGAATGTTTTTTAAAGTGTTGCAAATCAAAATGCCACTACTTTTAAGAAGACCTTGTTCAGTCATACCGTCTAAACATTATTGTACAAATTTTGAATTTTTGTCGATAAGTTAGAAAATGAAGATTTGCCAAACTATTTAATCTTGGCTTATCAGTAGATAGATAGAAAATGACATTGGTTCAAAAGCCTAATCTGAACCAATAGGAGAAATAAGGGATAGGTGGTAAGTTAGAGGTTCAAAAGGAAAAACGATGTCAAGGTTTGCAAGTCTAAATGCACCACAAAAGGAAGAAAATTTATTTGAATCATAGGTTGGGTAGGTATGTATGCAGAAAAGCCCTTAATACTTGAGCATGTTTCAAACTTTTCAATTTCAAGTTGTCTATTCAGGCTCAAGATCAAGTGTGTTTCAGACCTAGTTTGCAGTAAGCATGGATTTCAGTTTTTGAAGGTCACAGTCACAAAAGTTGCAGCATATCAGGATTACAGAGTGGGAATTAGCCAAATAAATCAGGCTACTGGTCTACAAAATTCTTGACACCTCCTGAAGGAGCTGCCATCCCTAGTTGGAGCCACTGTTAGACTCCTATATTTTTACAGTATCACCAAATGACTGCTTATTCCTTATATTTTTCATGCTGAAAATAATATTCCATGACTATCATTTATTTTCAGAAAGGGAAGGAGATCCTGGGTGACAAAGGGGTCAAATAAGTCCATCTACCATTTGATTTCAGTTAAAAGAGAAAAAATTTCTGATTAAGTGTGATGGAAAGCCAAATCTTACTGCCTTCATTATTTTTCATTTAAATTCTCCATTACCTTTCATTTTACCTTCTCTCACATTCTCATGCTCTGAAACCCCATTTAAAACCCCATTTCCATATATATAATCCCTTCCCCTTTTATTCATTTCCCTTTTCCATTAAAAACATGTAAAAAACCCATTTTTTACAATGTTTTTAATTAAAATAATATGGTCCCTCCCCATTTAAAAAAAAAACCTTACCCCGATGTTACTTTAACCTCCTCCCCTCCTAAAGTTTTTCTATTCCCCTAACTTATACTATTTTCCCGCTTATCTTATATCCCTCCCTCACTACATTTTATCCCGAGTCCCACTTTTTAAATTAACTCTATTTATTTCATCTGACCCCTGTTATGATTAAACACCCAACTCACACTTCTATTAAAGCCTTCACTTTAATATACCTCCCCTCCGCTTTGATATATCCCCTGGCCCCACTATTACATTGCTTCCCATTAAATATGTTAAAACCCCACACAAATGTTTAAACCCTCCGTCTTCGTTCAAACTCCGACCCCACCGTTCAAACCGACTCGCAATCAATCTGGCGCCCGACCACCGTCCGATCTCTGCCACCCAATCCGACGGCCCCCAGTCCTTTTCGCAACCCCAACTGCTCGTTATTTAAAACCTTCAGAGGGTTGTGAAATGGGTGGTTTTTGTAACCCTCCCGTCCGCCACGCATTGCCCTTGCGCTTCGTTGCATCCCCTCAAACCAAACCACCTAACCGCTCATGCACCGTGCGATAAACCATAAACCGCCTCTGCGCCATAAGGCGAAACCACTGACCATTTGAAATATTTTGGAACCTCGAGCTATCGCAGTAAGATCCTGAACCACTGTTATAACCCCTGCAACATTCCTAAAGGACCTGGAAGGTCATTGCTAAACACGGAAATCAAAAACCTCCACTGTCTGAACTCCTTCCACAGATTTCCCGAGTTTTATCAAGCCATATCGCCTCACTGCAGAGCTCTGTTTTAAATTAACAATTGTTTTAATTTTGCGGGTGATCTGCATATCAGAAAATAGGATAAACCATTTGCGATGAACAAACTTTTTGTTCTAGTTCCAAAAGCTTGTTAGATCCAGTCTCTCTGGATTTCAGTCTAAAAGCCTTATTCACCAGAAGAGTATGAGCAGAAGGATAAATAAAAGCAACAATGGAGCAGAAAGAAAGACAGTAATGATCATCAAGGGTTATACATTTACTCCGACAACAACAAAGTTTATTTAAAAATAAAGGACAGTAAAAAGATAAAATAAGTAAACAGAGTAGTCAGGGTAAAGATGAAAACATATGAAATACACAGTTAAAGGACAGAGTTAAAGGAAAAGGCAGATAAAGAGGTAAAAGAAGAAATTACAATGATAGCAAAGGCAATAAAGAGATATACAGGTAAGGACAGTCTAAAGTTTAAAGACAAATCAGAAGACAAATCAACGAGGAAGACAAGGCCAGATGTCAAGGCCACTTAGCATTGGCCTCTTCTCAACCATGCTAGCCACCTCTAACTTAATTTTGATTTAATAAAAGCTACCACAGTTAATATTACAGTCAGAGATATTTTAGCATCAGTTCAGAAGTTATTATAAAAGTTAATTTTGGAGGTAGTTGGTCAAAGATATTTTAAAGTTAGCTCAGGAGTTAATTTGAAAGTTCTTATTACAATAGGTCTGTCAGAGATATTTTTGGCAGGGCCTTGCATGGTCACAATTGTCAAAACTTCATTTACTCTGTAGTAAATGTAGTCTATCACCCTAAATTAGGGCAAATACCTCAGTTGTAGTTAAATACTACATGTATATTCATTATCAGTGTGGGTTGGTTGGACTTTGGTTAGACTCTGAGTTGCAAAGATTATTGTATTGGAGCATTGCAAGTGTGTTTGAGTTGGACATCAGTAATACAAGCACTTTCACAGGATTCTTGAGCTATGTTAATGGTGATGTTATCCCTTTATTGTTAATTTTTCCCTTTGTTTTTCCATGTTGTACATCAATTTCTCTGATAGCAAAATAGAAATTTTAGATTAAGATATGCTGCTTGAGCACCTTAATTCTATCTACTACTGTTATTTTAATGTTTTCCTCTAAAAGTATAACTAAAGAATTCTTAAATTCTCTTTAATATTACTGGACTGTTGTTCTAAGGTTTTCTTTGTGAAGTATAGCTAAAGAATTCTTAAATGCTCTTTAGTTTTACCAAACTGTTGTCTTAAGGCTTTCTCTGAAGTTTAGTTAAAGAATTCTTAATTGCTCTTTAATTTCACTGAACTGTTATCTTGAATGTTTTTCTCTAAAGACCTGAATGCAAAATTCAGAGACTATTTGCTCTGCATTCATGTTGAAGTATAGTTAAAGGATTCTTAATTGCCCTTTAGTTTTACTAAACTCACAACTTTTTGTCATCTCATATTTATCTTGCCACGGAGATCCACTTGACATAGTTAGCTTGCCCTGTGAGAACCCTTGAACAGTTGATGTACAACTCAACCCTTTTATGACTCCATAGCCCAATGGATTAAGCTTCCCACATTCCATCTATCCAACCTAACAAACAATCAAACAAACAACCCCAATCTTTATAACTAACCTAAAATCAGAAAATATAATCATAAAGCTAAATCAGTTAATCATAAATACAGAGAGAGCCCTCTCTGAGCCCAAGAAGGCTAGGTCTTGGACTCCAAAGTGGTTTGATGTTGTTCTCTGCTATTTGTTCTTGCCAATGTTACAAATTACAGGGAGCTAACAACACACACTCACTCATCACTCATTCTAGAAAGGGAAGAGGAAGAAGAAGGCAGCGAAGAAGGAAGAGGACGAAGGAGACTTTTGTTTGGGCTATTTCTCTCTCACACGTGCTAAGGAGGAATAGGGTTTTTGTAGCAGAACTAGGGTCTCTACAGCAAATCTAGGGTTGCTATCCACAAGTTCGATCTTGGAGAAATGAAGGCAAGAAGGTCAAGCAAAGGTCACCAAGGGTCATCCTCAAGCTCTAAAGTCAGAGAGAGACAAGCAAAAGTCAAAGGAAGGCTCAGAAGGCAGATTGAAGCTCACACGTGTGGCAACAACAACTGCAGGGAGGTCGAAATTTCAGATCTGTAGTGGAAGAAGAGAATTCTACAGGAGAAGGTAGAAGAACTGTTACTGGAAGAGATTTGACTGGATCAAGGTTAGCACATCATCCGAAGAGGTTGGTCTTGGTCTTGGAGAGTATTGGTCTTAGTTTTAAGACCTAGGAATTCGTCAATTGAAGAATCTATAAGGAAGAGAAGAGATTTGTGTGTTTTCCTCTCAAGTGGAGAGGTTTTGGCCCTAGCTTGTAGCCTACATTCTGTGTTCTTATTCTTTTGATAGTTGTTTGATGATTCACACACATAATAATAAGCAACAAAGCAAATAAGTAAAAAGACATCATAAGCAATTATCAAGTAAAAGAAATCATTCTAATCATTGCCCTATAGATTTCTCAACAAATTTATGGTTGAGCCTCATCACGTACATTGGGTTGCTGCCAAGAATCTCTTAAAATATCTTCGTGGCACTATCAACTATGGTTTGAGATACACTGTTGGGAATTTGAAGCTACATGGATATTATGATGTTGATTAGGCTGGCAGTGTGTTGGATAGAAAAATCATGTCAGGATATTGCTTCTCTTTGGGATCATTTTCAATTTCTTGGATGACTAGGAAGCAGAAATCAGTTGTTGTAAGCATTGTTGAGGCCGAATATATTGCAACTAGTATGGCCTGTTGTGAAGCTATTTGGTTGAGGAAGCTCTTCAGTGAGCTATTTGAGTATGTGTTGGATACCACCATTATATATTGTGACAATCAAAGTGGGATTCGCCTTTCAGAGAATCCTGTGTTCCATAACCGCTCTAAGAATATTGATACCAGGTACCACTTTATCCAAGATATGGTACAACAGGGAGCAATAAGGCTCCAACACATCAGGACAGATGAACAGGTTGCGGACATCCTCTTGAAGCCCTTAGGGAAGGTCAAGTTCTTATCCTTCCAAGAGAAACTTGGAGTCGTGGAAGGACCCTCCCATGAGGGTCCTGCTTGAGTTGGACATTGAGCTCTGGGAGAAACTGGGGGCCTGGGGTACTTCTTGGAGCTATGTGCAACCATAGGTTGAGTGGTTCACCTTCCCCTATAGGTACGTTGTGTACAGGGTGAGTGATTCATCTTCCCTTGTGATACCCCATGGTGATATATGTGAGCATAGGGTGAGTGGTTCACCTTCCCCTATGGTTGATGATATATGTGGAAATTTTTTAATATAATAATGCAGAAATCCTACTGTAGTATCTTGGTTTACTTCTCCTACTTGTAATTAAATTATACAAGTTATTTCCAGAAAATACAGAAGTAAACACAACTAACAGCCTACACACATACAGATCATTTACTAAATATTAAGCTCATTCAACAAAGTGACATAGATTTTTTGGATAAATGTCCCCGAAAAAACCCAATGTGTGAAAACCAGTGCAGCAAATATGAGGGTTTATTATTATTAAGTAGAATCTGAGTACAAAAAATCTGGGCACCATACTGGTTAACCCGACAGAGAAAAATAGATCTGCAGCTAACCAGTTGCTCTGAAGACTGAAGCTTTGACTGATCCACACCCTCAAAAGGGATTTACAAGGCTCAGCCAAAGTCTTCCTCAAGAAACCTCAACACTGCCCCTGAAGCCCCTGCGTCAGCCCTGCTAACCTCTGTGTGCCTCTGCGCTGACCTGGAGGGGGTTATGTAACCCCAGACAGGTGACGCAGTACCTACGCTGCCTTGGATGGCCTCTGCGTAAGCCTGGAAGGCCTCCTACTACTCAACGTTGCGCTTTTTGGGCTTGCGTAGTGGCTAAAGCTCTCTGCGCTACGCAGCTATTGCGTAGCTGCTGTTGCTGCCCCTACTTCTCTACGCTGCTCCTGATTAATACTCCTCTATCGCTTGCTGACTCTTGGCTCTGGGATTAGATCATCCCCTCAATCAATACTACCACTCATTGCAGAAAACTCTTCTGGAAATTCTTAGCAAACCTACCCTAGAATTCCAGCTCAATCTCTCAGCTCTGCCTCCGTGTGTGTGTCTCCAATTGACCCTCAAGCCTTTCTCTTATACTTTTTCGTTGACATATCAATGGTTGTGATTCAATCTCTTATCGACGGCTAAGATTAACAAACTGCTTGATCCGCGCCACTTAGAACATTTCATCACATGTGTTTAATTAACTCACTTTAATTTTTCTAATTCCCTAAGTTAGACTTAGGGTCCTCATTAAAAAAAATAATTATTTTAATATCTGACACATTAGATGAAATTTCTCCAAACGCTTTTTGGGTTTCGGAGATGATGTGTTTCTTAGCCCCTCCACAAAGTTTCAAGACTAAAGCACACCCGATGCTACCCCAATACACAAAATCTCAACAATATATGCATAGGATGAGTGGTTCACCTTCTAAGTTCTCCTATGGCACATGAGCAAGATGAGTGGTTAGCCTTCTCCTGCGGATGCCTCAACATACATCCTACCCTTGCAGTCTAGGACTCTTGGGAGGTGCCTCTCATTTGGCTAATGAGTTGGGAAAAGTGGTTAGGGACCATAGCACTACAGATGGATGCATCGTGTACTGTCATACTCCCTATGTCTAGGATGCATGGTGTTCAACAACTTGCTCCAGATCAAGTCTAATTAGGGTTCTACCCCTGGTTATGTGGAGTGACTTAGTGGTAATGTCTTGTGACTCACTCTCAAATGATCCTTCTTATTATCTATATCAATCTTCAGCAGAGACGAGACAAGATGCAAAGATAGTACATGATGATCCGGATGGCATGATGATGGATGGATATTGGCAAGTAGAATTCTCCCTAGTTGAGAGGGAGTGTTAAAATTTACCACTAGGGCCAAATTCCACTTTGGGTAGCTCATTTGAAGAAGATGACTATTGGATTGAATTCCTCTTTCCAAAAGGACCAAAATTGACCTAAGGATCATTGAATTTGGATAAGGAGAAATATGTTTTTGAAGTCAGGCCCACAAGAGTACAATTGGTCAAGGTCAGATTGGGGTTAATTAGAAAAATTGAACCCCTCTCCATCACATATAAATAGAAGAGACCTTCATCCTCATTTGGCACATTCAACATACATCTTCTCTTAATTGGTTCGTACAAATTGTAGGAATTCAAGTATGGCTACAGGGATTCGCGATTACAGGAATTCGCGTATGGTTACAAGAATACGCGTACGGTTACAGGAATTCGCGTGAGTACAAGAATTCGCGTATGATTGTTGGAATTTGCTATTACAGGAATTCATTGTATTCGCGTGTGCTTATAGGAATTTGCATTTGCAGAAAGATCAGATTTATATTGGTTTGGGTAATTTGCAAAAGTCAAACCACATTGACTTTGACTCTCATCATTGTACAATATTGGAAATTCTCTCTCTATTGAACAGTTGATCTTTGAGAATAAGAAGGATTGATTTAGGGTTTTTCCCTAGCTTTGGCCAAATATTGGTGTTCTCTTGTCTTGACTTGTCTTTTGCATTTATTGTTTATGTTCTATCTACAGTTACTGTTAATGTGAATTAATGGTTTATGTGATTGCTATTGGAAATTAAAGTGGAATTGTCATTGGGCTAATAAAAGGACATTGAAGTAATTGTTGAAAGCATAAAACATACCAGTGTTATCTAAAATTAACAGAACCTAACTGTGTCTATTTAGTAAGTTTTATGCAAGGAATTAAATATCGGGTGCTAGGTTTGCAGGAAATCTAACAGAAAATCATGGCTTGAAATCATTGAAGTTAAATTGTTCTACACCAGTCACATCACTTCAATAGATACTCTCATGTAAATGTCATTGACATGTTTATGCATTCAGGAAATTCTTCATTTCTCTAATTCTTGTATTAATGCCAAAGCTAGACGAGATAATAGCTTCTGAAAATGCCAGTCAAGGTGAATCTTTTATAGTTAAACCTTAGGCAATTAGATGTTGAAACATCCTCTGCCAATTTGTTCTTGCTTCCGTAATCGATTCCTAAATATCAAGGTTTTCCAATGAATTGCTAGGACTGCTTATTTGCCAAATTATCAAAGAACAACTATATTAAACAATGAAATATTTCATAAGAATGTGAGACTACATTTAAAGTTCAAAAAGTAGGTATCTTAAACCTTACACGCATCTTTTACATAGGGAAGAATAAAACAAAAACATGGTATCTTAAACCTTACACGCATCTTTTACATAGGGAAGAATAAAACAAAAACATGGTGATCTTTCGAATTCATACACTTGGGAGATTACCATATGAGTGGTGCCATATATACATTTTTCTAATATGTAACACCTTTGATTAAATAGAAACGGCAACAGCATAAGCTTTGCCTTATTTGCATTAAAGGGTGAATATGTTCTTAATTTCTAGTTGTCTTAAACTACAAATTAAGGTACTCAACATCAATGCATATATGTAAATTACTACAACATCAAAAGCATGTCAACAAATCCATCCCTTAATACAGAGATAGTCAGTCAGTCTTGTTACCCACTACCTGTGGGTAGTATGCATAGGAGAAAATTTTCTCCTATATGGTCTTCAGTGGGCAGCCAGCATCCCCTTGCAGCCACCAAATAGCTCGATGTGCCATTATCGCCGCCACTTGAGCCAACCGTGTGGTCTCTCGCCCATCTATTATGATCGTATGTTTGAAGGTGGGTCTCCCGACCCCAAAGGTATGGCTTTTCATTGGTATAGTTGAGTAATTTTCCTTACTTATCATGGACATTTTTGGACATGGATTGGTGGGGGAATTCAACGGAAAGAGTGGGGTAGGTCTATATTCTTGTCTCCTCTGCCTGATTTGGTGGTTAGCCTTGTATCCTAGTCTCGTGGGATCTCCTTTACTGGCCATTAGCTTTATGGTTGGCACTACATGAGAAATCTCAATTTTGGTTGTGTGGTCCCATTTCCCGAAACCATACACATCCACTCCCTTCCACTCATTTTGACCCAATTCAACATTTTTCCCATCCAGGTCCACATACGGTTTTAGCCTTCCCCTCCCCTTTTCCACACCCTGGGTCGGGCCTAGAACGATGCCCCGGAGGTTGATGCAGCTAAAAAGAAAAGAAAAGGCATAATTTGGCCACTCAACAGGAAATGTAACAAAAAATGCAAAAGATGGTCGAGACGTACAAATTTAGCACGTGGGCAAAAGACAAGCATGAGCTCTACCCCTTATCCATGGCATCACAATGAAATGCCCCACCTCAAAAAGGGGGTACCTACTACTTCATCATACACATCATGCTCTCATCCCCTAAAGCCCCAAGTAGTTATGAAGAAAAATCAATCAAAGGAAAAAGGCATACACCCAGGCGTGGGCTTCCCTTATTATAGCTACCCTTGTACCATGGCATGTGGCTTGGAGCCTTCCCCTGATCCCCACTCCATGCCATCATTATATCACTTGCCACCTACCACCTAATGGATCTACCATGGACATGTCACCCCCTTTAAAGGTTGAAACCATCTAAAAGGGTCCTTGGTTAACCCCCTTATTGAGCTTGGAGACACTTGTACATGCCAAAGCTCGCTATGGAAGGGAATGCCACCATGAAGTGCCAAATTGTTTCCATGATTTGTAAGCTCTTTTACTTGATTACTCTAATGATTTGTTGTATTAAAGGGCAAGGGGACACATTGGATCTTCTGCAGGATTGTAGGTGGGTTTCCATTTGGGGTTTGGTCTCCCTATATGAGGTCTAAGCCCTCCAGAGGGCCACATTGGCACTTGTAGGGTGAGCGTTGAGAGCAATGGGCCTCCACCATAGCAAACACTGGACAACACTTCATGGATCCCCAACACCATTCATTGATTTCTCGTGTTCCACCTTTTGGATGAGGATGATGCACCTGGTTCACCATGCCCAGCCAGCTCCACACTTGCACCATACACTTGGCAGATGTTCCAGGGTCGAGATGAGGATGTGTCTCATTGAAGGAGACAAAGGGAGGGCTTATGTTATCATCCTAGCCCTTACATATGGTTTATAGGCATTATTGATCCACTTGGAAACCCATGAGGATGTCATTGTGCCCCAACACCCACTTGGGAGCACCACATGTGACTTTCTTGGGAAACAAGGGGCCAACCATTTGTCCACTATGTTTGGAGTCCATTCTTTCATCATAGCACACTTTAGACTTCAACAGACCTTCTCAATGGACCAATGACTCGTTATATTGATTATTTTGCCCTCTTGAGAGGCTTATTCTTATGTTATTGAGCTATCTTGGTGGGCTTGTCACCAAGGGATGTTATTATTGCACATTATTTTATTATTTGGGGCTTAATTAGGCCTAATTAGGAAAATCAAACTCCTTAGAGATGATATCAATAGATGAGAGGTGATTCATTTCTCTCATCATCACTTGAATTGGATTAGTATCTCTTGAGAGATTTTCGCACTTTTTGCTGGGATTACTTTTTGGAGCTTGAAGCACTATGATGTTTGGATTTTCATTACTGTCTTTGGAGCTTCTTTCTAATGCGAAATTGATGAATGGCTATACTCTCTCTCTCTCTCATGTAAGTCTAATCTTTGATGTTATTCTTGTTATCTTACTTGTCAAATGCATGTATCTTCTTATCACTGTTCTTGTATGGGTTAATGTAATGCGAAATTCCTCTAGGACCTTGAATAAATGATTAAATGCATGTGTTTCTCTTTGAGGGATTGGGTGAATGTTCCTAGAGGCACCTCTAGGTTGAAGACCTCGAAGCTTTGTCTCTTTCGCAAATTTGAAGTATAAATCCCTATTGACCTAGTTCTGCCCTTGGAGAGGCTAGAAAAGATCAATTAGGGCTCCTTACCTCACAAAAATTATCAACCTATGTGTATCTTAACTCCATTAATCCCAAGCAATAAAGCACTGATCCTCTTATCCCTTTAGTGGTCAAATTTACCTTCCTTTTCTTCACTTTTCCAAATTCTAGGCCTAACCCTAGAGGGTCACCTAGGGCATCAAGCGAAATTCATTCTAGCCATTCAAAACCCTTGAATTTTGGTCCATTATTGCGTTGGGGTTTTCTCAATAGGTCCTCCAAATTTGAGGCAAATCCGACAGTGGAATCTCGAGATATAGCAATCCCTAGCCATAAGACCAATTATTGCCCTAGGTTGATTTGGGTTAGTGTCCTTACTTCGATCATTGCATTCAAATCTCAAAAGAAAACTTGTCCTTTGATCCTATTCTCTCCCCCAATTAGGTCAAGTCCCTCCTTGGTTGATCAACTCCATACCCTTGACCTAGTTTGGGTACACTCGAGTTCTTTGTGGTCCCACAACTCTACAACTCAAATTCCACAAGGATTACATCGAATCCATTTCTCCACAAGGATACTTGAGCCTAGGAAGCCCCTTGTCAAGGCATATCCACCAACCCTAGGTCTAGGTATCCTCATAGCCCTTCTGAGAGGGCCAATGACCTTGCTTTCAAAGCAAGCAAGCCAATTACTTGAGCCCCTCTTGTGAATAGGCTTTAGGAATCACCCCATATCTTAGCATTTATCCATTTATTCTTGTGATTCCTCTCATACCAAGATTCCTCCCATCGATGAAAGTCCATAGAGAGAAGGGAGTTTTAGCTGAGGTGACGGTGGACTATTTCTCCATTGTTTCCCCTTGACCTAGTAGTTTCTCTATAGGAACCCCTCCTAGGACCCCTGCAAGTTTGAACGGTAACAAGTCCGAAGCACACCTAGTCAATATTTGAAGGTACCAAGGAGAATATTTTAAGGGATAAGTTCTGATTTTTAATATAGGTAGAGTGGTCTTTCAAATCCACATGTTTACATATAAATTTATGTTCATGAAAACTTCTTATAAGATTGGACAATTTATGGTTCATTTTTAATCAGTAATTCAGTGCACATTATAATTCTTTTTACAAAATTGTCTCATAAAAAAATAGATGCAATGTAATCTAGAAAGCCAAGTTGAACCCTCTTCTAGGAAGCCATAAAAATGACATTACCATATAATGATTAAGGAGGAAAATCAAACTGAAACAAAAGCAAAATCAACCAAACAGATGTTCTAACATCCATCATAATCTTCTTGAATTAAATGCCTCAGTACTCATTCTTTGTTGGGAACTATATTTTTATTTATCACATTTTGGACATTAGAACTCACATTGATGCCCCATTTCAAGTGTACCATAAATCCACCATCATAGTCACTGAAATTTCAAAAAGAGTATTTATTTTTATTTCATTCTTAATTTACTTATTTTTGAAGTTCATTCTTTGATTATGGGAGAATAGGTCATATAGATCAATTTAGGCCTCAAATGACAATAAAAAAAATAAAACCACTTGCATTTGCAAGAAAATATAGCCCAGATAGAATGCATTGCCCTTTGTATGCCTCGAAATAAAGTAGGCAAATGCTGCGAACCTGTCTGGAACCACATTTTAATCCTATTTCTAGACAATCTATAAGAGAAATCCACTAATACACACCAACCAGTCTTGCTTGTCTACCATCTAGAAGTGGAGAAGTTCATTACACAAAACCCTAGATCAGATTTGAAGGGGTACACCATAAAAGGGAATCATACAAATATTTAGGTAAAAGACAAGAACAAGGAACTCCATTATTATAGCTATGCATTGTAACCAATAATGTTCCTTGTACCAATGGGCATGATGAGACTACCCTAATGAAAGTCAAACATGTGCATAGCTCCACATATGAAAAGGGGTTGTAATATTACCTTGTAGATAGCCTTTAGCTTGTCTTGATTTAGATTTCTTCTTTTCGATTTTCTTCTCATCCATATTTTATTTTATGGATGAGCTTTATATAGAAAAGCTATATACATAGCAATTCTGGTAGACATGTACTATTATATATACATATAATGCAATATAAAGTTAACGGGTTGTACAAGTGGCAAACACTTGTGTCTCTCGTTCCCGTGTGATATTGACTTGTTGCTTCTATAAATTCAATGCTTCTCCACATTTCAGATATGAACATGAATTAAGGCCAAACATTATCGACCCACCAAACAGACACAAGGTTGAGTTGTGTGAAAAGTGGTGACTTTTACCTAGAGGCACAACATTTTATACATCTTCCATGTTAATACTAGGTTTAGCACTATCTTTTGTTAACTAGCGAGGTCAATGGGGTATTAAGCCATCCACCAAGGTTCCATCCTCACCATGGTCTGCCACACACAAGTGGCACATCAAAAAGGGATGAGGCCAAGTGTAAGCCATAAGGATTTTGGCAGAACAAATACCCCTAAAACCTGGCATCTAAGCCATACGAAATCTTTATTACAGTGAGCATCCTCCAACCTCAGGGTCTATTTCTCAAAGTGAGTTTCCAATAAAATCGATTCGTCTGACTTACTTATAAGAAACTTAATAAAGGGGTTTGTTATGACTAAAAATGAAACCCTGCAACACTAGGGGTGAACACCATTTTGTTTGAGATAATATGGGACTATCATCTCCCTCTTAATCCCTGACTCCTTACAGAATGCTATGATCTCCTTGGATGTATATTCTCCTCCATTATCAGATCTTAAAACTTTTATTTTCCTTTCTGTAAGGTTTTTTACTTCAACTTTGAATTCTTGGAATTTCATGAATACTTCACCCTTGGTTTTCAATAGATAAACCCAGGTCTTTCTTGAATGATCATCTATAAAGGTAACATAATATAGATGACCTCCAAGTGATTTTGGAGTCACAGGACCACACACATCAAAGTGAATAAGATCCAAGCTTTCTTTTGACCGTGAAGCACTGCTTCCAAATGGTCTCTTGACATTCTTGCCCAATGCACATCCCTTGCAGACACCTTCGTGATCCTCCTTAAGATTTGGGATACCATCTACTATGGAGCTTAGAGATGGGAGCAATTTGAAATGGAGATGACCAAATCTTCGATGCCATAGTTCATAGGGACTGATTTCAATGTGTACTAGGGCTTGGGCTATCGGAGATAATAATCTGTAAAGCCTTCCTTCTCGGATGCCAATAACTTTGGATTGAACTATACTTGAATATTTTCCCCAAACAACAACCTTTCCATCAATGAAGGCTACTCTATCTCCTTTATCTTCTAAGCTTGAAATAGAAAGCAAGTTTTTATGCAAACCTAGAACAAATAGAATGTTGTTGAGATAAATGTTGCTTCCATCTTCGAGCTTTATTGATGTTGATCCAATGCCGTTCACGGAATAGCTATTGTTGTATCCAATTTCCACAGAGTAAGTGGATTTGCCTTTTGATAAAGTCTTCAATTGATTTGAGTGACAAGTCATGTGTCTTGAAGCACCACTATTAATCACCCAAATGTTTTCTTCTTGGAAAGTACCGGAGAGAGCTCAAAACAGACCTTTATTTCTTTCTATCAATGATACCTTCTTTGAAGAGAATAAGAAATTCCATATCTTCTTGATATCTTTCTTTAGATGACTTGCAATCTTCTTGATGAACTCCATAATGCCCTTAGATAGCCTTAGCTCTTATACCATGTTGAGAATTCACTAGGGCAATGATTAATTCAATTCTCTTACTTGATAATTGCTTGTGTTATTCTTTAACTTCTTATCTTTGTTCCTTATTATTACAGTGTATAATATATCAAACAGCTACCAAAAACAATAAGAACAGTGACACAGTATATAGGCTGAAAACATCTTTTCCCCAAACAACAACCTTTCCATCAGTGAAGGCTACTCTATCTCCTTTATCTTCTAAGCTTGAAATAGAAAGCAAGTTTTTATGCAAACCTAGAACAAATAGAATGTTGTTGAGATAAATGTTGCTTCCATCTTTGAGCTTTATTGATGTTGATCCAATGCCTTTCACAGGATAGCTATTGTTGTCTCCAAGTTCCACAAAGTAAGTGGATTTTCCTTTTGATAAAGTCTTCAATGGATTTAAGTGACAAGTCATGTGTCTTGAAGCACAACTATTAATCACCCAAATGTCTTCTTCTTGGAAAGTACCAAAGAGAGCTAAGAACAAACCTTTATTTCTTTCTATCAATGATACCTTCTTTGAAGAGAATAAGAAATTCCATATCTTCTTGATACCTTTCTTTAGATGACTTGCAATCTGCTTGATGAACTCCATAATGCCCTTAGATAGCCTTAACTCTGATACCATGTTGAGAGTTCAATAAGGCAATGATTAATTAAATTCTCTTACTTGATAATTGCTTGTGTTATTCTTTAACTTCTTATATTTTTTCTTTATTATTACAATGTATAATACATCAAACAGCTACCAAAAACAATAAGAACAGTGACACATTATATAGGCTGCAAGCCAGGGACAAAACCCCTCCTCTTGAGGGGAAAACCTGTAAATCTCTTCTCTTCTTATAGATTCTTCAATTGACGAATACCATGACCTAGTGACCTAGACAAATACCCTCTAGGATCAAGATCTGCACGACCTCCAACTGCAACTTCTTCGACCTCTCCCAGAAAGTCTGAAATTGCTGCACTGCAACAACTATTGCAGCTGCTGCAACTGTTGCACCTTCACAAGGAGACTTCGATCTGTCTCCTTGTCTAGCTTCCTCCTTCCCTTCGCTTGCCTTTTCTAGAGAAGTAGGACCATAGAAAAGCCCTAGAAACCCTTCGCTTGCCTTCTGTTCTTCCTCTCCACCAAGATCAAGCTCAATGTAGCCCTAGCGTAGAAACCCTAGCTTCTGCTTGTGTGTAGGAGAGAGAGCTTTTGCTTGTGTGTAGGAGAGAGAGATAGACCCAAAACAAACACTTTTGCTTCCTTATCTTCCTTCTTCGTCCTCTTCTTCGACCTTCTTTTTGTCCTCTTCTTCGCATATGAGAGAGAGTGAGTGCCTTAAGAGGTCGAGTTCCCATCCTTATATAGGCCTGATTCAAGGGTGATGCAGCTCTTATTTAGTCTGACTTGGAAGTTCTCTAGGAGGACTTGATCTTGGAGGTATTTTGACACTTTAGAGACAAAATAAATTTCTCTTTACATATTACAATGTGCCCATAGGGTCTTCAACATATGACAATGACTCTTCAAACCTAGAAGCACCTTAAATAGTGCTTGACCTATAAAATAAAGAACTTGAGCATAAAACCCATGCTTCAATAATAATTTTCTTTGCATTTTATAATTTACAATTTACAAGAATACATTTCAAGACCAAACCTAGTTACACATTTTTCAACACTTGGCCATGAAGTCTTCTCCCCTTTGTACCATGGTTATTCACATAACACCTGTCAAAGGAGGTATTCCCGCATGCCAAAATGGCCTCCTAAATCGGCCAAAGAAAAAATAAATATGAAAAATAAAAATTATTAATTATGGCCTTCATGTACGCTCCAAGAAGCCAAGACGACCCCACCATTGGAGGTGACCCTTGGTCAAAAGGGGCACCCATTTTACCACCATATATGCACAAGGAAGACATCCAATTCGATGATCCAATCAACAAAAACATCTCATCTAAAGTAATCATATGAGTAGACAAAGAAGGATGAAGTTGATTGTAATTCAAAGTTTGACCATGTTTGGCCAACTCTGACCATTGACAAAATCTAACAGCAGCTCAGATATGATCCCAAGACATTGACCACAGGCCGAATTGACCTCAAAATGTTTACAGCAAGACCAAACCTCTCTATTGACCAAAAATTTGTCTGTTGACCAACATTGACGAGCATTAACTTCTCTATTTTGAAGGAAATGACCAACAACTAAAGTTTGGAATATTTTTGACCAAGTTTGACTGATCTTTGGGCTTGAGACTTGACACAAATTTCTAGACAAATTTTATTGTAAACTTTGCTGAAGATTGAATTCTCCTTAGAAGAAAAGGTGGTCGGGTTTTTCCCAAGGTTGGGTTTTCCCAGGGTAATCTTGTGTCTCTTTTGTGTCTAGTTGTCTCTTTATGATCCTATGTGTGAAAACTCCTAAACCCGAAATCCCTATTGCAGCAAACTGATATTACTTCTCGTACTTGATTAATCAAGCAAGTTATTTATTGTGTTCTACAAGTAAATATTGAAGCAAATACACTACATAAATAAACTGCGGAAAAATAAATGCGGAAACAAAATATGAGCAAGAAGAAATCTAAACACACATGACATTGTTGTTTTTGGACTACGTCCCTGGAAAAACCCAATGCAAGAAAATCGGTGCAGCAGTTGAGGGTTTCATATTATTAAGCAGTAATTTCTGAGTACAATTCTTCAGATGCCTTAACTGGCAATCCTATACAGAGATCTAACTTAACAAAAATCTGGTGAGATGATCTCACCCCATCACTAGAAGATCCGGCACTGATCTGTGCTGGAGAAGAGCCTCTGCGTTGTCTTTGTGTTGTCCCTGCGCAATATTGCATCACTCCTACGTACTTACTGCGTCACTGCTGTTGGGACTAAATTGCACCTCCTCTGATCTCTCTGCTAGCTGGAAACTTCAGCCCTCTGGCCTCCTAGTCTCACACCTCGACTCTAGCACTAGATCCTGATTGTTCCCCAGTAGAAATACGGACTCCCTTTGAAGCTCTTCGCTGCCTCCACGTGGCACTGTGCTGCTTCTTCGGACTACTCTCTGCCCTCTCTGCCTTGCACTCTCCGGATCAGGAAAATCTCCAACTAGAAAATTATCTCTACCCCTCTCTTCAAGAATCAACTCAATCGATCTTCTCCGATGTTGAGCACTGCTCACTTGATAATTTCGATCTCTACACTCTCTCGGTGTATTTTTCAAATGTCCATCAAGTCCTTATAATCTTCTCGTTGAGACTTCAACAACCGAGATTAAATCGCTAATAAACAGCTAAGATTAACTTGACTTGATCTCTGTCTTTTTCTAGAAGATTCACACCTTGTTTTATTAATATGCTTTAATTATTTAGATTCCCTAAGTTTACACTTGGGCTCCCATTAGAAATATTTAATTATTTTAATAAAACCCACTCTGGGTGGAATTTCCCAAAACACTTTCTGGGTTCTTTGGAATACGTGTCTAAGCCTCCTTGCAAATTTTGAGACTTGGAGCACATTCGATGCTACCAGAAATCAACACTCCCTCTTAGCAAGGAATGTGCTCTAGTAATGCATCATGCTAAAGTATTACACTAATTCTGTAACATCTCCTTCTGCATTGTTGATGTCTGACACTGCTTTCCACCAACTACTGCATTTTTGCATCCATGTTGTTGTTGATCCTGCATACTGCTGCCAACTGCAACTTTACTACTTGAAGCAACAGAAAAACATCCAAACACTGAACTAAGTGTTCAGCATGATGCATCTAATACTAAAGAACGTACTGCTGCTAGTCTCTGCGTTGAGCCTCTAACGCTGTTGTGTTGCTGCTGACTTTGCGTTGTGCCTTCCTGCACTACTTCCAACTCTACTCTGCGCTGCTCAGACTCTAGCGCTCTCTAGCCAATGCGATGTCACTCTGGCACTCCTCTGCACCAACTAACACGTGTCCATCCTACTACTTCTGATTTGGGCTCCCGTAGCAAGGTATTGATCCATGAGGCAGATTCCTCAAGGATCCTGCCCAATTGTCATTCTCTCGAACTATAGTTCTCGATCACCACAAGTCTACCCTGAAGATATGTGGGCTATCATCGTGAACTCTTACTCCTCGATCCTCGTAGTTGCAGCTTGCAGATCTGTTAAATTTAGTTAACAATGGTATGTTCTATGCTTAGAGCAATTTACTTCAATCTTTCTTATTAGCCCAATTCAATTCCCTGTTTAGTAATTACATTACCATTGACAGTGAATGTTGATAGAACATAAATAAATAACCAGAAGACAAGCCAAGACAAGAGGACACATTAATTTGGTGGATTCCAGGGAAAAACCCCAACGCGGGGAAAACCCTTTGATCAAATCTTCATATTATTCTTCAAATTCAGCAGAGAGAGGAAGTACAATTTTCAGCAGTGAACAGGATGCCCTAGCCAGCAAAGTCAACATTGGTCGAATCAGCAAACTCAACCTCAAGAAACAGTCAAAGTCAGCCCAAAATAGTCTGCAAATCCTTGGTCAAACTTGGTCAACGCTGCAATCAAACTGCAGTCAACGCTACAGTCAAACAGCCCAGAACTTCTCAATTTTTGTGCCACCAAACTTGGCCTCCAAAAATCAGATTTTTCCCCAAAGATCGAAGTCAAAAATTGAGAGTTGACCCAAGGTCAACGTTGGTCAATGCTGCTGCAGAAACCCTTAAATAGTGCGAAAATCTCAGTTACCCTTTCACACGTGTGGAGGAGAGAGAATGTCTCCTAAGGTTGTACAAACCAATCAGAATGAGAGAGAATGTGTGAGGAGATGATGTCCAAAATGAAGTTTGAGTCTCTCATTTTTATATCCATCAATGAGGGTGTGTGACACATCTTTTGGGGCTTGTGAGCCTACATTAAAATTCTAGCCGACCTTGACAAATTGCACGTGTGAGAAATAAATACAAAATCCAACTTTTGTTCATCCAAACAAGATGATCTTTAGATCAATCATGCACCTCTCCGAAAGAGTAATCCAACAAAAATATCATCTCAATCATATGAGCAGTGCAAAGTGGAGTTTGGCCCTAGTTGCCAAATTTAACACTCCCTCTCAATTAGGGAGAACTCCATCTGTCAACTTGTGCAATCTTGTCATCCAATACCATCATGTACTATCATATATCATCCTGTCATCCTGTGTCATTCTGATGTCTCTATACTTTGTCGGCTTTGCTCTACTGTAGAAGAAATACTAAAGAAGATTTGATCGAGATTGAGTCACAAGACCTTGCCACTCTCCACTGACCCGAAGTCTGTTAAGAGGTAAAAACCTCAACCATACTTGATCCAAGATCAATTTGTTGGACACAACCCATCCTAGACATAGAGAGTACGTCAATACACGATGCATCCATCAGTAATTCTATGGTCTCTATCCTCATTTCCCAAATCATTGGTCAGATGAGAGGTACTTCCCATGAGTCCCAGACTACATGGGTAGGACGTATGTGGGGCATAGATCAAGAGAGGGTAAAGCATCTCAATATCATAACGGTGGGGAAAAAGCACACCAACAAGGTAAGGCAAACCTATACCTGTGGTTGGTTATAGCTCCAAGAAACTATCCCAAAGCCCCCCAGAGCTCCCAGAGCTCAAAGTCCAACTCAAGCGGGACCCTCATAAGAGGGTCGGTCCATGATTCCAAGCTTCTCATGGAAGGTTAAGAATTTGACTTTTCCCACGGGCTTCGTGACAATATCTACGACCTACTCATCAGTTCCAATGTGATGGAGCCTTACATCGCCTCGTTGTACCATATCCCGGATAAAGTGGTACCTGATATCAATATGCTTGGAGCAGTCGTGGAACACGAGATTCTCTGAAAGTCGAATCCCACTTTGGTTGTCGCAAAGGATCACAATGGTATCCAACACATGCCCAAACAGCTCACTGAAGAGCTTTCTCAACCAAACAGTGTCACAACAAGCCATACTTGCTGCAGTGTATTCGACCTCGACGGTGCTCAAAGCAACTGATTTCTGCTTCCTACTCATCCAAGAGATCAAAGCACAACCTAGGGTGAAGCAACATCCATATGTGCTTTTACGATCCACCACACTGCCTGCCCAGTCAGCATCGGTATATCCATGGAGCCTCATACTCCCGGCAATGTATCTCAACCCATGGTTGATTATGCCCCAGAGATATCTCAAGAGATTCTTGGTACCAATCCAGTGAATGTGATGAGGCTCGGCCATATATTGACTCAATGTGTTCACTGCAATGTGAAAGTTTCAAAACAGAAACCCTATTGCAGTGTCTTGATCTACTTCGCTTAATTGTTTGATTAATTTAACAAGTTATTTAACTGAAGTATTCAAAAAAATATTAGAGCAAATACAAACTGCAGCCTACACATCTACAGATCATTTAATGAACATCACGCACGTATGAAAAAATTACACAAATTTTTTGGACAAATGTCACCAGAAAAACCCAATGCGGGAAAACCGGTGCAGCAACTCTAGAGGGTTTTATTATTATGCAGAATCTGAATACAACAATCTGGGCACCAGAAACGGTTTTCCCTACAAAGAAATTACACGGCATCTATATCTTATCACTCTGAGACAGAAAATATGGCTGAATCACACCCTCAATCAGGAATTACAGATAACGAGCCCTTTCTGACCCACTAGAACCTCAACTCTGCCTCTCCAACCTCTGTGTAAGCCTTTACTGGCCAGCGTACCCACTGCGTCACCCTGATTGGTGTTGTGCAGCCTTTGTGCTACCGTAGTTGGGTCTCTGCTGCCCCTACGCTACGTTGGCTGGGCCTGTGTCACCCTCACTGGGCTTACACTGCCTCTACGCAGTCCTCTGCATGGTCCTGGCTGGACTGCGTCCCTCTGGATAGCCTCTGCGCTACCTGGTACAATGATGTTTTATTCTCGGCCTCGGATCAGATTATCCCTTGTCGATCTCTGCCCCTCACTGCACTGCAAACTCACTTCGAATTTCTCAACAAACCCCGCCCCAAAAATTCGACTTAGCTTCAGTGCTTCTGTAATGTGTGTGTGTGTGTTCTCCAACTGACCCCAAGCCCTTCTCTTATATTTTTCTCGTTGGAAAACCAACAGTCGTGATCTAATCTCTAATCAACGGCTAAGATTAAAATAATGCTTGATCCACATCACTTAGAACATTTCATCACATGTGTAAATTAGTTCACTTTAATATTTTCATTTCCCTAAGTTAGACTTAGGGTCCCCGTTAAAAAATTTAATTATTAGAATAACTTTTACACCAAATGAAATTTCTCCTAACGCTTTCTGGGTCTTGGAGATCTCATGTGTTCTAGCCCCTCCACAAATTTTTGGACCTAGAGCACAGCCGATGCTACCCCAAAAGCTCAACACTCCCTCTTAGCGAGGAGTGTGCTCTAGCAATACTTCCACACTTAAGCATTGCCCTGATCTTGGCATCGGTCTCCACGCTATTGATGCTTGGCCCACTGCCCTCCATCCATTGCGTTGCTGCTCTCTGTACTGCTGCCCATGTCGCTGCCACTGACACTACTACATTTGTACTGCAGCCCCCTCTCAAATTGTTGCATCATGCTGCCTATAGCACTGCCACTGCTAACTACTACACTGCAACTCAGTTGCTGAGAAGTAAGAAACTGAAGGACCATCACCCAACAACAACTGAAAGACAAGTTAGTCAGGCTGCATCTCATCACTGAAGCATCGTCTGTTGCTGCTCTGCATTGTCTCTCTGAAGCTCTGCACAGTCTGTTGCAATATCCCTGCGCTACTAAAATCTCATCAGCCTCAGTGTTGTTGCTTCCACGCTGTTGTTGCCTCTCCTCTGCGTTGCTCCAGACTTCAATGTCCCGGCACTACCTCTACTTCACTGTGATCATCTGCACCCACTGCTATAGTCATCCTGCTACTGTCTTAAGGCTCCCATAGCTCATATGTGATCCAAGAGTTTGGGCACCTCAAGGATCCTGCCACCATTTGTAGTTGTTCTACAGATCAATATCGCCCCACTTCCTTGGTTCATGAGCACTCATGGCTACGTCATCTTCACTACCATTGTCCCATTTTGTTGTTGCTGCCTTGGAATCAGGTGCTTCCTTGTCCTTCCACTTAGGACAAGTGTTGGCGAAGTGTCCAAGTTCACCACAAGTGAAACAACATACCTTGGAGAGGTCCTTCCTCTTCTTCCCTTGTTTCCTATGTCCCTTAGATGCAAGGGTTGCATCCTCCTCCTCCTCTTTCTTCACCTTGAGTCCTTCGCTGCTACTTTGCTTCTTGGTTATCCCCCTGATTTCCTCCTGACGGAGGATTGCCCACATGTCCACCCAGGATTGTAGCGCTGCTTTGCCCAAGATGCTTTGGACAAATGTCTCCCATTCATCGATGACTGCATTCAAGGAAGTCCTCACCATGAGCCCTTCATTCAGAGTTGACCCCATAGCAATCAGCTGGTCTTGGATAGTCTGTAGTCTAAAGAGGAAGGGATTGATTTCCTCTCCCTTCTGCATCTGGAACAACCGCATATGATTCTCCAGAAGCATCTTCCTCTGGACGGAGCTTCCCTAATACATCGTGTTCAATGTTGTCCACATCTCCTTTGTAGTGTTCTTCCCGGCAATATGAGGGACCACGTGATCCTTTACTCCATCCATGATCAAGCGCTTAGCCCACGCCTGATTCTCGTTGAATTGCTTCAGGGGATCTGCATCAGTTGGCACAGCTAGGACATTTTTTGCATGGTCTTTGATGTCATACTCATCCAAGACTGTCAAGATTCTGGCTCTCCAAATGACAAAGTTGGACACACCGTCCAACCTATCCTGATCTCTCAGTCCATGAGAAACCATCTCTACTCAATCTGTTGAATCACAAACTCTTCTCCCTGCCGTTGCTGCTACACTCAGCAAAAAAACTGGATTTGGGCTTCTTGGCGAAAGAACCCTCTAGAGAATGTGCTCCCTCTGACAAATGATTTCCTTCCCGAAAATCCTTCACCAAATCTGATGAATCAGTCCTCTATGATCAGTCCTCTTGATCAAACTCGTATTCCTTGGCTAGAGAATCTGTTGAGCAACTGTTCTCCCCCCGCTTTTGTCACCTTTGCTAGGCATTGTTCTGCACCGACAGAACATATGCCACACCAGCAACTTCTGAAGATCAGAAACTGCACTTCCAGACTTGGCAAACTGCACAACAATTCTCCACTCAGACTGTGTCACCCTCTTAGTGTTGTGTCAGCCTCTGTGTGAGCAGACTGGCTCAACGTCCCTCTCTTGGTGTTGCATCAGCCTCTGCATGAGCAAACTGGCTCTACGTCACCTCTCTGGAGCTGCGTCAGCCTCTGCATGAGCAGATTGACTCTGCGTCACCCTTGCAGGGTCTGTGTCCCTCCTGGTGCTATGTTGCCTCCTTCTAGATCTTTGCTGCTTCAGCTGCCCTTCCTGCAACAAATATCTTCAATCGCTTTGCTGATGGATCAGCTTGATCTGCAATGCTCTAATACCATATGAAAGTTTCAAAACAGAAACCTTACTATAGTGTCTTGCTCTACTTTGCCTACTTGTTTGATTAATTTAACAAGTTATTTAACTGAAGTATTCAGAAAATATTAAAGCAAATACAAACTGCAGCCTACACATCTACGGATCATTTACTGAATATCACGCACGTATGACAAAATTACACACATTTTTCAGACAAATGTCCCCGGAAAAACCCAATGCAGGAAAACCGGTGCAGCAGCTCTAGAGGGTTTTATTATTATGCAAGATTTGAATACAACAATCTGGGCACCAGAAATAGTTTGCCCTACAGAGAAATTACACGGCAGTTGTTTCTTATCACTCAGAGACAGAAAATATGGTTGAATCACACCCTCAATCGGAAATTACAGATAACAAACCATTTCTGGCCACTGGAACCCCAACGCTGCCTCTCCGGCCTCTGCGTCAGCCTTTACTACCCAGTGTACCCATTGTGTCACCCTAACTGGTGTTGCACTGCCCTGGCTAGGCCCGCGTCACCTTGGCCGGGTCTCTGCTGCCCCTACGCTTCCCTAGCTGGGCCTATGTCACCCTAACTGGGCTTACGTTGCCTCTGCGTGGTCTTGGCTGGACTGTGTTCCTCTGGCTAGCCTCTGCGCTGCCTGGTACAATGTTGCCTCTCTTTTTTTGTATTCTCGGCCTCAGATCAGATCATCCCTTGCTGATCTTTGCCCCTCACTGCACTGCAAACTCACTTCGAATTCCTTAGCAAACCCTGCCCCAGAAATTCGACTTAGCTTCAATGCTTCTGCAATGTGTGTGTGTTCTCCAACTGACCCCAAGCCCTTCTCTTATACTTTTCTCGTTGGCAAACCAACGGCCATGATCTAATCTCTAATCAACGGCTGAGATTAAAAGAATGCTCGATCCACATCACTTAGAACATTTCATCACATGTGTAAATTAATTCACTTTAATTTTTTAATTTCCCTAAGTTAGACTTAGGGTCCCCATTAGAAAATTTAATTATTAGAATAACTTTTACACCAGATGAAATTTCTCCAAACGTTTTCTGGGACTTGGAGATCTCGTGTGTTCCAACCCCTCCACAAAGTTTCGAAGCTAGAGCATGTTAGAAAATTAAATATTACAAAGCAATGCAACACATAAAATATGCGGAAAACACAAGCACACAAAACACATAAAACCAGAGAGACATGGATATACGTGGTTCACCCAGTTTGGGCTACGCCCACCCCAAACAGCCAGTCCTTCCTTTCTATTATCCAACAAAATGAAGAGACACAACCTACAGCAGATCCGTTGTAATATCCTATGTTCTCTCTCACAGTCTCCCTATTTGTTTCTCGCTCCGAGAATACACATACAATACACAGCCGCAATACAATACCCTCATACAACCGAGGGGTTGCCTTCTAGGGCAAAAAACCCTAAACTAAACATAACTTCTACCGTCAGATCATCTGCCTAATGAACGGCCCAGATTGACTAGAAATTACTATACTTTTACAAGGCAATTTTACATCTGTTTTTAGCTTCGGGGGCATTGCCCCCAAAACCCCCCGCCAGGGGGGGGGGAGCTCCATAAAGTCGCAGCCGCCCCCCCTGGACCCCCCAGGCAGCGTTTAATTTCGGGCGGCAACGTACAAGGGTCCAACGTTGTGATACAAAATAAACAAGATAATCAGGCTCCACACCCAACAGAGCACACCCGATGCTACCCCAAAATCTCAACATGCAAAACATATGTCCGGACGTGAGTTCACTAAGAACATCAGGGCCCCTATGAGTTGACGATACTCAGTAGGATTTCCCAAATCGGGCCCAGCGGCACTACCACACAACTTCTTAAAGTTGAGTTCCATCGAAGTAGTCACAGACTTACAGTCCACCATCCCAAATCTTTCTAGCATCTTCACAATATATTTTCCTTGAAAAAGGAAAATCTCAAATGGATTTTTCCATACCTCCAGGCCTAGGAAATAATGCATCAGTCCTAGGTCCTCCATCTCGAACTTAGAAGCTAGCTCCCTCTTACATTGATGAATAAGAGGGTCAGCACTTGTCAGGAAGAGATCGTCCACATATAGAACCAGAATGAGAGGCTTGTCATTATCAACCTTAAAGTAAAGCTTTGGATCAACATTACTTCATGTAAAGCCCAGCTTCATCAAGTAGATATTGATCCTCTCATACCAAGCCCTAGGGGTTTGCTTCAACCCATAGAGGGCTTTCTTCAACCTGCATACATGTGTATCTCTATATCGAACTTCAAACCCCAAAGGTTGTTCCACATAGACCTCTTCCTTGATTGAGCCATGTAAGAAGGCAGTCTTGACATCCATCTGATGTAGACTCCATCCTTGTGATGCAGCAAGGGTAATGATCGAACGGATGGTGGTGTAGCGAGAAACAGGTGTGAATATTTCGTCATAATCTATACCTTCTTTATGCGAGAAGCCTCAAGCAACAATTCTTGCCTTGAATTTTTCAGCACTTCCATTGGCTCCATGCTTGATCTTGTAGAGCCATTTCGAGGTGACAACGAATTTGTCCTTCAGTTTGGAGACCACATCCCAAACATCATTTTTCATGATCGACTTATATTCTTCTTTCATTGCATCCTTCCAAACTTGGTGCTTGACGACTTCTTCAAATGTTCCAAGCTCAGATTGAACAATGGGGCTCATGGCTACTAAGTACCCTTGGTACCTATTCGGCTTCTTACTTTCACGGAATGTTCCCCTTGGAGCAATATGTCTCTCGACAGCTTCGAGAGTACCTCTAAGCCATGAGGGTCTTCTTTTATTTGAAGAATGTGGGTCTATAGGATCCATCGGACCTTCAACAACGGGCATTTGTTTATGCTTCGGTTCCTCCTACTTTCTTGCTTCTTCTTCTTTGTCTTTCTTTGAGATAGGAAGATCTCTAACCATCCTAAGGGAAGCATCTTCGTCGAAGGTGACATCATGACATATCTCCACTTCTCTTTGACAAGGCATGTAGATTCTATATGCCTTCGAAGTTTAAGTGTAGCCAACATACGTTCCCTTCTTTCCAGAAGCATCCAATTTGCTTCTCTTTTCTTTCGGCACATGAAAGTATACGGGACTTCCAAAAATTTTAAAATGAGAAACATCAGGTTTCTTACCAGAGAAGACTTCTTCGGGAGTTTTGGAGTCCAATGTTGAATGTGGGCATCTATTTTGAACATACACAGCGGTATTGGCAGTTTCTCCTCATAGAAACTTCGGAAGACCTTGGTCATAAAGCATGGCACGGGTAGCTTCCAGAATGGTTCTATTCTTTCTTTCAGCAACACCATTTTGTTCGAGAGTATATGCAGTAGTTGTCTCCCTCTTAATGCCAGCTTCCCTACAATAGTCATTGACTTCATTTGACTCATATTCGGTTTCATTATCGGTCCTCAAAATTTTGATCTTCTTTCCTGTTTGATTTTCTACCAAGGCCTTGAAGATGTGAAACCATTTGAATACTTCGTCCTTTTTCTTCAAGAAGTATATCCATGTCTTGCGAGAGAAGTCATCTATGAAAGTGACATAATATAAGCATCCTCCCAAGGATGTCACAGGCAACATACCAGATAGATCATAATGAATCAATTGTAGAATATCAAAAGTCTTGGTGACACTTGGGGGGAATGGTCCCCTTGTATGCTTTCCTTCGACACAACCCTCAAATACACCTTCAGGATCATCTTTGAAATCGTGCATACCTGTGACCACCTTCCTTGCTTCGAGAAGGGCTTTATAATGAAAATGTGCAAACCTCTGGTAACATAGATCGGATTGAAGAGTTGTGTTACATGTCATGGATCCCAACGGACTTCCTCCAACCTGATAGAGTGTATCAACCTTGAAACCATGAGTGAATGCTTCTTTGAAATTCCTCTTCCAAATGCGTACCTTTCCATCGATGACTGCCACCTTGAATCCTTTATCTTCCATTGCGGAGATAGACACTAGATTCTTCTTCAAGTCAGGTACATACAACACATCTTGCAAATAGAGGAGTTGGCCTTGATTTAGATGAAGGGTCACAGTCCTTGTCCCTTTCACAAGATAGGTGACACTGTCTCCAAGGATAATTTCCAAATTTGTACACTTTTCAATCAAATCAGAGAGGGCCTCTTTATATCCAGTGGAGTGCCTTGAGGCACCACTATCAATTAACCAGTTATCCAGGGTGTTGGGAGGAGATGCATCAGAGAGAGCAGATATGAGAATATATTCATTTCTCTTGTTATCAACAACATTAGATTCATCATACCTAGAGTTTCTTGACCTCTTGAAAGGTTGACCATTTCCATTTCCATTTCCATTTCGATCGAAGGGAGCCTTTATCTTTCCTTTGTAGTTGAACTTATTGTTCCTTTGATTTCCATTCCCCTTGAAGTTGTTATTGTTGTTGTAGTCATCATCTCGGGGAGAGTCCCTTTTATTGGGACACTCTAGCATAGTGACCAAACTTGATACAATTGTAACATCTACCCTTCCTTCCATTGGGACCTACTCTTCCTTGATTTCTCGGACCAGCATTATTCCTCTTCTTTGCATGAGCAGTGAGGGCAGTAGGTTCACTTCCATTTCCATTTGAGCGATGGTCTCTCTCCATCATCCTTGTCTTCTCTTGAGTGCATCTTGTCCACAATTCATAAAAATCGGGAATTGTATTATTATTGAGAATAGTGGTATTGAATACATACCATGCCCGGGGAAGTCCTCCAAGAGCAATGAGAGTGAGCTTTCGGCCAAGTATGACCTCTCTGTTGATTTTTGGGTAGCATCGAATGTACTCTAGCTCCGAAATTTTGTGGAGGAGCTAGAACACATGGGATCTCCAAGACCCAGAAATCATTTGGAGAAATTCCACCCGGAGTGCATGCTATTCAAATAATTAATTAATTTTAATGGAGCCTAAGTTAAAACTTAGGAAATTAAAATAAATGTGGGTGAGAAGCTTCTAAGTGACGAGGATCAAGTCTGTTTTAATCTTAGCCGTTGATTAAAGTTTTGATCACGGCCGTTGATCTTTCAACCGGAAAAGTATAAAGGAAAGCTTGAGGGTCAATTGGAGAACACACACAGAGAGTGAATCTAGATATCGAATTCTTCTGACGAAGCAGTGCTCGGATGAAGATAAGATCTAATTGATTCAGTAGCAGTGAGAGGCAGAAGCAGTTATTGGTCGGAGGACCAAGAGTACACAGCAAAGAGGCAGTAGAGACAGCAGAGGATGCAGTGCATCCACCAGGAGTGGTGACAGTCCCCAAAAGGGGTGATGCAGGCCCACGCAGGGACTGCACATTGTTTCCAAGGGACAGTCCAATTTTTTGCTGAAGATCAGGGTTTCTGAGCCGAGAGGGCTAAAACTCAATTTTCCGAGAGGCTAATCGATTCAGAGAAGAGGTGACGCAGTCCTCAACTATCCCCACGCAAGCTTACGCATCTACTGTACAGAGGCAGTGTAGAGGGAGTTGGGGGTTTCTCCAGTTCGGATCCAGATCAGCCAGGACTTGCAGTGTGAGGTAAAACTCACTATTTTTTGTCTGTCGTGAATTCTCTGTACTGGATGGACAGCAAGGCATCCAGAGATTGTACTTAGAAAACTGCAGCTTAATAATAAAAACCCTCAGATCTGTTGCATCGGTTTTCCCACATTGGGTTTTTTCAGGGACATCTAGTCCAAAAATAAGTGTGTCCTTTGTGTGATTGTCTCATCTAATCTTTCAATTCTTGATCTATATAATGGTGTAGGCTGCAGTGTATTTGCATTAATATTTACTGAATAATTTTGTAAATAACTTGTTAATTGAAGAACACAAGTAGGAAATGCAAATTAGTTAATTGCAATAGGATTTCTATTAGTTTAGATTTAGAAATTTTCACATGGTATCAGAGTGATTGCAGATCAAGGAGGACTGAAGCCATCAGTGAAACGACGGAAGAAAAATCTATTGTAGGAAAGTAGTTGTCCCGAGAGACAACGCAGTTCTGAACCAAAGAGGCAGAGGAAGGATGAAGCAGTCACCTGGGAAGGCTCACGCAAAGCCTGAGTCAGCCTGCTAGGGTGACTTTGTAGCAGAAGAAGGCAGCGCAGTGATTGCTGGGTCAACGCAAAGGCTATTGAGTCTCATTTTTCCGGTTGCCATGCCTAGAGATGCAGTGCAAATTTTTATCTGGAGTTGCTGGTGGGATGTTGATTCTATTGGTGCAGAACAGTGTCTAGTGGGTCAGAAGCAAAGTAGAGGGAATCAATTCCTCAGAAGATTTATTACCAAGAAGTCTAGATCCAGTGTTGAACAGAAGCAAAGAGAGATTAGAGAGGGGTGCTTCAACATTAGTTGGAAGAAGGATTTCCGTGAAGGAAATCGAGATTTAGAGGGAGCTTGTTCCTTAGAGAATTTCTAGCGCCAAAGAAATCCAGTTCCGAGTTTTGTTGGGGCAGCAGCGGAAGAGGGAGAAAGGAACTTGTTCGACACTCAGTTGAGCAGAGATGGCCGCAAGTGGTCTGAGGGATCAAGATAGGTTCGATGGAGCATCCAACTTTGTCATCTAGAAGGCCAGTATCCTGGCAGTTTTGGATGAACATCGCATCAAGGATCATGCCTTGAGCACGATTGTTGTTCTGGTAGATGTTGATCCTCTCAAGAAGTACGAGGACGCTCAAGCAAAAGCGGAGCACATGATCATGGACGGAGTCAAGGATCATGTGATCCCACATATTGCTAAGAAGAACAATGTAAGGGAAATGTGGGTGTCCTTGACCACATTGTACGAGGGATCTTCCGTCTAGCGGAAGATGTTGCTTGAGAATCAACTGAGATTGTTTCAGATGTAGAAGGGAGAAGAAATTGATCCCTTCCTTAGCAGATTGCAAGGGATCCTAGATCAGCTAGCTTATGTAGGGGCTACACCAGATGTTGGACTTATGGTCAGCACTGCCCTGAATGCAGTCACTGAAGACTGGGAAACCTTTGTCCAAAGCATTTTGGGCAGGGCTACTCTTCCTAGTTGGGAGGATATGTGCGCAGCTCTTCGACAAGAAGAGATCAAATGGTGGACCAAGGCAGGAAGCAGCAGTAAAGGGATCACAGTCAAGGAGGAAAATTAAAATATTAAAGGTAATTAATTTAAACATGTGATGGAAATGACTTAAGTCACACAGATCAAGCTTTCTTTTAATCTTAGTCATCGAATCAAGATTAGATCACGGGCGTTGGTTTCCCAACGAGAAAGTATAAAGGAAAGGCTTAGAGTCAGTTGGAGAACACACACACGGAGGCAGAGCACTAAGACTAAGCTGGAATTCTAGGGTGGGTTTGCTTAGAATTTCCAAAAGTGTTTCAGTTGCAACGAGTAGTATTGGCTAAAGGGGATGCTCTGATCCCATAGCCAAGAGTCAACAAGAGGCAGAGAAGCAACAACCAAGAGCAGCGCAGAGAAGCAGAGGCTACGCAGCAGCTGCGCAACGCAAAGGGTTTCAGCCGCTACGCAGGCCCGGAAAGGGCAGCGCAGAGGCAGCAGGAGGTCATCCAGGCTTATGCAGGGCCAGCCAGGGTAGCGTAAGGACTGTGTCACCCAGTCTGGGGTTACGCAGCCCTCTCCTGAGCAACATAGGGGCATCAATAGGCCAGCAGGGCTGACGCAGAGGGCTTCAAAGCAGTGCTGGGGTTTCTAGAGGCAGAAAGGAGTTGAGTTCTGTAAATCCCATTTGAGGGTGTGAATCAATCCAGTTTTCTATCTCCGGAACAACAGGTATTGTTGCAGATCTTATATTTCTCTGTCGGGTTAACCGGTAAGGTGCCCAGATTTGCTGTACTTAGATTCTACTTAATAATATAAACCCTCCAACATCCAGAAGACCGGTTTTCCTGCATTGGGTTTTTCCGGGGACAGTTGTCCAGAAAATCTTGTGTGTCACTTTGTCTGTGTGGATGTATTCAGTTTTAGATATGTATCAGTGAGTACTGTTAATGTGTTTACTTCGATGTTAATACTGAAATTTCAGATTAATAACTCGATTAAGTAGGAGAAGTATAACCAGATTTAAGAGTAGGGTTTCTGCATAAGTAATATTCAAAAAATTTCACACAACAGACACTGCAAAAACCTTAAGACTAGGCTTAAATGCCTCTCCAACCTACGATCTCCTTTCAATTTCCATCTGACTTCTTCGCTGGCTTAAAGGACTGCTTCTAGGCCACTGTAGGCCTTCCAAAATTGAGACTGCAGAACTCACTTTTCCTGACAAGTGAGACAGAATATGCAACCTAGGTTAGGCCTTTTCTCAAGCTACCTATAGAGGTTTCTAGGCCTTCTTCAACTACTTCGGAACCCTTGGTTTTGTAGTACAATGTCTTGGATTTGTTAACTGTTGTTCTAGCGTTAGACTAGCCCTTGGACCCTCCCGAGGTAGGTCTGAAAAACTCGGTCTTGTTCATAGAGGTATTCGAGTGCCCAAACTTGCGCTTGAGCACATGTTCAACCTCTTGCTCTAACTTTCTTTGTTCTTGATTTATTCGGCCTTCAAAGCATTCACAAACAACCTCTTTTTCTTGACCTAGAAACCCTTTTGACTTCACACAACAGTCATCTTCCAATTGCCTATGACCTTGACCTTAGCTCTGATACCATGTTGAGAAATCCATTAAGGCAACATCGTCATGATTTCTCTTTTACTTGATAGTTATTTGTGATATTCTTTTAATTGTCCTTCGTGATTATTCTTATGTTCTTATCATCAAATAAATGCCAAAAACATGAAGATCACAAACAAAAAGATGAACACATGATATAGGCTCCAAGTCAAGGCAAAACCCATCCAAGGGTAAAACCCAGAAATAACTTCTCTTCTTATAGAATCAATTCAAATGAGACTTCCAAGACCGAAGACCAAAACAAGACTTCCACCAAGAACCAAGCCAACAATTAAACAAGTTTTCTCCAAGACAAAACAGAGTCTCCAAGGACAGTGAAGCGAAATCTCTTTAAATCAAGGCTAGATTAGCCTTTTGACCTCCCAAAGAAGCTCTACTACTCTTCTTGCAATTCACAGACCTGTAAAGTACCCAGAAACCCTCATTACTTCACATGTGTCAGTTGTAATAGAGATAATTTCAAAGATCAAACTTCATTAGGGTTTATTGCTCCTTCGTTAGGGTTTTCCTTGCCTTCCAAGGCCTTTGCACTTAATTTCCAAATGCAGATCAAATGTGCAATGCATTTCAAATGTGGTCGAAGTTCCTCCTTTAAATAGCCTTTCTAAGAGGCTCGAATAGCCCTCTTTAGGCCAACCTCATCATAGCTGGCCGACTTGGTCATGGGAGTCCTCTAGACTATTCTAAAGACAAAATTATAATTATTTTCTTGATACAAGTGCCCAATAGGGTATTTTACAAAATGAACTTGACTCTTAGACTATGGACTACATGTACTCAAGAAGAATCTAGGCTCATATCAAAAGGAAAGATTCAGAGATTTGAGAAGGTGACTCTCAAGCATATGTAGCACGTTTCAAGAAGGCTAGAGGAAGAATGAAGTTTGGATCCCAAAGAAGAAATGAAGGAAGAAGACCTGAAGGAAGAAGATTTGTTCCTCAAGGAAAAAGAGATATGTCGAAAGTTCAATGTTACCAATGTCACAAATATGGTCACTATAGACCTCTGTTTTAAAAAACGGCCTGGTCGAAACCGACCAGGCCTGGTCGACCGAGCCGGTTGGGCAGCCGGTCCGACCAGTTACATAACTAGCTAGGCTGGCCGGTTTATTACCGAGCCGGCCGGTTTTTGTAATGACTCGGCCGGCTCGATAATAAACCGGCCGACCAGGCCGAGCCCGATTCAACCAGGCCTGGTCATTACAGCCGGCCGGTGGGCCCAATTTTTGCGGATTTGCGGACTTTAAAACGAAATTTAATTCGCTGTTAGGGTTTTTTATGCTTCTCTAAGCCCTCCCAATGCTATATAACTAACCCACCCCCTCTATTGAGCTCACATCTATCTTGTGCAATTTGTTTGAGCATTTGTGAGTGTTTGCTGAAGATTGTGGAGTTCGTTTTGGAGCAGCAGTGAGGAGCTTCTTGGGCAAGTTTTGGAGCAGCAGTGAGGAGCAAATTGGCAAGCTTTGGAGCAGCATTGAGCTAGAGGAAGCTAGAGGCTAGAGGTATTTATTTTTTCTCTACTAAATCTGCCTTTGTTTGTTTTATTTATTTAGCAAATCTAGCATTTGCCATTTGCATTTGTATAGTTTTTGGCATTTGCCATTTGGTGAAAGAAATGAACATAGAATGAATAGTTTTTTTTTTGTTTTCATGTTCAGATTTAAACATTTTATTTCCAAGTCAAAAACTCAGTCCAAAATGGCCCCTAGAGCAAAAGACTCTGCTTGGGCATATGTTGAAATGGTTGGGGATCAAATGTATTGCAAATTTTGCAAGAAAAAAATTAAGGAGGGTGGAGGGGGCATTCATAGACTGAAACTACATTTGGCTGGTGTTAAAGGCCAAATCACTGCATGTGAAGCAGAAAACATTGGGGAAATTAGGAAGCAGTTGAAAGAACAATTTGACAAGTTTGAGCAAGACAAAAATAGGCAAAAAGAAATACAGGCTGAAATTGGGAGGAAGAGGAATATACAAAATATGATGGCTGGCAACTCAAGTTTTGAGTCTTTTAATTATCAGGATTCCTCATCTATCCCTTCCACTGATGCATCAAAAAACCCCTTTCGCTATGTTCCTCCCTCTAGGGAGTCTATTTCTGACAAGGGTAAGGGTGCAATGAGAAATAAGGGTACTATTAAAAGTTTTTTTGTGCCCTCATCTCCTTCTGATAGTGCAACTACATATGGTCCTAGTCCTCACACTGTGCAGCCCACTTTAGATGCTCATTGGAAAAAAGAATTGAGAGATAATGCTTGTGAGTACATTGCTAGATGGTGGTATGATGCTGATATTCCCTTCAATGCTACTTGTTCACCATATTATGAACCTATTTTTGATGCCATATATGCTGTTGGAAAGGGCTTCAAACCTCCTACTCTGCATGAGTTAAGAGGATCTTTTTTGCAAAGAGAGATTTCAAACATTAATGATTATTTGAAAGAGTTCAAAAACTCATGGGCACGTACAGGATGTACCATCATGTCAGATGGATGGACTGATCAGAGGAACTGTACCATCATAAACTTTCTTGTCTTTTGCCCACGGGGAACCATGTTTCTAAAATCAGTTGATGCATCTGATAGGGTGAAAGATGCACATATGTTGTTACAGCTTTTGGATGAGGTTGTTGAAGAGGTGGGGGTGGAAAATGTTGTTCAAATCATCACAGACAATGCCTCTAACTATGTTCTTGCTGGTAAATTGTTAGAGGAAAAACACCCAACCATTTTTTGGACACCATGTGCTGCACATTGCATAGACCTCATGCTTGAGGATATTGGCAAAATAGACTGGATCAAGAACACTGTAGAGCATGCCAAATGCATCACAAAATATATTTACAATCACTCATGGATTCTGAGTCTGATGAGGAAATACATAGGGGGAAAGGAACTTATTAGGCCTGCCATCACTAGATTTGCAACACATTTTTTGAGTTTGCAATCTATGAGTGCCCAACAAAGAAACTTGCAAAAGATGTTTTCTAGTGATGAATGGAATGAAAGTCAGTTCTCTCGCAAACATGATGGCAAAGACATGAAAAGGAAAGTTGTTGAAGAAATATTTTGGAAAAAGGCAGCAAACATTGTGAAACTTGCTGAGCCATTGGTTAAGGTGTTGCGCTTGATGGATGGGGAAAGATTGGCTATGGGCTTCATTTATGAGGCTATGGATCAAGCAAAGGAGCAGATAAGGGCAGCATTCAAGGACAGAGTGGCTAAGTATGGGCCCATTTGGGAAATCATTGATCAGAGATGGAACAATCAACTCCATCGCCCGATACATGCAGCTGGGTATTTTCTGAACCCAAGGTATCATTATAAAGCTCAGGAAACAGGAGCTTTGATTGGAGAGGTTAGAGATGGATTGATTGACTGCATTGATCGCATGATCCCCACAGAGAGTGAGCAGTTGACGATACACAGGCAGATCACTATGTTCAGCCATGCCACTGGTACCTTTGGCAAGAACCTTGCAAGGATTGCAAGGGAATCAGATGAGCCAGGTAAACAAAGAATTCCAATTTTCAAATTTATATTTTATAATTTATTATTTTGTATAATTGTTTATAAAATTATAATTTCAATTTCAAAGTTGGATATAAATTGTTGAGCTAACTGAAACTCATTTTTTGCAGCACAATGGTGGGAGGCATTTGGTGCCCACTGTCCTGAATTGCATAGGTTTGCAATCCGCATTTTGAGTCAAACTTGCAGTGCTTCTGGGTGTGAGCGCAATTGGTCTGTCTTTGAGAGGATTCACACACACAAGAGAAACCGTTTGGAGCAAAAACGGTTAAATGATCTAGTGTTTGTCCAATACAACCTTCGACTAAGACGGAACTAATTGCTGAACAAAAGACCTGATTCAGATCCCATTGTGTTGGAGGATATTGATCCAACATCAGATTGGGTAGTGGAGTCTTGTCCACCAGAGTTTGACAGGGAGACTTCACTTGACTTCGATTTAGATATGGAGGCGACTATGCTCAATGTAGATCCATTAGTAGCAGACCCAGTCCCAGGCCATCCAGTTGCAGCCGCTACAGGTACAGGCACTTCCTCTAGTCAGCCACGACGGAGACGCATATCTCGTCTATCTGATTCTCAAGGTGGTAAGGGCAAGGGTATAGTTCCAGTCGAGGATGTTGATTCAGAGGAGGAGGCGGAGCGAGCGTCTTCCCCCCATGGTTCAGAGTTTGAGGAAGAGGACATTGGCTTGTCAGATTCAGATGACTAGCGGTAGTTACTAGTTACTAGTGACTATTCATGTTTTGTTGTAGGGCCATTTAGAGCCTCCTTAGTTATGTTTTTTGTTTTGATCATGTATTGGTCCTTGGACAGTGCACTGGGTGCAATTTTGATATAATGGATATATTCATGAGCCTACTTTTATCATATGTTCTCTTTTGTCTATATTGTAATGCTTTGTGTTTGGAAACATGAATAAAAATCTTTAAATTTATGTTTTTGTACAAAAAAATTAATATTTAATGTATTTTTTACAAAAACCGAGACATGACCGAGTCATTGAAACCTGGTCGACCGAGAGCCTACTTTTATCATATGTTGTCTTTTGTCTATATTGTAATGCTTTGTGTTTGGAAACATGAATAAAAATCTTTAAATTTATGTTTTTGTACAAAAAAATTAATATTTAATGTATTTTTTACAAAAACCGAGTCATTGAAACCTGGTCGACCGCGTCATTACCGATTCCGAGTCATTACCTCGACCTGGTAGCTGACCGATTCCATTTTTTAAAACATTGCTATAGACACAATTGTCTTGAAAGATCAAATGATAGAAAGAGAAAGGAAAAGCAACATGCCACCATAGAAAGCATTGATGAACTTCCAAAGACACCTAAGAATGAAGATTCAAGTACCAAAGATTTATTCTATTTCTCTACTCTTATAGGTTCTATTGCAGATAGCGATGATTTGTGGCTAGTAGATAGTGGTGCCTCAAGACACATGACAGGAGACCGCAACAACCTCACAAGTCTAATGGAAATAAATTTATCTCAAAAGGTAGAGCTTGGAGACAACAACAACTATCCAGTAAAAGGCATTGGGAAGACTTCTAATGAGCAGGAATCAGGTGAAAATGTTCATCTTAACAACATCCTATATGTACCAAGTTTGAAAAAGAATTTAATGTCCCTTTCATGTTTGGAAGATAAGGGAAATAGAGTAGGAATTTGTTAATGGCAAAGTTCTTGTATGGCCCAAAGGCTCTAGTATAAATTCTGCTAGAGTAATTGGAGTTTGTGAAGGAAGGTTGTATATACTTTTGAAACACTCTATTCAAGCATTAGTACATAATGACATCAATCCATGTGAACTTTGGCATAGAAGATATGCACATTTTCACTATAGAGCTTTGTCTACTATAAAATAGATGGTTTCAGGTGTTCTAGATTTGCAGGTAGAACATGAAGAAGTATGTAAAGGATGTACACTTGGAAAGAATGTCAAGAAACCCTTTCCAAAGAATGAAAGTAGATCCAAGGAAATTTTGGATCTAGTTCATTCTGATGTGTGTGGTCCAATGCCAGTGAAATCTCTGGGAGGCTCTTTGTAATATGTAAATTTTGTTGATGATTAAACGTGGATCTACTTCATGAAGACAAAGGACAGCGTCTTCAACAAGTTTCAAGGATTCAAAGTTCAAGTTGAAAACTTAAAGGGAAAGGAAATCAAGATCTTGAGATCTAATAATGGAGGAGAATATACTTCCAAGGAACTCGTTGCCTTTTGTAAAGAAGCTAGGATTAAGAGGGAGTTGAAAGTCCCTTACAATCCACAACAAAATGGAGTGGTTGCAAGAAAGAATGGGGCCATCGAAGAATTTGTTAAAGCAATGATGCATGACCAAGACTTGCCTATGTTTCTATGGACTGAAGCATCTATGGCAGCTGTCTATATTCAAAATAGAAGTTCTCATCGAATCCTGGAAGGAAAAACTTGTGAAGAAGCATTCACTGGACAAAAACCATAGGTTGGTCATTTGAGAATATTTGGTTGTCCAGTTTATATCCATGTACCTAGAGGTAAGAGAAAGAAGTTAAAACCTTCAGGAACGAAACAAATATTAATTGGATATAGTAAGTCATCAAAGGCATATAGAATCTATATTCCAAGACAAAAACAGGTTGAAGTTAGCAGGGATGTGACCTCTGATGAGAATGTTGCCTATTGGAAATCTAAAGAAGTTTCCATGGACTCTAATGAGGGTGAAGAGCATGAAACCCGCAAGGAAGAAGGATCAAGTCCTTCAGAGCATCCTGTAGATCAGCAAGAAGAGCCAGAAGGGCCTAGCGACCCAGTGGACCCAATTGTTGTTCCTGAAATCAGAAAAAGGCCAGCATGGCTTAATTCCACTTTGTAGGAAGGAGAAGAACATGCAACACCGCGTGGCACCTTCAGGGAAAGCAAGAGACCGAAGAGGTATTCTGGTTAGACATCATTAATGACCAATCTTATTAATTCTAAACCTTCCACCTATGAAGAAGTAGTTATCCAGCAAGTTTGGAAGGATGCGATGTTGGAAGAATACCAATCAATTATGAAGAATGATGCATGGGAGATTTTGTCAAGACATTAAGGAAATTCATTGGTTACCTCCAAATGGGTATACAAGATCAAGCATGAAGCGAATGGCAATATTGACAAATACAAGGCGAGATTTGTAGCTAGAGGGTTCTCCCAGAAAGAGGGAGAGGACTACAATGAGACTTTTGCTCTGGTTGCCAAGTACACTACCACTACCACTAGATCTATTATTTTTATTGCTTCCTCTATGGCTTGGAATTTATATCAGATGGATGTAAAGTCTACTTTTCTCAATGGTGTGACTAAGGAGGAAGTGTAAATAGAACAACCTCAAGGTTTTGAGGTCCATGGAAGAGAGTCTCACATTTACAAATTGAAGAAAACCTTGTATGGACTTAAGCAAGCACCTAGAGCATGGTATTCACGAATTAACAGCTACCTGGCAAGACTTGGCTTCTCCAAAAGTGATGCTAATCCAAATTTGTACATTAAAGTCAAGAAGAATGACCCTATATTCTATTATTGTTTGTTGATGACTTATTTCTGACAAATGTGGAGCATCTCATTATTCAAACTAAGAGGAAGTTGGCTTCTGAATTCGATATGAAGGATCTTGAATTGATGCACTACTATTTGGGGCTAGAAGTATGGCAAAAGCCTGGTGAAATCTTCCTTGGTCAAGGAAATTTTGTTATCAAGATCCTGTAGAAGTTTGGAATGGACTGTAAATCGATGACAACTCCCATGGTGACAAATCTGAGAAAGTTGAGAGACTCTGAGTCAGATTTGGTAAATCCATCCATGTACCGGAAGTTGATTGGCTCTTTGATGTATTTGGTTAATACCAGGCCAGACATTTGCTTTGCATCGAACACTTTGAGGCAATTCTAGGTGGAACCGAGACATGATCATCAGATTGCAGCAAAACATGTATTGAGATATTTGTGTGGTACAATTGATTATGGTTTGAGATATGTCTCAAACGATGATATATAGTTGCAGGGTTATACAGCTGCAAATTGGGCAGGGAGTATTGAAGACAAAAAGAGTACATCCAAAGGTTGTTTCAGTTTGGGCTCTGTTATGATTTCGTGGATGAGCAGGAAGCAGACATTTGTTGCACTCAATATAGCCGAGGCAGAATATATTGCAACCATTTTGGCAAGTTGTGAAGAAGTATGACTTCGTAAGTCACTCGGGAGACTATATGATCATGTGTTGGAGCCAACCGTGATATATTGTGATAATCAAAGTTGTGTGAAGCTGATAGAGAATCCAATTTTCCATGACAGGTATGTTACCGCTCAAATTAGCAGGGGACCTAAAGGAGTTCCTAATAGGACAACTGTTAGACCAAGGGCAATGGCGGAGGCTTAGCCCACTGTCACCACTGCTAAGACTCCTGCTATATACGGACTTTCACCGACGGGAGGAGTCCTGGTAGTGTGGGAATCACTTGTAAAGTATATGTCAATGGATAGGTTGAAAGTGACCCTGAAAACCCTTTCCCTAAGATGGATTGAAGAATGGAGTTTGCTTGCTCTTTAAGCAAGGGGCTTGGTCCACTAGGGGTAAGGGATGAGGATTAGAGGGTTCATGTAGAAGGAATATGCTCATAAACGAGTTTCTCAATCCCTATAATCCTTGGGAAACTTAGATTCCCAAATGGTTCTTAACAAATAATCTTTGGTGAGAAGTGGAACCACACGGGGCCAAGTGGACCTAGTCCAGGTTCAAGGGTGGGATATAGCTACCAATGATGCTCCTATCTTGGATGAGGTGAGGGGAAAGGACCAAACAAGAATATTTACTTCTAAAGGTTGAATTGATCCTGTTGAGGTCTAGCCTTGGGGATGACGTGGCAGATTTTGATCCTGGAGCTAGGGTCAGGATTCCTGGAGATCCCACCATCAGAATTGCTTGAAATTTGTGGAGAGGGAGGGGACCGACCAGTGCAGTGCCTCCTAAGAGATCGAAATTTTTCCCTGGCTCAATTCTTGGGAAATTGATGCCCTAGGTAACCCTTGAGGGCTAGAACTTGGAGAAAGATAAAAAGGTACAAAATTATGGATAAAATGATCACCCTCCTATGGATCAGTGCCTTTGTTCACTTGGGGAGATGGAATCAAGGATAATTAATGAGTAAGAACTTGGTTTCTTGGTCAAGGAGGCTTGAAAAATCAACTTCGTCCAATAATGGTGTAGAGAAAAGAATAAGAGACTTTCAAGAATTTATACTTCAAGCAAAGAGTGCACGCTTGTTGAGAAAATATATCTCTAAGACATTTCATTCATATGACATTGGCCCATACATTAAAATTTGCTAAAACATACTCAATTCCACATTATATTCATGCAACAGCTAGACCTAGTTATAGTGTAAATCATTAGTATGAAGCAAAAGAATAATAACGTCAAAAATCACTTACAATGCCATAGAGTATATCCAACCAGCAAGTCATTCGCAATAACAAAGCTCCAAGAGAAGATAAATAGCCCAAATCCATACATCAAAATTCATCCATCTCCAAAAAGACTCCTCCAAGGAAAAAGTACAAAATTCTCTATGAGAGAGATATCCAATCCAAAATGTGATGAATAAAATGAATGGAGCTAACATCAATATATAGGCTCCTAAGGAGCTCAAATTATCCTAAAGCCCCTAATAGCTCTAATAATAAAATAATGTGAAAATAACACCGCTATTGGTGACAAGCCCACCAATGTAGCTCATAGGTGTAAAAATAAGTCACACAAGGGCCAAGTAATAATGTGTACATGTCGTAGGGCCCTCCAAGAGGCCTAGTAACATCCTGAAGTGCCATAATGAGGAATAAATCCCTCGAAATATGATGGACAAGGGGGTGGCCCCTTGTTCTCCAAGTAATAGACCTGTGGTGCTCCCAGTGGATGTGGGGGCACATAAATGATCCCATCGGTCTCCAAATGGATCGGAGATGCCTGTAGATGCTCTATGAAGGCTCATATGTTTTAATAAATATCATGGGTTCCTCGTACAAGCCTTGGGGAAGCCTCCAAGTGTGTGGTGCACTTGCGAGGTTGGTTTGACATGATGCATCTTCCTCGTCCAAGAGTGGATCTCTAGTAATCCTTGAACATCTGAAGGGGTCCATGAAGCGTTTTCTGCTGCTGTGGAGGCCCATACCTCACGATACACACCCTATGTGTGCCAATGTAGCCTTCAGGGGTTAAGATCTTGTATAGGGAGACCAAAACCAAATGGAAACCACCTGTAATCATGCATAAGATCCAATGTACCCCTTAGGCTTCCAATACAACCAGTCATTAGAATAATCGTGTAATAGAGTTTACAAACCATGGATGACAAAATGGGCACTTCATAATGGCATGCCCTTCCGTAGTGGGCTTTGGCGTGTGCAAGTGTCTCCAGGCTCCAAAGGGATTTAACCAAGTACCTTATTAGGTGGTTTCAACCTTTAAAGGGGATAGTATGTCCAAGGTGCATCCCTCTAATCGGGGTGGCAAGTGATAAATAAGTGGAATGGAATAGGGAGTGAGAGGGGCAATCCTGGATCACATATTGGGGCATAGGGGTAGCCAGAAGAAGGAAAGCCCACACTTGGGTATATAATTTGCAGGAGGGAGCAATCGTGGTACATGAGGTGTCCGGCCTGGATTTATGTCTTTTTCCTTTTATAAATTTTCTTTAACTAACTACTCGGGGCTCAAAAACATAAGAGCATGATGTGTAAGATGTAGCAGTGATTACCCCCTTTTAGGTAGGGCGGTTCATTTCCCTCCAAGGGTTGGGACAATCATGGGTTCCTGAATGAAAAAGGAGGCTCATCTAGGGCCTATGGAACCAGGGTGATGGCCATGGATTGGGGTAGAGCTCATGTATTGGCTTTTTCCCATGTGTTAATTATTTTTGTCTCGGCCATCTTTTGCATTTTGTGGTACAATTTCCTGTTAAATGTGGCCAATTAATCTTTTTCTTTTTCTTTTAGCTGCATCAACCTCTGGGGCATCGTTTCAGGCCTGACCCAAGGTGGGGGCAAAGGGATAGGGAGGTCGGCCCTATGTGGACACAGAATGGAAATGTGGACCCAGGTGGGAAAAATGATGAATGGGGATATAGTGAGTGGAAAGGGTGTAATATATGAGGATAGGGGAGCGGGCCCATGCACCCAAAGTCGAGGTTTCCCAAGTAGTACCACCCTAAAACCAAATGGTCAATAAAGGAGATCCCACAGGACTAAAATCCAAAGGTAACACCCAAAAGAGATCAAGGGGACAAGATCGCAAACTAAGCCCCACTCTTACCACCAAATCCCCACATCAATCCATATCCATAAGTATCCATGATAAGTAAACCCAATACTCAATTACCAAATGACAAGACATACCTTTAGATTCGGGAGGCCCACCTTCAAACATATGATCAATATAAGTGGGTGAGTGACCACATGGCTGGGTCAAGTGGCAGAGAAATGGTACAATGAACTAGTAGGAGGCTGCAAGGGGTTGATGGCTACCGGCTGAGGTCCATAATGGAGAAAAATTTCTCCTAGGGATATCACCCACGAAGTGGTGGGTATCAAGGTCGAAGCATATCGAGATCAGGTACCACTTCATTTGTGACATGGTGCAAAAGGTAGCAGTGAAGCTCCAGTATGTCACTACAGATGAGCATATTGCTAATATTCTTACAAAGCCTCTGTCTTGACCGAAGTTTATATACTTCAAGGACAAGCTTGGACTTGTTGGGAATGTCTCTCCCATTGAGAGGGAGTGTTGATGAGATAGCATCGTGGACTAACATTCTCCCTGTGTCAAGTATATTGACCCGAATTAGGGAGAATGGCCCAGCAGAGAACAGTTATTCTTCCTATGTCTAGTATGTAGACCCGAATGAGGAAGAATGGTCCTGGAGCATCAAGTTCGTTTAACATCAGGCCCTAAATTACTTAGTGAGAGTGTGGCCCCTTGGAGACTCACCACGTGTCAAAGATATTGAACTGAATAATGGTAGACCAAGACTAGTTTCGATGCTATGTGTCAGGCACCAACCAAAATTATGGCGACTAGTTGATGCTAAATGATGCACCATGTGTCTGAAGTACTGACCCGAATTATGTTGAGGATATTCCATAGGTCTGAAGTACTTGTTGAGAAATCCTTAAGGCAGAGGCAGCTATTAGGGATTTATTATTCTGATTTCTCTATTATTTGACAGTTACTTGTGATGTTATTGTCTTCTTATTATTAAGTTTTTACCATCAAATAAATGCCAATACAATGAAGATCACAAACACATAAAATGAACACCAGAGATAGGCTCCAAGCCAGGGAAAAACCCCTCTTAGGGGAAAACCCAGAAAATTCTCTTCTTCTAGAATCAACTTCAAAGGAGACTTCCAAGACCAAGACAAAACACTACTTTCAAGACCAAAACCAATATCACTGCTTACACCAAAAACCGAGCTAGCCAGCCTTCCAACCTTCTAATAATGCAAGACAATTTTCTCCAAAGAGCAACGAGGCAATAACTCTTCAAGATGAGGCTCTTCTAGCATTTTGATATCACATATAAATTTTGCAATCCCTTCCTGCAATTTTGGACCTGTGGAGAGCCCCCAAAACCCTAGGTTTTTCCCTCGTGTGAGCTGCAACAGACAATAGATTCAGGATCATACTCTTCTAGGATTTATCTTCTTCCTTGTTGGACTTTTCCTTGCTCTCTAGATCCTTTTCATTCCTTATCTAGCCACATATAGAACAGAAGATATGTGTGCTTCAAAATGTATATGCAAATGGAGGTTGAAGTCTTCTTATTTATACCTTTCTTCATGGCTCTTCAAGCCTACATTAGGCCAACTTGGTCTTGGGAGAAAATAATATTTCTAGAATACAAAATAAATAGTTTCTTGTTGATACAAATGCTCGAAAGGGTCTTTACATAATGACATGGCCCATGACTCATGAGATAAACCTAGAAGTACTCAATGGGTGCTTTGACCTAGAAAAAAATGACTTTGAGCATGAAACCCATGCTTAATAAATTTATTTTTCTTTTTCTTCTTTTTGACAAATATAAGAATTACATCATATCATGAGCCAAACAACAATTATGAAGACCGATACTAGTTACATTTTGCAACACTCCCTCCTAACTAGGGAGGTATTCATAATTATTTAATCGATACAAAGACAGTACTCACTTTGAAAAGTTCTCATAAGAAGAGTATCACAAATAGCACGTACAATGTTAGAGGTCTAGATACCATCTAGGCTAACTGCCAAGGTATCAACCTATCTAGGTACGATATGGGCTACTTGCCAAAGTACCATCCCAACATGGATCTAGGTGTCATGTAGGCTACCTGCCAAGACACCAACTCAACAAGGATCCAGGTGTCATCTAGGCTACCTACTAATACACCAACTCAACAAGGATCCAGGTGTCATCTAAGCTATCTGCCAAGGTACCAACCCAAACAGGGATATGGATATCATCTAGGTCAAGATACCAACCCTAAGTACCGTCATACGGGTTATTCAGCCTAAGGAACACTAACTCATCAAACCTCTTTCTGAGGTCATTATTTTCTTTGCACGTTCCATCTTCAAGTAACAATAAGGTACAGCTCCATCTTCAATCATCAAAGTGGAATCTTCAATATCATCATATCAACTCCCTCTTTCCATAATCTATATCAATAGTGTTCCAACGGCATTATCTCTCCATCATGCCCATCATGAAGTCTTTCTTAAGCACGAGATTTACTTTTCTCTTGTTCTTACATCTTTTTCATACAATCATGCATCTGCAATTTTTATCAACAAGTACAACCAAGAAAAATATACATGTACAAGAACATGATGTTAATTTTGTCAGTCTAGGGTTTTTCAAAGGATACTACTAGGATTTTAGTTACAAGCCCTAGATATTCCATGACCTAACCCTAAATAGGATTTTTTTACTTTCAACAGAAACATTAGCCCTAGGGATTTTGACTTTCAAGCCCTAGGGTTTACACAATACAACCCTTGCTAGGGTTTGACCATATACCCGATTATATCTATAAACCCTAAAAAATCAAGAGATAGTGTTTTATAATAGGGAACAAATAGTTAGGGTTTCAGTTTTCACTTATTCTAAGGGTTTTCTAATTCAAGTTCCGACAAGGATTTTCTAACCCTAGATACCAAAAATTTCAACAATGTAAAATCCTAGATTCCTATCATGTAAAATATGCCATCTTCATATCCTAACATTTTCAGTATTTTGGATTCTCACTGTTATTACTGCAATAACTTTCCAAACCAAACTTTGAATACTTCTTTTATCTTCAGTCCTTCATTTTCTTCAAAGGCCTTGATTTGCTGGCCTTTTTCGTCCATTGGAAGCCTTCCAAACCACAGACCTTTCCATAAATGAAATAGGGCTTTGTGGTCTAAGTCAGGCCTTTCCTAGGGCTGCCTGTAGAGGTTTCTTATGCTTCTAATTATAGAGGTTTAAATCCTGATACAAGGTATTTTCTTTGGTTGGCTAAAATCACTGCTACCAGCCCACAAGACTTATGCATAGAAATTTCGCACTTGAACTGAGCTCCTTGGTTTATTTGGCCCTTCGAGACTTGTGGATCTAAGCCTAGGACTGTAGCCTTGTATTGCAGAGATTTCTCCTATGAAAATATGCTCAGAAATTTAATTCGGTTTTCAAGATAGAAGTGAGTAGACCTTTCTCTCATAAATCTTTCTTCACTTATTTCGGCCTTCAAAACTAATGTGCACGGTCCCTTTATCTCAGCTACTTGGAGCAATGTCAGCCACTTCAAGTGATCTTCTTAGCTGCCTATGCCACTTACCTTAGCTCTGAGACCATGTTAAGAAATCCTAATGGCAGCTATTAGGGATTTATTATTTTGATTTCTCTATTATTTGACAATTACTTGTAATGTTATTATCTTCTTCTTCTTATGTTAGTATCATCAAATAAATGCCAATACAATGAAGATCACAAACACATAGAAAGAACACCAGAGATAGGCTCCAAGCCAGGGCAAGACCCCTCTCTTAGGGGAAAACCCAAAAAATTCCCTTCTTCTAGAATCAACTTCAAAGGAGACTTCCAAGACCAAGACAAGACATTGGTTTTCACGACCAAAACTAATATCACTGCTTCCACCAAAAACCAAGCTAGCCAACCTTCCAACCTTCTAACAATGCAAGACAATTTTCTCCAAAGAACAGCGAGGCAGTAACTCTTCAAGAAGAGGCTCTTCTACCCTTTTCATATCACATATAAAGTCTGCAATCCCTTCCTGCAATTTCATGCCTGTTGAGTGTTGAATTCTGTAGCATCAGAAAGTGATCTAAGTCTAATTTTTGGTGAGCAGGCTTGGACACCAGTATTCCAAAGAACCTAAAAACTGTTTGTGGAAATTCCACTCGGTTTATGTTTTATTAAAATAATCAATTATTTTAATGGGGATCCTAAGTCTAAACTTAGGGAAATTAAATAATTAATTGGTATTAATAAAACAGAGTGTGAATCTTCTAGAGAACGAAGATCGAGACAAGATTTAATCTTAGCCATTGATTAGACTTCTAATCTGGGCCATTGATTTATCAATGAGAAGATTATAAAGAAAGGCTTGAGGGCCATTTGGAATGTAAGTTGGGAAAATACTCAGTAACCCGAGGGAAGTTGATTCTTCAAAAGTTAGAATTTGATTTCAGAGGGAGAGTTGCAGGGCAGAGGAAGAGGAGGGTTTCAGCAGCTGTCAAAGCTTGAGGAAGAAGGACGCAGAACAGCTGAGGGACAGAGACAGCACAGAGGTGACGCAGAGAGCCAGCGCAGTGGTGACGCAGCCCTCACGCAGTCTCTGCGCAGGGGATCATGCAGAGGTGATGCAGTGAAGGCCAGAGGGCCTCAGGTGTCATAACTTCTCCGAAGGTCAAGGGAAAAATACCTCAGGTGTTTTCTTGGATATTTCTCAGTTATTCTGCCAATCATTCCTTGCAAAGAAATTGTTGTTGAAGATTAATATATAAACCCTCATTTGCTACATCAGTTTTCCCACATTGGGTTTTTTTGGGGACAATTGTCCAAAAATAACTGTGTTGATTTGATTGTTTTGTTCACTATTCTTTTCTCTATATGTACTTGTGTGATAACTCCAGTAGAATTTATTTCGAAATTTACTGAAAGGTTTATTGTAAATAACTTATTGTGGAAAATAAGTAGGAGAAATAAATCAGTAACTACATTAGTATTTCAGATTTGAAATTTTCAAATGGTATCAGAGCTGAGATCGGATAATAGGATTGGAGGTTTTGAAATGGAATAAAATCTTGATGTTGTTGGACCAGCAACTCGAATGGGCTCACGTAGTCCTCCGAAGAAAGAGAAAATCACGGAAGGAAAGTTGGATCACGACATCTCTGTATTGGCTTCCAGATTGGAAGAAGAGTTTGTTTGCTTGTCAAGCTCTACTTCATCAAAGGTTTAGTGAATTGATAGTGGAGCTTTTGCACATATGACAGGAATACGAGAATGTTTCTCGAGATACCAAGAAGAACAGATGAACTTCAAGATCACCATAGGCAATAAGGCGAAATGTACCCCTGTTGGAAGAGGTACCATAGCTTTTCAAACTATAGGGAATAAGCTTCGGGCTACCAATTTGTTGCACATGCCTGGTTTGGGGATGAACTTACTCTTTGTGTCTAAACTGCAAAACAAGGGCTATGACGTATACTTCATTGGCAAGAGAGTATATTTCAAACACCCAAGTTGGAAGAAGAAGGCACAAATCAGAGTCAAGAGCAACAAATTGTATAAGTTACATCTCGAATCTCCAATGGCACTAATAAGCAACAGTGGTCAAAAGGATTTGAATGAGCTATGGCACAGAAGAATGAGGCACCTACACCATGGGGCTCTAAGAATTCTCAAAGAGACCGTCACAGGAGTTCTAGAATTGAGCACCAAGCGAGATGATGTTTGCAAAGGATGTGTACTAGGTAAGTACGTCAAGGCAGCTTACCCCAGGCGCAGCAATAGAGCTAAGAGTGTGTTAGGACTAATACACTCAAATATCTGCAAACCTATGTCCACCAAAGCTCTTAATGGTGTTGAATGCTTCGTCACCTTCATTGATGACCATTCTTGGAAAACTTGGATCTAGTTTCTAAAGACCAAGGATGAGGTCTTTGATCGATTCAAAGATTTTAAGGCTCTAGTTGAGAATCTGACAAGAAAGAGGATAAAGATATTGCCATCAGATAATAGTGGAGAGTATATTGATAAAGACTTCACAGATTTCTGTGCAAGGGAAGGCATCAGAAGGGAGTGGACCGCTCCATATAATCCGGAGCAGAATGGAGTTGCAGAGAGGAAGAATAGAACTATTGTTGAAGCAGCGAGGGAGATGTCGTATGATTAAGATATGCCCAAATTCCTATGGGCGGAAGCATGCAGTACAACTATGTATGTTCAGAACAGAATTCCTCACAAGGCACTAGGTAAGCTTACACTAGAGAGTGCCTTCACTGGTAGGAAGCCAGAAGTGAGCCAATTCAAGATTTTTGGTAGCTTGGCATACTGCCATATACCCAAAGAGAAGAGGAAGATATTGGATTGGACAATAGAAAAGGGATATCTAGAGAGATATAGCGAGAATGCTAAGGCATATAGAATCTACGTTCCTGGCAGTAGGAAGATTGTAGTACGACGGGATGTGAAGTTCATGGAGGAGAGAGCTTTCAAGAAATCCCAAGAGATGCCTTCCGAAACATAGCCAGAGGATGATCCATTGGTCTAGCCACTTCAACCAGCCGAAGCCAGCACCAGTGCTTCTCCAGGATAGAAGGATCCAAGAGTATTACCTCAAGAGGAGGAGCAGGAGGAGGAGCAGGAAGATCCACCCACTACCAGCGGAAGAACGAGCTGAGAGTTACGACATATTCTGAGGGACGCAATGGAGTTTGTCGAAGCTCCTAGATACGACAAGAGGTAGCGTAGACAACCTAACACGTACCAAACCTTGGTAGCTCAGGTTGGGGAACCCTCTAGTTTCTAGGAGGCAGCTCAGCATCAAGTATGGGTAGATGCAATGGTGGAAGAGTATAGTTCCATCATGACTAATGATGCTTGGGAAGTGGTTCCTAGGCCTCAGAACATATCAGTTGTGGGTTCGATATGCATCTACAAGATCAAATATGCTGCAAATGGCAGCATGGAAAAATATAAAGCAAGGTTTGTGGCTAAGGGGTATGCTCAAAAGGAGGGGATAGACTATGAATAAACCTTCGCTCCAGTAGCCAGATATACTTCTATTAGATTCGTGATATTCCTTGCAGCATAGATGGGGTGGGAGATTCACCAGATGGACGTTAAGACTACATTCTTCAATGGGGTGATAGAAGAAGAAGTAAATATCAAACAACCAGAGGGCTTTGAGACGCATGAGCAAAAGACTCATGTATGTAGGCTTAAGAAAGCTTTGTATGGACTTAAGCAAGCACCTAGAGCTTGGTACGGTCGTATTGATGGTTACTTACAGAAGATGGGATTCGTCAAGAGTGACGCAAATCCTAATCTCTACTATCTGACAATAGGGAATGAGCCTCTAATACTGGTACTGTATGTGGATGACCTATTCCTAACAGGTTCATCTAGGCTCATCAAGGATTGCAAGGAGAACCTAGCTGTAGAATTCGACATGAAGGATATGGGACTGATGCAGTATTTTCTGGGGTTGGAAGTTTGGCAGCAGAAGGGTGAAATCTTACTTGGTCAAGGGAGAAATGCTACAGAAATTCTAAAGAGGTTCAAAATGCAGGATTGTAGACCCATGGCTACTCCAATGATCACCAACTGGAAGAAGATTGATGTGTCTAAAGATGATGAGGTTGATCCTACCTTGTACAGGAAGCTCATAGGGTCCCTGATCTATCTGGTCAAAACTAGGCCAGACATATGTTACGCTGTCAACACCCTCAGTCAGTTCATGGTGGAACCAAGGAGGGCACATTGGGCAGTAGCCAAGCATGTTCTCAGATACATATGAGGAACAGTTGAGCATGGATTATGATACACCCGAGGCAATGACATCAGACTGAATGGTTCACAGACTTAGATTGGGCTGGAAGTTCAGTAGATCGGAAAAGTACCAGTGGGTAATATTTCAACATTGGATCAGGGATGACTTCTTGGTGCAGTAGGAAACAGAAGTCCATAGCTCTGAGCTCAGCTGAGGCAGAATATATGGCAGCCAGCACAGCTTCATGTGAAACCATATGGCCTAGGAAGTTGCTTGTGAATCTACTCAAGGAAAAGATGGAAGCAACCAGCATTCTATGTGCTAATTAGAGTTGCATCAAACTCGCAAAGAATCCTATGTTTCATGATCGGTCGAAACACATTGACATCAGGTGTCATTTTATAAGAGACTGTGTCCAGCGGGGAACCATACAGTTGCAGTACAATCCAACAGGAGAACAGGTGGCAGACATCCTTACTAAGGATATGGGAAGAACCAAGTTTGTTTATTTCAGAGAGAAAATGGGGATGATCAAGAATCTGTTTCAGTAGCAAAAATGGACAAGTGCAGAATTTGAGAGGGAGCTGCAATACAGATGCAGTAGTGACAGAGGCAGTGTCATGAGCAGCAGCGTAGCAGATGAGGTGCAACAACCAAGCATCAACAGCGCAGAGGATGTTTCAAAAGTCAGAGCAGTATGCAGCAAGCAAATTGCTAGAACACTCTCCTCGCTAAGAGGGAGTGTTGATTTTTGTAGCATCGGACACTGATCTAAGTCTCATTTTTGGTGAGGAGGCTTGGACACCAGTATTCGAAAGAACCCAGAAATCGTTTCCACTCGGTTCATGTTTTATTAAAATAATCAATTATTTTAATGGGGACCCTAAGTCTAAACTTAGGGAAATTAAATAATTAACGGGCATTAATAAAACAGAGTGTGAATCTTCTAGAGAACAAAGATCAAGTCAAAATTTCATCTTAGCCATTGATTAGACTTCTAATCTAGGTCGTTGTTTTATCAATGAGAAGATTATAAAGGAAGGCTTGAGGGCCATTTGGAATGTAAGTCGGGAAAAAAATCAATAGCCCGAGGGAAGTTGATTTTTCAGAAGTTAGAATTTGATTTCAGAGGGACAGTTGCAGGGCAGAGGAAGAGAAAGGTTTCACCAACAGTTAGAGCTCGAGGAAGAAGGTCACAGAACAGCTAAGGAACAGACACAGCGCAGAGGTGACGCAGAGAGATAGCGCAGAGGGACAGCGCAATGGTGATGCAGTCCTCACACAGTCTATGCGCAGTGGATCACGCAGATGTGACGCAGTGAAGGCCAGAGGACCTCTCAGGTGTCAGAACTTCTCCGAAGGTCAAGGGAAAAATAACTCAGGTGTTTTCTTGGATATTTCTCAGTTATTCTGCCAGTCATTGCTTGTAAAGAAATTGTTGCTGAAGATTAATATATAAACCCTCATCTACTGCATCGGTTTTCCCACATTGGGTTTTTTTTAGGACAATTGTCCAAAAATAACTATGTTGATGTGATTGTTTTTTGTGCTTGTATTTCACTGTTCTTTTCTCTATATGTACTTGTGTGATAACTGCAGTAGAATTTATTTCGGAATTTACTGAAGGTTTTACTATAAATAACTTATTGTGGAAAATATGTAGGAGAAATAAATCAGTAACTGTAGTAGTATTTCAGATTTGAAATTTTCACATGGAGAGCCCCAGAACCCCTAGGTTTTCACCTCATGTGAGCTGCAACAAATAATAGATCAGGGATTCAACTCTTCTAGGATTTATCTTTTTCCTTGCTGGACTTTTCCTTGCTCTCTAGAGCTTCCACATTCCTTATCTAGAGTTGAAAATTGACAACTATGGGATGAATTTCCTTGAATAAAATTTCATTTCCGACCTTTCTAAAGTGACTTTCTAAAATTAGAAAATTGTGTCTATCTTTGCAACCACAACTTTCCAAAAATAGTAAATCACTCTCCATCAATTCGTAATCATATATATACAATGGAAAATCACTTAACTTGTCCTTAATCAATCCCAATTGTTTAATTTTTAACTTAATCATCAATATTATTATTATTATTACTACTATCCTCTTTATGATATTATTATATTATTATTAAAAAGAAATTTAAGTCTCTCAATCATAAGTCTCAATCATGTCATATGTAACTCCCCTCAATTAATGCATGTTACTATCTCTCTCTCTTAATGGATTCATTCCTCTCTCTCTTTAATGCTCTTACGCACCTCTTACACTCTCTTACACACTTTAATGACTTGTCATGAAAAGAGTCCTGTTACACCTCTTTAATAGATAAGTTACACTTCTCTCCTAAATGCATAAGTTACACTCCTCTCCTTTATGGCATAAGTTACACTCCTATTTTGGCATATGTAACTCCTCCTCAAGGCATTGGAGTTACTCCCTCATGAATTCGACCTCCTTGTTCTTCCTATATATTTGTGCCTCTCATCCTCACTTGACATACTTACTTGTGCTTGTGAAAGGAAAATTCGAACTTGAGAAAGAGAGAGTTTGAGAGTCTAGAGGAAGATTTGTTGAGAATTTGGTAGGGCAATGTTTAATTCGATTCTCTTACTTGATAATTGCTTGTGTTATACTTGTTATGCTTCTTTACTTAAATCTTATCTTAGTTATCTTATTATGTCATTCATCAAGTCATTTATCAAAACATAAGAGACACAAAGTTTAGGCTTTTAAATCCAGGGCCAAAACCTCTCCCTCTTGGAGAGGAAAACCCAAAACAATTCTTCTAATAGATCTCCCATTGACAAGTACCATGATCATGACATAGACCCTTGACACCGGTATGCCTCCAAGACCTTGTCACTGCTCTTTTAGCCCCCTTATGATGATCTTCTCTTTTCTACACTACTTTGCACCAGGACATGACGCCGCAGATTGAACCCAAAACTTCCTCCCATAGACTAAGAGACAATCATCCTCCTTGATTGCACCATGCTACACTTTGACACCAGAACATGTCCATGTAAGGTTATCATTGTAGGAGCATCAAGACACACAGTGATACATCACTGTACTGTGACCTCTATAGAACACCAAAACGTAATCCCTTAACCTTCCTGTGATCTTCCATTTGATATTGAGCATTATGTCACCGCAACATTGAGAATGGCACCATACATTTGAACCAAGACACCATCTCCTGAAACACTGAAACAATGAACTGTGGCATCATCCAAATTCCAACTACTATAATTGGTACTTGAACTGAGCCAATGTATCACTGTAAACTTATCATCGAGTAGCATTGTAAACCATAGACTTGCACTAGCACCGAACCACTATGTCACTGAGATTTTCTCCGAACCTATAATATGATCCTTTCTTGACCTCCTCAAATTTTGACCCGAACTCAAAATATAATCCGAAAATCTCAAAGGAAGATCCAAACTTGATTCACTGTCATTCAGTCCGAAAATATCAGACCAATCTGAACTCTGTCCATATCTTTCCTGCGCAGTCCAGTCGGCTATTTATAGTAGTTAGCCCTTGTAATTAGCCGACCCGACAGTGAATAGTCAAGTCTATTTGAGCCAACCTTCCAAGGGGTTTTCTCCAGCATCTTTAAGTCGACTTCTTCCAGCATGATGACAAGGTCTTTGAGGCATACTTTTACATCAATATTTGTCCTTTCACAAGTGTAACATGATGACTCTATTTTTATACATTTATGACAAGATGACAAATCCCTAAAAGACATCAAGAAGAAGTCTTTGACATATAATAAAACTTATTGCTCATGAAACCCATCAAGCAAGTATATACAAAATACATTTTGTTATCTTTGTCTTCTTAATTACATAAATTCAGAATTACAAAGTCATTATGAAGACTGATCCTAGTTACACTTCCTAACACTCCCTCTTAAATAGGGAGGTATTCGTAATGGTACATGGTCACTTTCAATCTGAAGAATTTTTCATAAGAACAATCGGATTGGTAACCCATCTGTATAGCATCATATCAACCATCAGCATTGTCACAGTGCAAGGCCTTGACTAACAGTTCCATCCCTCCATGAGATCTTAGCTACAATGTTGACGATGCCAATGATGAGTAGACACCCTGATCATTGTCTCTCTTGGATCATATCCCACTCAAGTTCATTGTCACAGTGCAAGGCCTTGACTAACAGTTCCATCCCTCCATGAGATATTAGCTACAATGTTGACGATGCCAATGATGAGTAGACACCCTGATCATTGTCTCTCTTGGATCATATCCCACTCAAGTTCACTCAGGATATGTCCATAAGGACTATTCTTACTATTGGATTCCCAATCCTCAAAGAATATCGATCCTTCCATGACTACTCTTATCGGAACGTCTTATCACATTCTCAAAGAGTGTCAGATGCCAGATGATTACCCAATCCTCCATTCTGTCTCCCAAAATGATGTGTCTATCTCTCCCTCTCTACTAGGGAGGACATATTCCTAAGCTTTCTGCTTAAGCTTAGGAGTCACTGAGTTTTCTTCCAAGTAAGAAACTAATTATCATGCCCCTCTTAATCAGGGACCTGCAGCAGCAATGGTGAAAACACCCAACTACTCATGAAGAGCTCCTTTCTTTCATCTTTGGGATCTTTTCATAGGGCACAGATCATCCATCACTTTCATCAAGAGTCATGTCTTCTATCAAAAAGTAATCCATCAATCTTCTCATCTGGTCTAGCTTCATGCCATGCTGCTTTCCTTCGAACCATACTTTTTCAAGGATCTTTCATCCTGCCATATGGTTGTCAACCTATGGAAGACATATACTTCCCTTTGGAAGCCCTGCATAAGCTCATCAGATATTGATTAGTTATAAATTTGAACTTTTAAATCAAAAGTTACCTTAGTGATGATATTTGACCATGACATCTTCTTGTAGGCATCGGCATCCTTTCTTTACAGATTGACACATCTCTTAAAGATATGCTCCATCCTTTCCAGACTTCTATCAGATTCTACATATCTTCCCAGGAGATTTTCTAGTAAAGTCTTCTTGGCTTCCTTGGATGTTGATCACCTATTTTCGTGATTGCGCTTTTTTTCGTGATCTCTTCTTTTCTCTTCCACATTCTTTTATTTCATTCCCAGGAACTTCCAATGTGCAGCTCCTTGATAGTATATAATCACCTCATTTTCCATATGAGGACATATTATATTGATTTCATCTGGTGTGGAACATGTCTATTGACAACCTATGCATTGGAAGAGTTCCTACCTGCAACCATATGACCTATCTAGATAGCATCCAATGTCAGCATAAATATATATATGTACCTCATTTCTTTTCTTTGAGTCATCCTGCAACAGATTTCCTTGAAGATTTTTATTCCCTTGACCTACTTCATCAATATGTCATCATTTCTAATCCCAGAATTCTACAAGTTAGAATTTCTCAGGGAAACATAATGCTTTCTGTCTAACCAGTGAGTCCAAAGAGGACTCCATTAGAAAATGTTAGCATCTTTTTCTTTTCTTTTCTTTTCTTTTTTGCAGTGAGGTTCCTAGGAGCCTCTTATAGCATAGATGTCACATATGTTTTACAGACATCCTCCTACAATGAGTGCTCCTTCTTCAATGCTTCCACCATGATGTCAATCCTGGAGTGATGCATTTATCTAATATAACATGCTTCCTAACAACCTGATAGATACCTCTTAAAGAGGAAGATGACCTTAATTATAATAGAGATCTTTCACTTCTTCATTCTTAGGCTTCTTTGAATCTGGTTCTTCCATTTTTCTAATGATATGGGCTTCTTCCTTTTCCTCTTGACCTCACTAGATTTTGAGACAATCTTTCATTACACCCATAGCATCGTCTCTTATCCATGTTTCATATTTTCTTCTTGAGGACCAAACATACCAAATCTTCCCTTTCTCCTTAATATGGCAACTTATGCTTGATTCTCTTTATTTGATCCTATATCCACTTTAGCTTTTAACCTTGTCACTTTTAAATCTCATAGAGACCATAGATTTTGGAATGGCGTTGCTTCTTTCTTTCCATAAATGCTTTAAGTGAAGTTTTCCCATCCCTCTAGCAGAGCATTCAGCACCACTGTAATTATTTCTCTGTTAGACATTTCTTCTCCCAATTCCTGCAATTGATCTTGTATTTTGGAAATCTTCATGAAGTTATTTCCTCCTCTCTAGACATCTCCAATGTGAATAGTTCTTGTCTTAGAGATATTACTTCCCTTGTAGTACTTACGAAGAACTGCTCAACCAATTTGTCATATATATCTTTTGAAGATTATATTTTGATACATAGGGAATGAGAGAGTCTTTTATGGATTCTATAAGAATCCTTTGGACTCTTATGTCTCCCTTCATGTATTTGGCATGACTTCATTGTTCTTTTACTTCCATGCAAGAAAGTTTGAAACCCTAACCATTTTGTTGCTTTCTTTGCGAAAAGGCATTTTTGATAGATTCATATGAAGTCATAAAGATACTTACTTGAGTAGATGTGTTTCTTCTTCTTCCTTGTTGATGATGATGTAGATAGAATCTCCCTCTTAGATTGACTCTTTCAAGAGTGAAGTAAAGCGGTAGATCACCTTGGATCTTCGATGATGATGATGATCAACGATGATGACTTCAGCAAGGTGGCTTGATGATGTCTCCAACAATGTTGATTTGACTTCAACACCAAATAGTTGTTGATGGTGATGGCTTCTACATAGTGTCCTTTTTATTGAGATGGCTTTTCCAAAAACGACCTCTTAGAACTAAAGATTGACTCTTCAGTGTAGATCTTTGACTTTTGCTTTATAAAAAAACGGATTCTTGATCTCCTGATACTTGAGTGTCTTCTTGCCAAACAACCCTTTCTTGTCTTCAGCACCTTAGCTCTGATTCCATGTTGAGAATTTGGTAGGGCGGTATTTAATTCAATTCTCTTACATGATAACTACTTGTGTTATACTTGTTATTCTTCATTACTTAAATCTTATCTTAGTTATCTTATTATGTCTTTCATCAAGTCAATTATCAAAACACAAGAGCCACAAACTTTAAGCTTTTAAAGCCACGGCCAAAACCTTTCCCTCTTGGAGAGGAAAACCCAAAACAATTCTTCTAATAGATCTCCCACTGACAAGTACCATGACCATGACATAGACCCTTGACACCAGTATGCCTCCAAGACCTTGTCACAACTCTTTTAGCCTCCTTATGATGATCTTCTCTTTTCTGCATTGTTCTGCACTACTTTGCAACAGGACATGACGTGGCATATTGAACCCAAAACTTCCTCCCATGGACTAAGACACAATCATCTTCCTTGATTGCACCATGCTACACTTTGACCCTAGAACATGTCCATGTAAGGTTATCATTGTAGCAGCATCAAGACCTCAGTGATACATCACTGTATTGTGACCTCTATATAACACCAAAACGTAATCCCTTGACCTTCCTGTGATCTTCCATTTGATACTGAGCATTATGTCACCACAGCATTGAGAATGGCACCATATATTTGAACCGAGACACCATTTCCTGAAACACTGAACTATGGCATCATCCGAATTGCAACTACTATAATTGGTACTTGAACCAAGCCACTGTATCATTGTAAACTTATCATCGAGTAGCATGGTAAACCGTAGACTTGCACTAGCACCGAACCACTATGTCACTGAGATTTTCTCTGAACCTGTAATATGATCCTTTCTCGACCTCCTGAAATTTTGACTCGAACTCAGAAGACAATCCGAAAATCTTAGAGGAAAATCCGAACTTGATTCACTGTAATTCAGTTTGAAAATCTTAGACCAATCCAAACTTTGTCCATATCCTTTCTGCGCAGTCCAGTGGGCTATTTATAGTAGTCAGTGTGAAAATTTCTTAATGTTACTTATGTATAAATCTACTATTAGATCTAGTTATGCTTCTCCTACTTAATTAAGTTATTAATGCTTAAACTTCAGATTAATATTGAAGCAAACACATAATAGACTTTCAAAAATTCAGATCTAAAACAAAAAAGTGCATGCACACATAGACAAAGTGACACAAGGATTTTCTGGACAATAGTCCCCGGAAAACCAGTCTTCTGGCTGCTGGAGGGTTTTATTATTAAGAGTTTTTTGAATACAGCAAAATGGGTTCCAGATCTAGAAAACCCGACAGAGAAAAAATAGATCTACAGCTAACCTGTGGTTCTGAAGCCCAAAATATTGACTGATCCACACCCTCAAACGGGATTTATAGGACTCAGCCAGATCTTGGCCCCAGAAACCCCAGCGCTGCCCCTGAAGCCCCTGCGTCAGCCCCTGCAGTCTCTACATCCCTCTACGATGGCCCGGAGAGGGTTGCGTAACCCCAGGATGGGTAACACAGACCCTACACTACCCTTGAGGGACTCTGCCTAACCCCTTAGGGTCTCTTGCTGCCCAACGCTGCCCCGGGAGAGACTGCGTAGTTGCAGCTGCCCCTGCGCTACGCAGCTGCTGCCCTCTCTTCTACTGCTACTCCTGCTTCTCTGCGCTGCCTCTGGAAGCTGCTCTTTGCCTCTTGTTGATTCTAGGCACTGGGATCAGATCATCCCCTTTTCCCAAACTCCCCTCACTGCAGCTGAAACACTTCTAAGAATTCTTAGCAAACCCTTCCCTAGAATCTCAGCTTAGCTTCAGTGCTCTGCCTCTCTGTGTGTCTTCTCCAAATGACCCCAAGCCTTTCCTTTATACTTTTCTCATTAGGAAACCAACGACCATGATCAGATCTTGAATCAATGGCTAAGACTAAAAGAAAGCTTGATCTGAGTGACTTAAGACTATTTCATCACATGTTTAATTTAATTAACTTTAATCTTTTAATTTTCCTAGGTTAGACTTAGGGTCCTTAATTAAAAAGATTAATTAATTTAATATCTCCCAAAATGGATGAAATTTCCCAAATCCCTTTCTGGGTATTGGAGATCTCATGTACTCTAGTCCCTCCACAAATTTTAGGAGCTAGAGCACATCCAATGCTACCCCATCACACAAGAAAACTCAACACTCCCTCTTAGCGAGGAATGTGCTCTAGTACAAAATCTGCTTCATCCCGAAGCTCTGCACTAACCTGCTGCCCTTCATCACTATGATGTTGCTGCCATTCTATACTGCTACCCATGACGCCACCAATGCCACTACTACATCTGTATTGCAGCTCCCTCTCAATCTGTTGCACTGCATCTTCAGTTGCTGAGAGAAACAACTTAATCTCTTGCCCAATCTTTGATAGACAAGTGAGTTTGGCTGCATCCTCATCACTGAAGCTCCATCGGCTGCTGATCTATGCTATCATCTGAAGGATGACGCACAGCTACAGCTCTACACTGCGTAAGCAGACTCCCTCTGCACTGTTGAAGTCACATCAGCCCCTTGTGCTGAAATCTCTCACGCTGCTAATGCGCTGCACTGTCCTCCTGAAGCCTCCACACTGTTGCAGCTCTACTTTGCGTTGTTGAAGTCACATCAGCGCCTACGTTCTTGTTGCATCTGCACTGCGCTACTCCTTCCAGCCTTCAGATCTGCCTCTACTTCATCCATGATCATTGCACCCATTGCTCCACTTGTCGCTATTGTATTAAGGCTCCCGTAGCTCGGATCTGATTCAAGAAATGAGTTGCTCAAGGATCCCACCCTCATTCTGTAGTTGCTCTACAGATCCATGTCACCCCACTTTCGTGGTTCATGAGCGCTCATGGCTGCATCGTCTTCTGACCCATCATCTGCCACAGCAGCCTTGGAAGAAGAGGCTTCCTTGTCCTTTCTCTTCTGAGGACAATTGTTGGTGAAATGTCCTAGTTCGCCACACTAGAAGCACTTGATCTTTGATAGATCCCGCTTCTTCTTCCCTTGCTGTCTCTTTGATGCCAAGGCTGCATCTTCTTCATCTTCCTCCTTCACCTTACATGATCCAATGTTGTACTGCTTCTTGGTGAATCTATAGAGTTCTTCTTGACGCATGATTCCCACAAATTGTCCCAGTTGGGAAGGTCCACTCTGCCCAAGATACTTTGGACAAAGGTTTCCCACTCATCTATGACCTCATTGAGAGCAGTCCTGACCATCACATCATCCTCCACCTTTGCACCCATGGCAATCAACTGGTCTCTGATTGACTGTAATCTAAAAATAAAATGTTCCATGTCTCCCCCCTTGGTCATCATGAATGACCGGATTTAAGTCTCCAGAAGCATCTTCCTCTGGACAGATTTCCCCTCATATAGGGCTATTAAGGCCTTCCACATCTCATTAGTTGTTTTCTTCTCAGCTATGTGTGGGACAATATGGTCCTTAACTCCATCCATTATGAGCCGCTTGGCATGTGTCGCAGCTTCATTATGCTTCCTCAAGAGATCTGCATTGGTCGGCGTGGCCAGGACTCATTTTGCATGGTCTCTTAGACAATATGCCTCTAGGACTATCAGGATTCTAGCCTTCCAAACTACAAATTTGGATAAACCATCCAATCTATCTTGATTACGCAGTCTGTGAGGTGCCATCTACTCATAAAATCTGTCGGAGCTCCTCTTCTCTGTGCTAGAGATCTGGATCTAAGGTCCTTGCGAAACAGGCACCTTCTGCTCCCTCTGACATCTGATTTCCCTTCTTGGAAATCTGCCAAATCAAACAATGATTTAGCTCTCTTCGATCCCTTGATCGATTTGCAAGTTTCTTTGGCTAGAAACCCTCTGAGAAGCTAATCTCCGCCCGCTCTGTCACTAATGCTCAGGCTAAAATTCTGAAAACTTCTCAAATTTAACCACACTGGCACCTTCTGAAGTTCTGCAGCTCTGCTTCAGGCACTTCTAGATCAGACAGCTTCAAATTTGCATCACCCTGGCTAGCTTCAGACAATCCCAGCGTTGCCTCTGTGCAGTAAATACATGTGCCTGCAGGGAGACAGCGTAAGACTACGTCACCCTGCCCTCTGCATGATTCTGCTCCCTTTGAAACTGAGTTGTCCCTTCAAATCTGGCCTTCTATTGCTGTTGCTGCTCTTCCTGCTGCTTTCTGCAGCAAGATCCTTTAGTCTTCTTCTAGTGACCTTGCTAGATCTGCAATCGCTCTGATACCATGTGAAAATTTCTAAATGTTACTTATGCAGAAATTTACTGTTATATCTGGTTATGCTTCTCCTACTTAATTAAGTTATTAATGCTGAAACTTCAGATTAACATCGAAGCAAACACATAACAGACTTTCACCGATTCAGATCTAAAATAGAAAAGTGCATGAGACGAAGTGACACAAGGATTTTCTGGACAATAGTCCCCGGAAAAACCCAATGCGGGAAAACCAGCCTTCTGGCTGTTGGAGGGTTTTATTATTAAGAGTTTTCTGAATACAGCAAATTTGGGTTCCAAATCTGCAAAACCTGACAGAGAAAATATAGATTTGCAGCTAGCCTGTTGTTCTGAAGCCCAAAATATTGACTGATCCACACCTCAAACGGGATTTACAGGGCTCAGCCAGATCTTGGCCTTGAAAACCCTTGCGCTACCCCTGAAGCCCCTGCATCTTCCTCTGCAGCCTCTACGTCCCTTTGCGCTGGCCTGGAGATGGTTGCGTAACCCCAGAATGGGTGATGCAAACCCTACGCTGCCCTTGAGGGACTCTGCATAACCCCTGAGGTTCTCCTGCTATCCAACGTTGCCCCAAGAGAGACTACGTAGCACCTGCGTAGTCGTAGCTGCCTCTGCACTGCGCAGCTGCTGCCCTCTCTGTTGTTTTCGCTCCTGCTTCTTTGCACTGCCTCTGGAAGCTGCTCTCTACCTCTTGTTGATTCTAGGCACCGGGATCAAATCATCCCCTTTGCCTAAACTTCCCTCTCTGCAACTGAAACACTTCTGAGAATTCTTAGCAAAACCTACCCTAGAATCTCAGCTTAGATTCAGTGCTCTGCCTCTCTGTGTGTCTTCTCCAAATGACCCCAAGCCTTTCCTCTATACTTTTCTCGTTGGGAAACCAACGGCCATGATCAGATCTTGAATCAATGTCTAAGATTAAAAGAAAGCTTGATCTGTGTGACTTAAGACAATTTCATCACATGTTTAATTTTATTAACTTTAATCTTTTAATTTTCCTAAGTTAGACTTAGGGTCCTTAATTAAAAAGATTAATTAATATCTCCCAAAATGGATGAAATTTCCCAAATCCCTTTCTGGGTATTGCAGATCTTTTGTACTCTAGTCCCTCCACAAATTTTGGGAGCTAGAGTACATCTGATGCTACCCCATCACACAAGAAAACTCAACAGTCGACCCCTATAATCAGCCGACCTGACAATGAATAGTCATGTCTCTTTTGAGCCGACCTTCCAAGGGGTTTTCTCCAACATCTTTAAGCTGACTTCTTCCAACTTGATGACAAGGTCTTTCAGGCATACTTTTATATCAATATTTGTCCTTTCACAAGGGTAACATGATGACTCTATTTTTATACGTTTATGACAAGATGACAAATCTCTAAAAGGCATCAAGAAGAAGTCTTTGACCTATAATAAAACTTCTTGCTCATGTAACCCATCAAGCAAGTATATAAAAAATACATTTTATTATCTTTGTCTTCTTCATTACATAACTTTATAATTACATAGTCATTATGAAGACCGATCCTAATTACACTTTCTAACAAGATTGAGAGAGAGAGAGAGAGAAAGTCTTGAAGAGCAAGAGTAGACCTTGGAGAGCCAAAGTGATTCAGTGTTTGCATCAGCTACTGCTATTGGAGTTCTTCTTCAGATTTGGGTGAACTTCATTCTCTTATTGTACTTTGTATCTCTGTTGAACAATTGATTTCTAATAGAAGAATAATCCAGTTGGGTTTTCCCCTTGTGGGTTTTGCCCCGGTCATTGACCTAACTTCTCTGTGCCTCATTGAGTTCTTGATTGTCTTCCATTGTGCATATGGTTTATGTTCTATCTACAATTACTTAACATATTTTGCAACATAAATAAGTTATGGATTTAAGTGATTGTGACAGCATAAAACATCAAAATTTCAACATATGGCCGCATATAGAACATAAAAGATGTGTGCTTCAAAATGAATATGCAAATGGAGGTATAGAAGCAGGGAAAGACAGCTACAAATTACTCCTGACCCAATAACCGTTGAGTCAGAGGTTGAGAGGCCAGACATGGGGGATAATGGGGAGACAAGATGAGTAAGGAAGATGAGTTTGCCCAACATCTCTTAAAGGTCGTCGACGATCTATCTAGGGGCATTGAGGAGTTGAGGCAGAAAAACTATAGCAACAACAAGGGCAAGGGGATTTAGGGAGAAATTTGTCTGGGTGAAGGCTCTCGCACTTCGCAACACCATGCAGCTAATACCCCCAACATATCACTTGTTTCGAGCAAACCGCCTAGTTCCACCATCCCCACCTTTTTAGCATCCAGTGTTGGGCGATCGCAAGGGCAGGAGGAGATGCCCATGGGGGGCTATTTTGTGGAGTATCAGTCCATGGGCCCGACTTTAGAGAGGCCAACACCTTCAAGGACCTTTTCCAGCTGAAGGGCAACAATAGGAGCAAGGAACAGGGTGGAGGAGGCTACACACATGGTATCGACTTGCAGCGCACTATGGGGAGATTATTCCTCCTGATTTTTGATGGCTCACCTAAGAGCTCAGCCAAGGCATGGGTTGAGAAGTTAGATGTCTACTTCCAACTCAATCAAATGACAGAGGTGGAGGCAATTAAAATTGCCACGTTGCATTTAGGGGGGGAAGCCCATGACTAATGGTTCCATGCGTTGACCACGATGGGGCGCGCAAGAGTCACGGCTTATGAGGATTTCACTCGGAGGGTGTTGGAGCACTTTAAGAGGAGAGACTCGAAGGAACACTTTGGAGAGCTGACACGGCTCAAGCAGACGGGGAGTGCTAAGGCTGATATCTCGAAGTTTCTGAGAATGTCAATGATGGTGCCCGATTCATCAGAAACAAGGATGGTTTTCATGTTTTTGGAGGGGATAGCAGAGCCACTGAGGGGTTTGGTGACGTTGACCACGATGGGGCACGCAGGAGTCACGGCTTATGAGGATTTCACTCGGAGGGTGTTGGAGCGCTTTGAAAGGAGAGACTCGAAGGAACACTTTGGAGAGCTGACACGGCTCAAACAGACAGGGAGTGCTAAGGCTTATATCTCGAAGTTTCTGAGATTGTCAATGATGGTGCCCGATTTATCAGAAACAAGGATGGTTTTCATGTTTTTGGAGGGGATAGCAGAGCCATTGAGGGGTTTGGTGAGGTCCAACAGGCCCAAGACTTTGCAAGATGCGGTTGGTAGATCCCAAGACTTGCAGGATGCTCTATCCAAAACCAAAACGCAAATACCACCCAGAACCAAAACACAGATACCACCCAGAACCAAAACGCATATACCACCCAGACCGATGTTCTAGCAAATGGAGAGAGATACTAAGGCTCCACCACCGAGAGCTAACCAAGGGCAAGGACAATTGGATGAGGAGATTAGGAGATACCTTCGAAGGAGGAAGCTATGCTTCACTTGTCAAGAACCTTCGACACCAGGCCATAGATGCACAGCAGGTAAGGCCCAATACATTGAGGTTTTCTCTGACAGTGGCCAGGAGGATGACGTAGAGTTGGAGATAGGCGGAGTGTGAAATTTTCAAACTGAAAACTATACAGTTGTAGTGATAGATTTATTCCTCCTACTTATTATTTCAATAAGTTATTTTCAAAATTTTCTAGCAAATATCGAAATAAATACTACTGCAACATTCACAAATATATATGCAGAGAAATGAACAGTAAAGGACATAAACACAAGAATCAATCACATGTACACAGTTATTTTTGGACAATTGTCCCAGAAAAAACCCAATGCGGGAAAACTGGTGCAGCAGATGAGGGTTTTATTTAAATTCTTCAGCAAATGATTTCTTTACAAGGAAAAATACTGGCAGATAAAATTTGAAACACCTAAGAAGGAATTCTTGGCTCCTTCCGACAAATCTCTGACACCCTGATCAGCCTCTTCTATCTCCTGTGCATGTCTGCATGTTTCTCTGCGAAGTCCCAGCCTTGGACTGTGTAAGTCTGCGTAGGGTTTTCGTGGGTTCACTGCGCTGCAACCTAGAGTTGCCTCCTGTGGCCCACTGCTTCCCTCTATCCCTGACCCCAGTCACTTGCTGACTCCCTCCTTCTGCTTCTGCAAACTCTTCGCCCTACAACTCTCCCACTGAAATCGAATTCTCTTACTTCAGAATTGATCTCCTTCAGGTACTGAGTGTATGCCCGGCTTGTTTTCCAAATGACCCTCAAGCCTTCTTTTATAATCTTCACGTTGGAGAACCAACGGCCCAAATTGAAAGTTTAATCAATGGCTAAGATTAGAACTTGACTTGATCTTTGTTTTCTAGAAGATTCACACTCTGACTTGTTATTACCCTTTAATTATTTCATTTCCCTAAGTTTAGACTTAGGGTCTTCATTAAAATAATTAATTATTTTAATAAGTCATGAACAGAGTGGAATTTCCACACACAGTTTATGGGTTCTTTGGAATACTGTTGTCCAAGCCTCCTTGCAAAATTTGAAACTTGGAACACTTTCTTATGCTACAAAAATCAACACGGAGGTGATAGCGTGACAAATGTGTTGAGGGGACCACCCCCACCACCACCTTCAGGGAGAGCACTTTTCGCACCAGCAAGAGGGTTCCTTGCGTCCTTATGTGGGGTTCCCAAATTCTTGACATTGAGGATCAGCGACATAGTGCAGGGGCAGCATGTCTCTGTTTTGGTATACAGTGGGGCCACCCACAATTTCATCGATGCACAACTGGTTCAGAGGCGGGGTATCACTACTGAGGAGTTTGAGGGATTCTCAGTTCTTGTGCCAGGGGGATAGGACCATGCAGTGCACGAGATATGTCCCCACTTTCACAGTGACCATGGGGGGAACTATTCAGTGACGGATCATTTCTTCGTGGTGGATGTATCGAACATCAATGTGGTGATGGGTGTCCAGTGGCTCTATTCTCTCAGATGAGTCACTACTGATTGGAGGAAGTTGGAGATGGAGTTTATGGGGCCAGATGGCAAATTAGTTGTTCTTCAGGGCATGCATTCTTACCCTCCACAGACAGTTTCAGTACACAAGATGGAGGTTGACCTGAGGCATGGTGATATTGTGTGGGCAGTGTAGTTGAGGATTTCTGAGGCTGGGAGTCAACCCAAGCCACCACACCCCGACATACAAGCTATCCTAGACAAGGACCCGGTAGTGTTTGGGGATATAAGACCTTGGCAGCCACCTGACCAGGGGTTTGAGAAAATGATTGAGCTAGATTCAAGGGTACAGGAAGTTATTACCACCCCATATAGACATCCCAAGGCCTACATGGATGAGATTGAGCAAGCCATTCAGGAGCTGCTAGCACTTGGGCACATTAGGCGTAGCTCTAACCCCTTCGCTTCATCAGTTGTCTTGGTGAAGAAGGATGGGACGTTACGCATGTGCATAGATTATCAAGCACTCAACAAAAGGACCCTGAAGAACCACTACCCCATCTCACGCATAGATGAGCTAATGGATGAGCTGAGAGAAGTCAGGTACTTCTCCAAAATAGACTTGCGTTCGGGGTATCACCAAATCAGAGTGAGGGATCAAGATATCCCCAAGACGCCTTTCAGATGTCACTATGGGAACTTTGAGTTTCTGGTTATGCCTTTCGGGCTAACCAACGCATCGACCACTTTCCAACCCTGCATGAACCATGTGTTTCGTGGGAAGTTGTGGAGGTTTGTATTGGTATTTTTCGATGACATTTTGATCTATAGTAGGACTTGGAAGGAGCACTTATAGCACTTGGATGTGGTGTTGCATATTTTAGAGGAGCAACAGTTCTACGCCAAACTGTCCAAGTGCGAGTTCAGGTTGACAAAGATGCTCTATTTGGGGCATATTATCGGGGATTGGCCAGTGCCCCAAAATGTGACTGAGTTGAGGGGTTTTGTGGGCATATGCACCTATTACAGGAAGTTCATGAAGGGCTTCTCACAGTTGGCATCTCCCCTCACTAATTTGACCAAGAAGGGGGCCTTCGCATGGACAGATAGAGCACAAGAAACATTTGAACACCTCAAGGAGGTGATGAGCAATTGTCTGGTACTAGCCCTCCCCGATTTCACTTAGCCATTCACCTTGGAGTGTGATGCATCAGGTGAAGGCATTGGCACAATTCTATCACAAGATGGCCACCCCATTGCTTTTGAGAGTCGGAAACTCCTTCCGCATGAGAGGATGTATTCCATTTACGACAAGGAGATGCTAACCATTATGCATGCATTGGCCAAATTCCGAGAGTACTTAGTGGGAAACAGGTTTAGAGTGAAGACTGACCACAACAGTGTTTGCCACTTTCTAGGGCAGAAGGGCTTCAATGATAGACAACAAAAGTGGGTCAGCAGAATCTAGGCCTACAACTTTGATATAGAGTATATCAGGGGCAACCACAATGTAGTGGCAAATGCATTGTCCAGGAGGCCTTCTACACTTTCACTCATGAGCATTTGTCGTGATTGGAAGGCATAGTTGTTGGTAGAGTACTCCAAGGACTAAAGAGCAAGCGAGATCTTGGAGGGAACTCATGTTAATGAGCGTTATAGGGTGGTGGTTGATGTCTTCTACTATAAGGGACACATATTTCTAGTATCAAGGTTGTTAGAAAATCATAAAGGCCGAAATATTTTCTTTACTATGATAATTACTTGTGATTTTCTTACGTTCTTATTAACTTTCTTGTGTTCTTCTTTTATCTTAGTTCATCAAGCAATTACCAAACCATAGCATGAAGATCAAAGACACCAGATGTAAGTGGATAGCCAGGGAAAAACCCCAATCTAGGGGAAAACCCAGTCAACAAGTCTTCCTTCAATAGTTTCACGAGATAATCCAAGAATCCTTGACCTAGACACAAAATTCCTCCAATCAGCAAGTCAACCCTTTCCTTCTTCTACAGATGATAACCTTCCAGCACTATCTTCGACCTAGAATAGTAACAGCAGCAACACTCTGATGCAGCAGGAACTTCAACGTAGTAGCAGCAGCAACTTCGACCTAGCAGCAACTGGCAGCAACAACTGAACTTCGACCCTGACCTTGAAGCAGCGCTTCGACCCTGAAGCAGTATTTTGGTCTTGTTGCAGTAGCTCAGAAAATCCACACGAGGGAAAATAAATTCCCTAGAAACTTCGATCTTGCACTTCTCCTTCCTCCACTGCAATGCCATACCTTTCTACAGCTTCTTCTTGGTTATCTAACTTGTGTGAGAGTGTGTGTCTCAAATGAATCGAACTGCATTGTATATATACCCTTTTATGGAGTTTGAATTACCTTCTTGTAGGCCGACTTGAACAGGTAAGGACCGACTCGATGTGGAGGTGACAAATTACATATTTTACTCAAAAATAATTCTTTTTAAATGATTCAAAAGCCCAAAAAGGGTCTTATTAAATATACAATGACTAATGGCTTAGTATACATATAAAATGACTCTAATGACTCAGTATAAATCCTAGAAGTCCTCAATGGGGACTTTGACCTAAAACATGATGACCCAAGAAGATTCTCCACGCAGCCCATGACTTCCCGTTGTCAAGACACCAAGGGTTCCTGAAAACGTGCTAGACAGTCAGGGAACATTTCACGTGGAAGGGCCTCAAGGGAGATATGTTGAGGCATGTGCAGGAGTGTGAGGCTTGTCAGAGGAACAAGGGAGAGTTGACCCACCCGGTCGAGTTATTACAGCCACTTCCCATTCCTAAGGGAAAATGGAAAAGTATCTCTATTGATTTTATCACAAGGCTTCCTGCGGTGTAGGGCAAAGATTGCATATATGTGGTGGTGGATTGGTTGACTAAATATGCACACTTATTTGCTACTCCAACCCGGTATTTAGCTTCACATGTAGCGGAGTTGTCCTTCAGAGAGGTTTTCCATCTGCATGGCCTTCCCAAGACCATAGTCAGTGATTAGGATAGCCATTTCATGGGGGCGTTTTGGCAGGAGCTTTTCGGACTAGTGGGCACTGAGCTCACTCCTAGTCAGACGGACAAGAAAACCGAGATAGTCAACAAATGGTTGGAGGGGTACCTACGAAACTACGTGATAGGACAACAGCGTGCTTGGATGAAGTGGCTACATTTGGGGGAGTACTACTACAACACTACCTACCACATGTCCATCAGTATGTCACCTTTTCGTGCTTTGTATGGATATGATGCATTATCTTTTGTTGACCTTGTTTTTGGAGCCAGCAAGGCCCCAAGGGCCAAGGATTAGATTCAGGAGAGCCAAAACATTCTTCGAGCTCTCAAAGAAAACTTGCAGACCGCCCAAAATCAACAAAAGGTGTATGCAGACAAGCACAGAGTTGAAAGGCAATTTGAGGTGAGAGACTTAGTCTTTTTACGCCTTCAACCATATAGGCAGTCAACACTGAAGTAGAAGGGGGCCGAAAAACTACAGCCATGCTTTTATGGGCTTTTATGGAGCTTCCACCAGGAAGCAAGGTCCATAATGTCTTCCACATATCGTGCCTCAAGAAGGTGTTGGGACAACATGTGACAGTTGCTATAGAGCTACCCCCGCTTGATGATGAGGGACACTTAGTGTTGGAGTCTGAGGCCATTTTAAAGACTAGAGAGAGGAGGTTGAGGAGCAAAACCATCAAGGAGTATCTAGTACGCTAGAGGAACTTACCGGATGAGGATGCTACTTGGGAGAGTGAGCACATACGTCAGCATCCGGCATTGTAGTCGCTTGGGTACAAGCAACATTTGGAAGGGCAAGATTGTCATGTCCCTTCCTAAAATTAATTTTTGCTCTAGAGGATTCACAATTTTTCATTTTTTACTAATGTGGGGACCCACAAATTTTTGGGCAAACAATACTTAGGAGAGGAGGTCAAATTACCTAGATAGTGGTGTGTGGGGGCCACCCCTCATGAAGTACGCATTCCTTTGGAGGGAAATCGAATTGCCAAGGTGGGAGGTCGAAAAGCTTGATGGAGGGACCCACATGGGGAGGCAAGTCAAAATTATGAATAAGAGGGGCATGGCGGCTATTGGGATCTTTTGTCAACCTAACTATTCTCTTGTTGCTCAAGTTGTTTAGTTGGGTCACATTGTTGTTTAACATCGAGCTTTCCAAGGGGAGAGCTCACCTTTCTTTCGGTGGACTTCGAGTGCCACCCTAGGAAGAGCCATTCGTTGCTACGTTGGAGGGAGATTTGTGGAGAAGTGGGAGAATCATTCAGGCATCTCACTCAGCCAATTTGTACTCCAGGTGGACGCAAAAGAGGAACACGTGCCAATCATTTCAGCTATTTTCTAGGGGGTGTTTGCCTGGAGAAATTCAGCGTGGTTGCTCTAGGGGTAGGCCAAACCTTGTGTGGAATTTTGGGGTCATAGGTTGTTGCGTTGGGGCAGAACGAAATTCACTTCTCTAGGCCCTGCGCATGAGGTTAATTCTGGGCACACGTGGGAAGTAAAGGGAAGGATTTGTGGAGTTGGGTTGTTTAGGGGAGTTGAGGAAGCCATCCGGGGAGGTAAAGCTCAGCGTTTTGGAGGAATTGGAGGGCTGCTACAGTGAATTTCCAGACAAGCCGTATTTTCCAGCAGTTGGGGAGGACGTGGTATTTGGGGGCCAATTTCGGGGATCAGAACTAGACCAAACCCTTTTTGGGTTTTGGTGGGTTTGTTGAGAGGAGCCCAAGCCTAATTTTGCAGAATTTTTTGAGCACTGGAGGAGGGTCTTTCAACAGTTTCTTTCCAGCAAGCAGAGCAAATTTCCAGAGGCAGCGCAGTGCATATTTGGGGCAGCTCATTCCCACATTTAGGCGTTGTATTTTCCTACCTGGGGCTTGTCTAGCTTGTCATTGTGGCAAGCTCAGGTGCACTCTTTTCATACCCCATTTTACTATTGCTCCATATCTATAATAAAATGGCTCAGCTAGATGGTGTTTTTTGAAATTTTTTGGGTGTCTAGTTAAAATTCTGAATTTTGTGAATGCATGTCAGTGTTTGCTTTGCTTATCATTGTATTTCCTAGTTAGGAATATTACACCTTCCTTATTGGTGATCAATTCAACCTTTAATCCATACTTTTCTCTTTCTCTCTCTAGACCTAATTCGGCCCATTTAAGCCAACGATAGGGCTTGGTGCGAATTCCTAGGGAAGAGGAATTTTCGGTGTTGCTGAGTCTAAACATCAAGAGGATAGTGGTTGCCACAAAATCCTTCCCTTTGGTGGGATTCACTTCAATTTCGTCCATAAATTTCTTTGCCCTAATTGTTTGAGCTAGGGTAAACCCTAGTTTGGTTTAGCTTCAACTAAGGGGCTTTTTGAGGGCTTCAGGTGCCTTGTCCTTGTTGAAAACATTGTGGGAAACTCTTTCTTCTTACCTTCACCTTTGACCATCCCAACTATCAATGTATCAATCAAGCCCTAGGTCTTGTGTAGTACAAAATTGGCCTCTTTAAGGTAAGTGAATTGCCTTCGTTCATTGATTGGAGCATTGTACTTAAGTCTAGTGTTTCCTTTATAAACCTCTTGGTTATCTTAATACTCTTATTCTTAGAATATCCATCATAGGTGACCTTATACCAAGACTCCTCCCATTGGTGAAAGTCCATAAAAAGCAAGGAGTTTTGGTTGTGGTGATAGTGGGCCATTACCCCTTTGTTGTCACTTAATCTACTTATAGCCTTGTAGGGTACCCCTCTCCAAGGCCTGCTAGATTTTGCAGAAACAGGGCCCATCTTGTAAGTATTTTTTTAATTTTTCAATGTTAATTTTAAACAAAGTGGTTTTCTTTTAAAAAAAGGTGTTTTTTTGGGATCCATGGACCAACCATTTCTTAGAGTCTGCATCCATTTCCCATGCTGGATCCTCAGCATATCCAGAATTGGATATGGATCATGGCAGATCCAGATCTTAAGCCACATTGGATCCATATATCCACATATCTAGGCCGTCTAAGTGGAAAATCTGGTAACTCGGTTGCCTAGGAGATAGATTAGAAAATCATAATAACAAATAGCTGAAAGTTAGAGACTGAATGTAACAGTCATTTTATCTGCATACTATTAATAATGATACTGCTAACAAAGACCACGAATGCTGCAATTCAATCAGCACACCTGTAGCCTATATCATGCAATTATAAATACATTTAAGTACATAAAAAACCTAGTCATCAGCAACAACTTTAGATGTCTAGTACATGTGAAACAAATGGGAGTGTGTGGACATGCACATGTTGTAGAGGTCAGTCTTTGAAAGAGGCATACGCATATAATTAATTTAACTCTTATCTTTTAATTAGATGACTAGTTCCAATAAGCTTTTCTCAAGTTCTTCTAGAAAGCAAGCAACCAGCAGGAATATGCAAAAAGTGCAAACCTTAACCATTTGATCAGCCTTCATTACAGGAAGATTGAGTTCTAAGAGTGTTTTCTTTCCCCAGGTCTCAAACCAAGGAAGCCCGATGCATTTGGAAAGCATATGCATTACAGTGGACTGTGTGATAATGTTATCAATCTTTGTTTCACCTATGTCAACCACAGGGAGACTCTTCATCCTGTACTTTGAAAGGAGCAGAAGCATTGTTAAAAATGAGTCAGATTTCTGTATAGGCAGAAATGGAGCCCAACGAAAGGACCCTGCTATGTCTTTCACCTGCATAGAAAGCAGTATCCTGTGATTAGCACCTCATGGTAATTGTTTGCCAAAGGCTAAAGCCTTTGAAATCTGCATGATGTGAAAATGTTAGACAGCACCATCATATTTTGCCTTTTCTATGCATGCAAATGGGCAAACTGTGTATGAGACAATTTTTTCATGAGCCAGACATGCATTTGTTTTCTAGAAAATTATTTTTGTAACACAGCGACCTTAATGTTTGAAGGGAGAAAAACTTAAATGTAAAACATCAGTCACCTTCATCTTCCTATAGAATTCTGAGGATGTCAACAATTCAAAGAAGTCAGCTCCTGTTGCAGGAACAGCTTCAGGACTTGAGTTTCCAGGGTCCGAGCTAGTAACAGCTTCCGACAGTTCAGTTGTATCAGCCACGGATCCAATCTCTAATCCACCCAAGGTTGCAGAACTTATAGTACCTGCTACTGCTCCTGTAACAATGCCTGCCCCAGTAGAACCAGCCACAATTTCAGACTGCAGAAATAGCAAATGAGGCTCATCAGGGTTCTAGGAATGTTCTTCAAAATATTAATTGTAAACAACAAGACAAAAATATTTTAAAGAGATTTATTTATTTCATTGGAAAATGCATTTCATATTAAATTACTTAACAATGAAAATTGCATCAAAACATACACATCATTTTGCCAAGCTGTGATTGAACAGACTACCATCCTATATAGGCAAGGAGTGCCAGCATGTCCTCGTTGGCCACAATCTTAAGAGAGTCAACATCCTTTCTAAAAATGCCGATGCTGACTGAAAAGTGAATTGCCAACGCTAACCTAAAATCAGTAATCTGACTTGAATGGAAGGCAGAGAAATACCAATTGAAGGTTTCACGACATCACTTTTTCTGTAAGAAGTGATGCTTGTAACTTTTAAGGTGGTCAGTATACCTCTGCTAGACTATCTCACTGTCCATCTATACCCAAAAATGGCCCCTTTCCAATGTATGACAAAAAAAATGAGGTACTCACAGGTAACCCCATTCCCAGAATATTCTAGAAACTCTGAATGGCCAAAAAACTTCTAATAGTCTTTGCCTTCTGCTATGTTCCACAAGAAGTGTCTTTCAGCGTTGCGGATGCATCCCCAGGTATTGTCAATGCATACCCTACATCACTTGTAATCCTGGAAACAGGAGGACGGGTCAGTAATGTCCTCTACCATCTCAGAAATGCAAGGGATGGCTCAGGGACATCCCGAACCTATCCCCATACAGTAGAAACGTCCTGGGAACATCCCTTATCATAGGGGACATCGGGACACTTGTCAACCCCCATAGGGAATGAGTGCAGATTATATGAAAAATAGTCGTAAATTCTGTTTTAACTTTTTCCTTCTGTTAGAAAGGCCCACTAATCACTTGAAAGCCCAAGTTGCTTTTGAGGCCCTAAAATTGATTTTGCAATTCAAAAGAGGCAAGGGCAGCAACAAGAGTGATGTTGTGAGTGTGGAAAAAGTCGGCAAAAAGTCTAGACTTTTTGAAAAAATCCTGAATTTTTCCCTGAGCCAACTTTTTCATCCCTGAAAAAGTCGCGATTTTATCCTCGGAGTCCCGACTTTTTGCTGACTTTTTCCAAAAAATCGTGAATGAGGTAGTTTCTTTAATAATTTTTTAAAATTTTTTTTTAAAAATCGGGATTTTTCCAAAAAATCAGAATTTTTTCTAAAAAGTGGGGATTTTTTCCAAAAATGAATATTTTTATATTTTTTTAGTTTTGCCGACATTTTGCCAACTTTTTCAAAAAATTCCCGCCTTTATCGAGTTTTTCAACTTTTAGACCCTTGCCGATTTAATCCCGACTTCGACTTTTTCCACATTGTGTGAGCAGCAACAGCCATTTATGTGCTTGCAGTAGAGACTTCTGGATTGGAAAAGAAATATTTTCAGCTTGGATCAGTTGAAAATGCTAGTTGGGAATGAGTGAAAACATTTTTTAAGTGTTCCCTCCAAGTTCCAAGTTCTTTCGTTTCAATGTTTTACTTCCGGCCACCAAAACTTGAAAACCCCTCTACATATGCAAGGCAAGTTCAATCTAAAGACAAAAATAGCCCATTTTAACTTATAAATTATGATGATGAATACAGTCCAGACAAATAAAGACCAAGAAGTGGGATCTCAGCTTGAAGTGGCAAGGGAAACTAAACTAATGCCCATCCAAAATTTTGTCTGAATCTGTGAAGGGTCTATATAACATCCCAAAATCCTACCTTTAATGTGTCATAGAAAGGGAGTTATAGAAGGGTGAAGCAACACCTCTCTGTTTCCGGAAAAAGAATTAAAATATGTACACGATTAACCTTGCAACGAATTGGTGAACATTTTAGGCTGTTACTACCTTCTGAAACTGAAGGAATATTTTCTAGCAAGAATGACACACCGAAATTTGATCCCAATGCATCAACAAGTGTCGGAAATGAGTCTAGTGTCGATGTTAGAAAAGAAGGGGAGTCTTATTTAAAAAAGGTAATTGCAGGCATAATGCAATCTCATGAAGATGCAGATGAAGCAATTGCAAGAGTATGTTTTTAATGGCATTCCCTTCAATGTATCATGTTCTCATTTTTATAAGGAGATGTTTAGGAAGGATTCAGTGATATGGCCTTCATGCACCTGCCACCTTCCAAACTATCCAAAAACAAACTTTCGGCTTCACCAATAGAAAAACAATCTGAGATTTGCTAGCAGATGAAAGAAATAAGATAAACTTGGGTGAGAGTATTTTAGGGATGGGTGGATGAATGTTAGTTGGTGGTCACTCATTAACATTATCATTACCAGTGTTCCACAAGGACATGTCCCCCAAGGGGGTGCACGCACCCCACACTTCCCACACACCCAGGGCAGGGGGACGCGTATGGAAATGTTTCCCCAAGTCCCCCTTTCAGGGAGACATGGGGAGACGCAAGGGGAAATGTTTCCCTAGTGTGGGGGATGTGTCTCCCCAAAAGGGGTGCTTTTGGGCACACTCCTTCAAAAGGGGGACGCACAAAAGCACCCCTTTTCAGGGGGAAGGCCTAGAAGCACCCATTTTAAGTTTCAAAAACTAGTGTGTGGGGAAGCCTAATATTCAAGCCTATGGCCCTATTATTGCTATGCAATTCATGGTGATGTTAAATTCTTAAAGTAAAAGTGACATTCTCCTTTATCTTTCATTTCATCCTTCTACTTAAATTTTTAACATTACCATGAAATGAATCCAGATGTTTGAGAATGGTTCTGACCTCATTGGATTTCATATGGAGAAAGTAGAATTTTAGATCTCACTCAAAATCCAGCAGACTTAAAAGTTTTTCAGGATTTCAAGATTGAGAGGACTGCAACGTTTCCATTGAATTTTGTCATGTACGAGTTTATGGAAATAGTATTTAATCAAGAGCACCAAGCTCTCTATGTACCATGATGTTAGTGGTGTGGAAAAAGTAACTATGGATGGTCTTCATAATTGCTATTGTAATTTATCATTATGTATTTATTGAAATGTTGAAAAACAAAAACAAAAAAAAAATTTAAGCATGGGTTTCATGCTCTTTTCAATTGCTCATTAGGTCAAAGCCTCCATTGAAGGCATATAAGGTTTTCTTGAGTCATGAGAGTCTGTATCATATGTATTTGACCCTTCTTGGGCTTTTAAATCATGTAAAGAAAAATTATTTGGAGTCAAATCAGTCAGTTTACACCTCCTAACCAAGTCGGCCCTGTTTGGTGCAATTCGACCAAGTGAACTATATATATAGAAGGAGAATTCGACCTCCTTGGAATTTCTTCACAACAAGTTCAATATGTAGTGAAAGAAGACAAAAAAGAAGTGTGAAATCTAGAGGAAGGAAGACAAACTCAAGAAGAATTAAAAACACAAGTTTTTGGGCATCTCTCTCTCACTCGTGTGAGTTCTTCCAGGGTTTTTAGGTAACTACTGGGGGCCAAAAATTCTAGTCTTACCGCAGGTTTGAAGTTTTGTTGCAAGGGGGCCGAAATTTCAATTGGAGAAGATTTTGAGGGTGTTGACCCTTGTTCTAGTCTCGAAACTTTGTGGAGAGGCTAAAACATGGGAGTTCTCCATAACCCAGAAATTGTTTCTAGAAATTCCACCTAGAAGTGTCTCAATTAAATTATTAGTCTATTTTTAAATATTTCCCAAGTCTAAACTTAGGAAATATGGTTAATTAATCAGTATTAATTGAGAAATGTGAAAATCATCTAGAAACTCACACAGATCAATCCAAAAATGATCTCAGTCATCGATTATGTTTTAATCTTGGTCGTTGGAGTCCCAAATGGATATTATAAGAGGTGGTCGATGGGTAAATGGAGAACACACCAATGCAGATACTCAGTTGCCCAGGCAATTCGATTTTCTCAGTAGAAGAGACCCAATAGAGAAGATTGAGCCAGAGGGTGAGTAGCGGGTGGCAGAGGAGGTTAGCAGCGTTTCTGGAGGAGGTCTTCCAGTTCCGGAAGTGGCAGTTGTAGAAATTTTTGAATCTTAATTCTTATGCAGAAATTATTTATGTTAATCCGGTTAAGCTTCTCCTACTTATACAAGTTATCAACTGAATAAATTCAAGTTAACATCAAAGTAAAACACATAACAGATCTCTAACAATTGAGATCTAGAATAAGTACATGCACACATAGACAAAGTGACAGTTATTTTTGGACAAACTATCCCCGGAAAAACCCAATGTGGGAAAACCGGTCTCTAGCCGCTAGAGGGCTCTACTATTAAGAATATTTCTGAATACGCAACTCTGGGTTCCAGATCTGGAAAACTCTAGATCTGCAGCACCTGGCTGATCTAAGACCACAAACACTGACTGATCCACACCCTCAAATGGGATTTACAGAACTCGGCCAGATCTAGGCCTAGAAACCCCAGATCTGCCCCTGAAAGACACTGCGTCAGCTTCTGAAGGACTCAAAATGCTCAGCGCTGTCACTGCAAGGGACTGCGTTACCCCAAACTAGGTGACGTAGTCACTACGCTGCCCTTAAGGGTCTCTGTGTAACCCATGAAGGGTTTCTTGAAAATCACGCTGTCCTTGTTGCTGCTGCTGCTGTTGTTGTTGTCGTCTGCTGCTGCTGCCGTCTGTTGCTGCTGCTGTCGTCTGCTGCTGCTGCCGTCGTCTGTTGTTGCTGCATTCCTCTGTGCTATATTTCCTGATCTCTTCTCTGCTTCTTGTGTATTCTAGACCCCGGGATCAGATCATCCCCTTGGTCTAAATTCCCCTCTCTACAACTGAAACACTTGAGAATTCTTAGCAACCCCGCCTTAGAATTTCAACTTAGCTTCAGTGCTCTGCCTCTGTGTGTCTTACAAATGACCCCAATCCTTTCCTTTATACTTTTCTCGTTGACAAATCAACGACCAAGATTAAATCTTTAATCAATGGCTAAAAGATTAAAAGAAAGTTTGATACATGTGACTTAAGACAATTTCATCACATGTTTAATTAAATTCACTTTAATTATTTTATTTTCCTAAGTTTTAACTTAGGAAATACATTAAAATAATTAATTAATTTAATATCTCCTAAACCAGTTGAAATTTCCCAAATCCATTTCTGGGTCTTGTAGATCAAGTGAACTCTAGTCCTTCCACAAAATTTGGGACCTAGAGCACAATTGATGCTACCCCAAATACACAAAATCTCAACACTCCCTCTTGGCATCAAGGGTGTGCTCTAGCAATACATCACACTCATGCATTACAAGATTTTGGGCCCTGGTTCTGTGTTGTTGAAGCTTGGCCTCCTGCCACTCAACTCTGCACTGTTGCTGCCATTCTGTACTGATGCCCATGACTCTGCCACTGCAACCACTGTACTGCAGCTCCCTCTCAATATGTTGCATCTGTGCTGCTCATAGCACTGCCACTGCTGATCTGTTACACTGCAACTTCAGTTGTTAAGAGAAACAACTAAATCTCCTGCCCAATCTTTGACAAACAAGTCAGATGGGCTGCATCTTCATCACTGAAGCTCGATAGGCTACAGATCTGTGCTGGCATCTAAAGAACGATGCACAGCTACAGCTCTACCTACGTAATCAGACTCCCTCTGCACTACTAAAGTCACATCAGCCCCTTGTGCTGAAATCTATCACGTTGTTGCTACACTGCGCTGTCCCTCTAAAGCCTTTTGCGCTACTACAGCTCTGCACTGCGTAAGCAGCACTGCACTGCGCTGCTGAAGTCACATCAACCTCTGCACTGCTACTGCTTCTACGCTCCTGCTGCTTTGCTCTGCGTTGCTCCTCCCGGCCTTCAGATCTGCCTCTGCCTCTGCCTCATCTGTGATCTATGTACCCACTGCTCCACTTGTCCCGCTATTGTCTTAAGGCTGCTATAGCTCGCTTGTGATCCAAGAGATGAGCTGCTCAAGGATCCCGCCTTCTTCTATGTAGCTCCTCTACATGCCCATGTCACCCCACCTCTGTGGTTCATGAGCACTCATGGCTACATCATCTCCGGACCCATCATCTGCCACTACTGCTTTGGAAGAAGATGCTTCCTTGTCCTTCTTCTTTTCTAAACAATGGCTGGAAAAATTTCCCATTTCGCCACACTAGAAGCACTTGAGCTTTGAAAGATCCTTCTTCTTCTTCGGTTGCTTCTTTGATGCCAAGGCTGCATCTTCCTCCTCTTCCTTCTTAACCTTGCTCAACGCAGGGCTGTGCTGCTTTTTGGTGAACCTTCGTAGTTCTTCTTGCCGCAAGATCGACCACAAGTTGTCCCAATGTGGGAGGTCCGCTCTGCCCAAGATACTTTGGACAAAGGTTTCCCACTCATCCGTGACTGCATTGAGGGCAATCCTGACTATCACTGCATCATCTACGGTTGCACCTATTGCATTCAGCTGATTCCTGATTGACTGCAATCTGAAGAGGAAGTGTTCAATGTCTTCTCCCTTGGACATCATGAATGACCTCATTTGGGCCTCCAACAGCATCTTTCTTTGCACTGGTTTTCCCTCATACAGGGAAGTCAAGACCTTCCACATCTCATTAGTTGTCCTCTTCTCAGCTATGTGTTATGGTCCTTGATACTGTCCATTATCAACTACTTGGCATGCCCAGCAGCTTCTCTATGCTTCCGTAGGAGATCTGCATCTGTCGGTGTGGTTAGGGTCTGCTCTGCATGGTCTCTTAGACCGTATGCCTCAAGGACAATCAAGATCCTTGCTTTCCACACCAAAAAGTTTGAGAGGCCCTCTAGCCTATCCTGATCACGCAGTCCATGAAGAGCCATCTGCTCAGAATGTGTCGCAGCTCCTCTTCTCTATGCTAGAGATCTGGATCTAGGGTCCTTTTCGAACTGGGCACCCTCTGCTCCCTCTAACACTTGATTTCCCTCCTTGGAAATCTACCAAATCAACTATGATTTAGCTTCTTCTTTGATCCTCTGACCAAACTGCAAGTTTCCTTTGGCAAGAAACTCTCTGAGAATTTGATCTCTTCCCAAACTTTGTCACTTGTGCTAAGGTTAAAAATCTGAAAATTTCAGAAGTTTAACCCCACCAGCTCTTCTAAATTTCTGCAACTTTTCTGCAGACTTTTTCTGGATCTGACAGATTCAGATCTGAATCACACTGGTTGGCTTCAGACCTAACCAACGTTGTTTTTGAGCTGCCTCTGCACAGTAATTGCGTGGGCTTGCTAAGACACAGCGCTGGACAGCGTCACCCTTCCCTCTGCGTGAATCTCCTCCTAAAAACTGTGTTGTCCCTTCAGATCTTCTTTTCTGCTGCCTTTCCAGCTGCTTTCTGCAGGTAGATCCTTTAGATGCTTCAGCTGGTGACCCTTCTAGATCTGCAATTGCTCTGATACCATGTAGAAATTTTTGAATCTTAATTCTTATGCAGAAATTATTTTTGTTAATCCGGTTAAGCTTCTCCTACTTATACAAGTTATCAACTGAATAAATTCAAGTTAACATCAAAGCAAATCACAACAGATCTCTACCAATTCAGATCTAGAATAAGTATATGCACACATAGACAAAGTGACAGTTATTTCTGGACAAACTGTCCGCGAAAAAACCCAATGTGGGAAAATCGCTCTCTGGTTGTTGGAGGGCTCTATTATTAAGAATATTTCTAAATACACAACTTTGGGTTCTAGATCTAGAAAACCCTACAGAGAAAACTATAGATCTGCAGCACCTGGCTGATCTAAGACCACAAACACTGACTGATCCACACCCTCAAACGGGATTTACAGAACTCAGCCAAATCTAGACATAGAAACCCCAAATCTGCGCCTGAAAGACACTGCGTCAACCTCTGAAGGCCTCCAAATGCTCAACGTTGTCACTGGAAGGGACTGCGTTACCCTAGACTGGGTGACGCAGTCATTGCGCTGCCCCTAAGGGTCTCTGTGTAACCCTTGAAGGGTTTCCTGAAAATCATGCTATCCTTGCTGCTGTTGCTGCTACCATCTGCTGCTGCCTTCCCCTGTGTTGTCTTTCCTGATCTCTTCTCTGCTTCTTGTGTATTCTAGACCCTAGGATCAGATCATCCCCTTGGTCTAAATTCCCCTCTCTGCAACTGAAACACTTGAGAATTCTTAGCAACCCCGCCCTAGAATCTCAGCTTAGCTTCAGTGCTCTGCCTCTGTGTGTCTTACAAATGACCCCAAGCCTTTCCTTTATACTTTTCTCGTTGTCTTTTCTCATTCCTGACTCCCTCTGAAAACTGGTGGTACCTCACCCTACTGGAGTACACTTCGTTCTGTTTCCCATCGTAATCTGGAAATCCATTTGCTCCTCATTGTAGCTAGAGAAATATTCTCTAACCCCTGTCATGCGAGTTGACGCTCCACTCTCTATATACCAGACACCCTATGAGGCTGAGCCTAATAAGTAAGCAAATTCGTCCTCCGAACTGGAAGACAACCCTGAAGACCCTTGAATATCAATTTGATCCATGGTTATACTGAAGAATTTTGGGTATACTCCTGTGTGCTTATTTCTCTTCCTTCCGGCACTGCATCTGCTCTAGCAAATGTATTACATGTGCCAGGATTAGGTATGAACCTGATTTCAGTATCCTAGCTACAAGACAAGGGATATGATGTACACTTTGTAGGGAAGAGAGTTTTTTAAACACCCAAGAAGGAAGAGGGTAAGACAGATTGGAGTTCAAAGTTATAGGCTATACAGGTTACAGCGCGATTCTCCAATGGCACTGGTAGGCAGTGACAGTAGTAGTGGGAAGGAACTGAATGAGCTATAGCATACGAGAATGGGACATTTACACCATGGAGCACTCAAGATGCTCAGGGATACAGTAACAGGGGTTCCAAAATTTGGCACAGAACACGATGATGTGTGCAGAGGATGTGTGCTTGGGAAATATGCTAAGGTAGCATTCCCAAGAAGTGACAACAGAGAAGATGGCGTGTTAGGACTTACACACTCAGAAATTTGTGACCTGATGTCCATTAGAGCTCTCAGTGGAGCCTGTTGTCGCCCGGATTGTACAGGCACCGCGACAACCACTCATGGCGGGGGTTATCACTCTTATCCCCGCCCACTCCGTTCTAGCTATCTCCCAACAACAGGCTATGGGGGGTGGTCCCTATGGAATGAGGTGAAGTTTAACAAGTTGGGAACCAATTTGTTTGAGAGACACGGATGAGTGGCCTAGCTACTTGGTTAAATTTAGCAATATTTTACGATTAGATTAGATTTTAAATATGAGACTAGTGCCTTTATGGAGTCACAAATTCTTGCTTGATATAAATTATTGCCAAGTAACTGGATGGACACCCGCTTCTTAAATGATCGACTAACCTATATGATGTGCAAGTCCTAGGATCTATGTGTGATGCAATGATCTTGGTTGTTTTTAATTATATGCTTAGTCGACGTGTGACCTTCCCTTAACTATTTTGAAACTGGGCTCCAAGGTAGGTTGTGGGAAGGAGGCCAACAGGAAGCAGGACAAGGTCTGATTAACGATACCTTTTGTTGTGCTCCTATCACATGGTGCCTTTGGCGCTGCAGAAACTGTGACTCTGACGACTGCAAGGTCGACGTGTTGACCACCAAAGAGTTGCCAAGGCCCTCATGCTAAATGAGAAGGGTTGTCCTAGATCTCTATCAACCTAGCTTGTGCTAGGAGGTAATTTTTAAATGCAAGCTAGATCTAAGACACTTATGCAGCGATATTGAGTGAACTCTCTTGGATTAAGATTGTTTGAGTTATTTAAGTACTTGATGTGAATTATTTTGAAGCAAGAGAAATTAATAATAATGAGATAACAATTTTAAACAAGACAAATGTCAAAAGATACAAGTGCAAGCTTCAACAATATTCCATAAGATGTTTAACCAATTAGATCAACTTATCCACTTATTAATTAAACACAAAGTTATCAAATGCCAATCAAATTACCCAAGATATAAAACAAAATTATGCGTGATCTTATTCCTCGATGTTAAAGAAATATTCAACTAGATTCACAAGATACCAATATTACCAAGAGACTTATCACCAAATTGATTTATGATCTAGGTGCTTTAGCGAGTGAGCTAATTTAGGTGTGAAATGTGAATAAACTAAGAAGAACACAATATTAGCCACTTCCACAATGTGGATGTTAGGAACAAAATATAGAATTATGAAAACACTTATGCACTTTATGTTACAATGACCTTTTTATGAACAATAAATGACTATTTTGACAGCAACAAGAGATTTATGACAGCAACATGTAAATATATATTCCAAAATGCATATGTTTGCCCAATGTCACAAGAAGTAACCCAACCACCCAATAAACATAGCCAACTTGCAAATCAGATGTGTTAGCCTACTTAAGATAAGATATTCAGAAAATTTTCAGATCTGATATATTTATCACAGCAGTAAATAAACCACAGATCAACAAGCTAGTGATGCTAAGAACAATGCCCAATATGCCCAAAAATCAGAAACTTTCACTTTCCCTGAAAAAATATTTATATATATATATATATATATATATATATATATATATATATATATATATATATAAATAAAATAAAATAAATCATTTTTTTGACCCTCTTTAAGTGTGTGATTCAAAAATTGCAGATCTGATATTTTCAGTTATGCAATAAGTTCCAGTGAGCAGAAAAGATGCCCAAATGGCCAAAATTTAGGAAAATCAAGATTTTGCTATTTTGAGTGATTTTGACCAAGTTATAGGTGATTTTATGGCTATTAGATCACTGTTATAATTGTCGTAACAAAACAAAGGTAAAGTGAGGGTTTAGAGGTCAAACCCTAGGCCCAAGGCCTTGCACAATCTAGATGCACTTGCCCAAGTTGCCCAAAAATTTTGGATGAAGAAAGTTGAAACCACCTAAAAATCAAACCTTTGGAGCCCAAGAATCTGCAAAACCACCAAGGAATCAGTCCTGAAAATTTCAGAGGAGAGTTTAGGGCAAAAAAGGCCAAGTAGAGTCAACATTAGGCCAAGCAAGGCCAGTGTTGAGGGAAAAGGAGGCTAGGAGGGAAGATGGGGGTCAAAGAGTCAAGAGGAGGCCCAAAAGATGCGACGCTGGAGGGAGAAAGCCCTTGAAGTCATGACGCAGAGGCTAGAAGGGTAAACGGATAGGGTTTAATTGCTTAAATCCCACGACAAGCCCTCTAGGGTTGCCTTCTAGGCTTCCAGAGGGAGGTCGAGGCCCTTTCAGGCCACAACTAGGCCAAATTTGGCCTTAAAAGTTAAACCCTCTGCATAGGGGCTAGAAGAGGAGGTCGAGGCCTTTAAGACTTACAGCCTGCCCAAAAAGGGTCGAAAATGATGACACGAGAGTGAGAAAGTTTGACGCGGGGGCCTTAGAGGCTGATGCAGAGTAGGCTAGATCCAGGCCCAAGAGGCTTGAAAAGTAAAACCCTTGCTTCAAAAAAAAATTCCTTTCCGGATCTGAAATTTGCTGCAAAATCTTCAATTGGTAACCCTACAAAATTTTCTTTCAACCTGCAAAAAAAGAAGATAAATCACCCAAACCCCAAATATATACAAAAATTCTTAAAACCCATAAACTCAAGTTAGCAAAAATAATTTACAAATTATATTTACAAAGTTATTCACAAGATCTACAAATATACATGGGTTTTGAAAATTTAAATTTTTGAGAGAATATTTTTATGGCTTTTTCTCTGATGAATGGCTAAAACCACATTAGAAACCCCAATGTACAATATATCCTTAGCGAAGATTTAATCCACCATAAAAATATTTGGGATCCAAGCAACAATGATTCTTGCCCAAGTCTTTGAACTTGGAGGCCAAGGACTGAAGTACCTGCAAACACTATGTATTTATCTCAAAAAATAATCTGTTAATTACAAGGGGAATCAAACCACCTAAGAATAGCCCAAGACTATCAATAGCATCATTTTTTCTCCATCTAATAAAAAACATATCTTACCAATATTCATCACAACATAGGAATGTCCGTAATCAGTACGTACCAAAAATCAATAAGCATGAACACCTTGAATTGCACCCCAAAGCCTTTATTATGATAGAAAAAATAATTCCCAGTGGGACAATAGTTGACAAAGATGCTTCAGCAGCGATTTTCTAGCCAGAGATCAAGATGGCTAGAGACTAAAACGACTCTCTAATTTATAGATAAATGCTCCAAGTGGAAAAATAATGGCTAGTTTCCTTGATCCTTGTCAAAAGAATCTTGACCCTCAAAAAATACTTGATCATCTTTTAATCTTAGCCATTGAATTTTTATTTTTGATTCATTTTCGAATTTATCATTTAATTCCATTTTATTAGCTCAAAATTAATTATTTGAGCTAATTTCCTCACAAATTTGCATTTGACTTAACCACCAAGGTCCAAGGGTCCAATTTTTCTTGAATATCCAATATGCCCTTGGTGGAGGACCTTCAAAAACTAATTCTTTTAAGACTCACAAATTTTTCCACTTGGAGAATTAATTTTCCTAAGACATTTTAATTTGACTCTAATTAATTAATTTTCTAGCTTGGGATTTAAATAGTTTTTGCCAGAAAAATCAATTAATTGACATATGAGGGGATTTAATGTTTTTTCCACCCTCTAATATTTTAACCATGGTGTCTAAGTATGAGGGACCATCCATTAAAATATTTTTTACATAAGATTTACAATTCAACCCTCAAAGGGGGAATGCCTGTTCGACTTAGACCCTCAAAACACATTACCTAATCTGCGACACAACATGATCTAGTAGACCAAGTGATTTGTAATAAAATAATTTAGTCCATTAGCTTAAATTATTCTCAAAACATTTTTACATCAGACTCGACTAAAACAGTAAGACTCACCTAAGACTTTGATGAAAAATTCCACCCTAGCTTTGGGGTGAGTTTGGAGGGGAAAACTCTTCTATCCATCTCTGTCTAGAAACACAAATGAGTCAATGAGACGAAAAACCTCCTAGGATGAAACTTTCCACCAAAATAATAGGCTTACCTAGATTGTTACATATATTCAAGGTCTTACTAGCATCATTTACATTACATAACTTGTAGAATGGGTTCACAATAACATATAAACTGTTGGTAGATGATCTGATCCTATTGAAAAAATTGGTACTTCCGCTTCCTTTGGAACTTTGACAAAAATTGTGCAACATCTGGCTCCATATGGGGACACGTTGCTTTTATGAAGTAACGTGAGAACCCCAGAATCCTGCATCCAAGAAAACAGAAGTCCATCAAATAGATATCCATTCAAAATCAAAATCATCATGCATACATCATAAATGTCATTGGAATAGAAAATTGTACTCTAACAAACTGAAATATAAAAAACATAATATAAATGCATGAAATAAGACTATATAATGACATGAAATAAAAGGGAGTAGGGTTAGAGATACTATACAATATGATGCCCTGTGGCATCAGAGGTCATCGATGAGGCACAAACTCGGGTATCTGCCCGCTAACTAGTAAATCAATTGGTTGTGTCTCAGATGGCCCTTGTTGAAATTTGACCCTCTTCGGTCAGTGTAACTACTCATCACTATGTTGCATATCTCTATCAAACTGAAATTTGTTTCTCTTTATGCTCGAAGGAGGGGGTGGGCGATGGAATGAAAAGAAGTGACACACTAGCTAGACAAACTTTGACTCAAAATATGGTGGATGACCTTGTAGCACAACTTCTTCACCATTTTCGAACCTTTTTGGGACTTACACATGATACCTTCTCTCCACTTCTCTGTATAACCTGACCATGCCACCTGTTGTTGCTGGAATAGTGGCGTAAGATAGATCCATTTGAAAAGAACCACCCAAATCAGCTGCAAACTTTCTAGAAAGAAGCATTCCCCATACATTTGGAGCATCAATTACTGCTATGTCTATGGTGATGATCCTGTATAGGTAACCTATAGATCTTTAACCACACCAAGGACTTCAACTTTTCTAGAATCCATTGAGCAAATGTTATGGTAAGGTCTAGAGATTCTTAAGTTTAATTGTTCCATAACCTTCTTAGTCATAACATTTGTAGATGCACCAGAGTCAAGCATGGAATTATGGAGCAAACGACCATTTATGTCCAACGTCAATAAGAAAGGTTGATGGTCTTCATTGGTCATATAGCAGTTTAAGACTTTTAATACGATTTCCTCATCTCTAGGCTGAGTATCAAAGCTTTCTTGTTGAGCAATTCCTAAAGCTTTGAAGAACAAAGCTCTTTGTGGCGGAATCTTCAGCAATTCTAAGATCGGAATTGAAATATTAATGTTATTGATCCACGTTGCCCAATCTACCTTTGATTCAGACTTATACTTTTCAGACGGAACTTGTCTATTTTGGCTCTGATCTTTACCTCTTCTGATATAACCTTTACTTTTTGCAAGCTCTAGAATTCCTTAGATGGCTTTTCACCATATGCCTGAGTAATAAGGTCATTTTCTTCATTGAATGTATTGATAGCAAAATTTGAAGATATCACGTCGGCGCATCAACTTTCCTTGGAGTTATCTTGACTTGTTTTATTATCTAGTTTGTTTCTAATTTCTTCCAAGATTCTCCTAGCAAAGGCACATGTACTCTCTTCATGAAAACTCTCACAAGGTCTGTAGAAAGGAACAGGCTCATCAATTGTATTGGCAGACTCAAGTGGTGTAGGGTGCCTTTGATCACTCGAGGCATTTTTTTCTTGGCCATGGATTGTTGTTGTTACCCCTGTTATTATTGTTGTTTCTAGTCGGCATCTTTCTTGATTTGGGATAGCATCGAATGTGCTCTAAGTCTCAAACTTTGTGGAGAGGCTTAGACACATGTATTCCAGCTAACCCGGAAATTGTTTGAGGAAATTCCACCTAGATTGTATTTTATTAAGAAAATTAATTATTTTAAAGTGACCCTAAGTCTAAACTTAGGAAAATAAAATAATTAAAGTGAATTAATAGAATATGGGTGTGAATGTTCTAGAAAAAGCAGATCAAGTCAAAATGTAATCTTAGCTATTGATTGGAGATCTAATATAGGTCGTTGAAGTCTCAACAAGAAGACTATAAAGGAGACTTGAGGGTCAACTCCTCTCGTACTAATTATGTGTCCCCGATAGAGAATCTTTGTCATCCCAAATTCGCATTTTGATTCTTTGGCATAGAGTGAATGTTGTTGCAATATGCTTAAAATTTTATCCAGGTGCCCCAAGTGGTCTTCCCATGTCCTGTTGTATATGAGAAGGTCGTTAAAAAATACAAAGAAGAATTTCCTTAACTGCTTGTTGAAAATGCTATTCATGTAAGATTGGAATGTGACAGGAGCATTGGGTAGAGCAAATGGCACGACCAAAAACTCAAAGTGTCCATAGTGGCATTAGAATGCTATCTTTGGCACGTCTTCCTCTCGAAACTAGATTTGATGATACCCTGATTGTAGGTCAATCTTTGAAAAATAAAGTGCTCATTGTAATTCATCTAGTAACTCATCAATCTTGAGGATGTGATACTTGTTCTTTATGGTCTTCTTTTTGGGTGCTCAATAGTCAATACACATCCTCCACGTTCCATCCTTCTTTTTAACCAAAACCACTAATGAAGTGAATGGACTTGAGGTGGGTTGGATATGACCCATCGCTAACAATTCTTGGATCACCTTTTCTATCTCATCCTTAAATTTCTTTGGATGCTGAAATGGTGTAGTGATTATAGGTTTGGCCCCTTCCTCCAACTCTATAGTACGTTCAAATCTTGTTTTAAGAGGCTATCCTAGGGGAATATCCCCAAATACTTGTCCAACACTCGTTGAATGTCTACTTTGAATTTTGTACTGAGCTGTTGCTGCTAGGTGTCTATTGGCTTGTAATCATGTATTTTGCAGCATATGCTACATCTCCATGCCTAAATATGTCCTCCATTCTTATGGCGGACACAACATGTGGGCTACCATTTGCCATGCCTCTCAAAACCACCTTACTGCCATTAGGGGCTTTAGATTCCATTTCCATTGATTGGTAGTCCATAGTGTGCTTTCCCACTGAATACAACCATTGAACCCCCTATACCATATTGATGTCCGCAAGATCTTTTACATAAAAATCACTAGTGAAAGTATAATTACCAAGTGTTACGCTCACTGGGATCATTTGTGTGCAATCCAAGTAGTACCCATCTTCTACTATCACGTCAAGGTCCTTGAATTCTTTTGTGGGTAGCCCTCTCTTAGCTGCTAATGCAGCATCAGTGAAGTTGTGTGTAGCTCCCCCATCAACCAAGGCTGTAATGCATTGTTTCGTGACCACTCCCCTAATCTTGAAAGTGTAGTACCTGGGGGTTCGAGAAAGAGAGGTGATCTCAACTTTTGGTTGGGCTTTCTTTTCCTTAGGGGGTTTTCTTCTTCTTTTGGCTTCCTCTTGTGGTGGTTCCTCCTTGGGATTGCTAGGCTTAACATTAGGGGTGGGTTCTACTTCTTCATCCTTGCCATTGGAGACCACTTCAATGTAGTGGATCTTTTCTTTGCCTAAACAATGGTATCTTGGTTCCCATGGTTCCTTACATGTGAAACAAAGTTTTTTCTGTCTTAGTATGCTTTTGGTTTCTTCATCCAACCTGTCCCTTTTGGGCCAATCTCATTGAAAGGGTTTATTTTCTTATCTTTTTGAGGGATAAGAGGGGCTTGGATGGAGCCTTAGATTTGGTGGCTGCATTTCCCATGTCTTGAGTCTTCTTGATGGCATCTTGAAGGGTTGTGAGATTGAATGCCGTGACCTAGCCTCGTAGGGGTTTGGCTAATGTCTCCGTGAAAAGCATGACTAATTGTTCTTCATATATGTCTGCACAAATGACTGTGATTCACTCGAATTCTGCAATAAATTCTTTATGTGATCCAATTTGTTTGAGCTGTGCCAAGGTTCTTCTGATCAAATCTATCTATCAACCTCTGCATAAAGTCTACATAAGAAGTGATGTTTGCATGTCCCAAAGTGACCAGTCCATGATACCACCAATCATGTGCGTCTCCTTATAGGTGTAGCGTGGCAAATTGGATGGTGTTAGCTTCTATCATAGGGTTAAGCCTGAAGTAGATGTCTAATTTTTGCACCTGAGCTCTTCATGAACATTTAGATGATCCATTAAATGAGGGGAGGGAAAGTTTACTTACCTTGCGCATTAGATCGGAATTTCGTTTTTCCTTGGGTCTATTTTGGAATCTGATATTGTTGTATTCTCGGAAAGTTAGGGCTACTTGAGTGTTCTCTTCTAGTGTTCCCATGGTTGAACGATGGGTGTTTATTTTTTTTCTTACTGTGACATTGCTGGTATCTGTTGGAAGCATACAAGGCTCATGATCTCGTAAGTTGGCAGGATGTTTGTGCTTTGATACGAGTGTAACAATTAAAGGAAATTTGTGCAATAATTTTTTCCCTAAGCAACTAGGGTTTCCTCCCAAATTCTTCTTCTTCTCAGAAAACGAAACAACTATTTCAACAAAACAGTTTAGATACAACAAATCACATTGTTCAAGTTTATTCATTCAATAGTCCAATAGTGCTAACACAGACTGAATTCAATGATCTTGGTTAACAAGTTCCATTGCAATCCTAAATAATTTTTAATTTTGAAATTGACAGAGCTTACTAACTAAACAGTGTACACTATTGATTTATCCCAACTACTCTATTGTTTATGCTATTCTGACTAAGAAGCTTCAAGATGAAACACCCTTGACGTGTTTTCCTTTACTGACTAAGTAACCACAATATTGTTTTAACTCAGGAAGGGTTTGTGAGCTGCTTCTGGTGGATAGTAAAGTAACTAGAAGGATAATTGAGCTCAGATTCTGCTTAAAATTCTTTAAAAGATCTGTCACCAGGACTCACAAACCTTCTTTAGGAATTGTGGCCTGCTCTAGCCCTCTGTCCAACCTCGATGAGGGTGTGGTCTGGCTTGAAAGCTCTTCTCTTCATGCTAATAAAACTGTGTTGGATCACAAAATGGCTATCAATAGATTTGTCCACTATCCCGGCCTTAGAACTATCCAGAAGAGTTGTGACCCACTTCAGACGTTCTTCTCCTCTCCCACATGATAACTTTGCATGGTTTAAAGGCCTCAAAAATTTCTGGTCTGATCAGGGGTTTGCCTCTGTAAGTCTTAGCCAGTCTCAAAATGGCATCACTGTCTTACAAAACTAATTCGCTGCCTCAAAGTCTTAAATCTGATCATGAACTAGCCTCAGAAAATACTTGGTTTAATCCCAAGAGACTTGTCTTGACTTGCTGTTTCTTAGATAGAGAATTTATTGTGCCATAACAAAGTGAAAAAATAGAAAATAGGACTAACTAGGGTAGAATATTTCACCACCAAAATTAGTAGGAGAAATGGGGTCTTAAAACTCGCAGAGCTATAGCTTAAGAGAACATATGATTTGATCCACAATTTGATGATGCATCATTTGATATCAACCCTCTTCTATTTATAGGTCCAAAATGTGAGGGGTTGTTTGTGCAACCCCTAATTTAGCCCCAGCAGAGCCAATTTTTGCCCAATGTTGCCCCAACATAGGAAAAAGATGGGGTTTTACCCCTTAGGCTATAGCATACGGGGTTGGATAGGCTATTTTGTCCTCCACTAGCCATCAATTCAGTGAGGACATGCACTTCTAGGTAAGTGACATGCAAAAGTAAACATATTACACACAAAACAAACTAGATCGAACCCCAACATTTATACCTAGCGATGAGCAACGTGGACTTCAAATACATGAAAAACATGTCCTCCATTGGAACAAACCCAACTTTGCACGTGGGCTTGAATCCCATGGTTGCATTCACTAGAAAATAGAGATTTATTGTTATTGGTAGGAAAGATCTATGATGTATGCCTTCATAGAAAGAGTAACTGAACCAAAAGGCCAATCACTCGTGCTATGAATCATTCTTGTAAGAGCTTGCTATCCCTTGGGGGCTAGCCCCTTTTGGGGGACTATAATGACATAACTAAAATCAAGTTCCACCCAACCCTTAGCATGAGTCATTTTTGCTTCTTTAATTCTTCCTCAAGATCACACATTGTTGCCATGTGTCCTAATTTTAGCTAGGGCACTGAAAGCAAGCATTTCACCTTTGACCACGTCTTCTTTGTCTTGCAGTGGGCATTGGATACTTCTATAAGTGGAGTGCCCTTTTAAATAATGAATACTTGTCCATGTTTTTTGTATTCCATTGGAAAAACACACCAAGAGATCAAGAGATCGAATATTCTGAAGTGAGCAATGCTCAAAGGAAAACTTTGATCGAGAGATTCTCACGTACTTGAAGGTCAAAGACAGTTTTGGTCAGAGGATCTTCTCCGGGACCAAGAATACTCAGCAGAGAGACAGAGAGATACGCAAAGGAGGCAGCACAGTGTCCAGAGAGTGTGACACAGTACCCAAAGAGGGTGACGCAGGGCCACAAAGGCCACACACAGAGGCAGCGCAGTATTCCTAAGCAGAAGTCTGAGATTCAACTGGGAGATCGAGATTCTAAGCCGAGAGGACTAGAATCGAGTTTCCTGAGGGCTGATCGATCCAACAGAGGAGGTCACGCAGTCTTCCGAAGCCCTTAACTCAGGCCCACGTACTTACTGCACAAAGGCAATGCAGAGGGTGCCAGGAAGACGTTGGTTCAACTACTGGATCAGCTGGGACTTGCAATGTAGAGTGAGGTAATCTCACTAATTTCTTCTGCTGAGTGATATTCTCTATACTGGATTGCCAGCAAGGCATCTAGAGTTTGTATTCATAAATGACTGCTGCTTAATAATAAAACCCTCAGATTTGTTGCACCATTTTTCCCACACTAGGTTCTTCCAGGGACATTTGTCCAAAAATAATGGTGTCCTGTGTGATATTCTTTTCTTTTGCTCAATTTCTTGTTTCAGCATATTAATTTAATTAAGTGAAGGTTGCTTTAGTAATTGCTTCAGGTTTTACGAAAGAAACCCGTAAATAACTTGTTAATGTAGTTTACAAGTAGGTGAAGTAAATTCAGTTGGTTGAAGTAGGATTCCAGACTTAGAATTTTCACATGGTATCAGAGGGTTGCAGGTGAGACAAGAAGAGCAGATCCAGCGCTAAGCAAGAGGCCGAATAGCTGCAGAAGGAAAAAATTCGAATCCCTAGAGGGATTGCGCAGTCTAGGCCAAGAGGGTTGAATTTCAAGGAAAGTCTCTCTCTGAGTGAGTCAACAGAGAGGAAGGGCTTCCAAACCGAGATTTTGTCGAGCTAGAGGTAGCAGTGCAAAGCCTCAGCGTAGAGCTAGTGGGATGCAGTTTTTTCTGCAAGCAATTTGCTAGGCAAAAAGTCGTCAGAAGAGAGAGAAGAAGCACAGTGAGGGAATTTCCTTCCTCAGGGAATTCCTAGCCGAGGAATTCTATTTTTCAAGATCTGGTCAGCAGATATGTGTGGTTAATTTACCACCTCCAACAAGGAGTGTGTAAGGCAATTCAGCGCTGCGCAAAGGAGAAAGAGAGGGAGCACATTTGACATTTTCTTTCTGGAAGAAATTACAACTCACGAGCTTCGAGATCAGGATCAGTTGGAGGAAGCCTCCAACTATGTAATCTGGAAGGCAAGAATTACATGCCTTCTAGATGAATACGATCTCAAGCTTTTTGTGACTAGTACGGTAGTTTTCCCTACAGATTTAGATCCGTTGAAGAAGTACACAACTGATATGGCGAAGGCTAAGAGGCTACTCCTTGATGGAGTCAAAGATCACATAGCGTCCCACATAGCCAGCAAGGACACAACTAGGCAGATGTGGGAAGCCTTAGCAGCGCTATACAAAGGATCTTCTGAGCAACGAAAGATGTACTTAGAGCAGAAACTAAAGATGATTCGATGCAGAAAGGGGAGCGTATAGATTCGTTTCTCTCGAGGCTTCAGGAAATCCATAATCAGCTAGTAGTCATGAGGTCCACCCCTTCTCCTACAACAATGGTGAGACTGGCCCTCAACGCAATCACAGAAGAATGGCAAGTTTTCGTCCAGAGTATCCTGGGCAGAGCAACCTTGTTGGGCTGGGAAGAGATGTGGGTTGCTCTTCAACAAGAAGAGCTAAGGAGGGACATAGTCAAGTGCAAACTTGATGGCAGTATCGGCAATGGGTTGAAGACAAAGGAGGAGGAGGAAAATGCATCCATTTCATCCAAGGAGCAGCAGGAGCAGCGAAGACGAAAGAAGGACGTCTCGAAGATAAAATGCTTCAGGTGTGGTGAACTTGGTCACAAAGCAACGCAATGTCCTTTGAAGAAAAAGGACAAGGACGAGAAGCATGATCCGAAGGTTGCGTTCACAAAGATCGAAGAAGATAAGTATGCCACGAGTGCCCACGCATCTCCAGGAGGGAGATGGGGCGATATTGAACTGTAAGTTCACAAGAACTTCAGATGGGCAGGATCCTTGAGGAGTCCACCTCTTAGATCACGACCTTGCTACGGGAGCCCAAGATCAGTAGTAGCAGGCTGGAGTAGTTTCAGTTGGTGCAGAGTGTTGGAGAGATAGATGTAGTAGCTTGAGCGCTAAACCTGAGCAGCACAGTACAGATTTGCAACAGTGCAGAGAGGCACAACGCAAAGCAGCAGCAACGCAATGATTCAGAGGGACAGCGTGGGATTAGTAGCAGTCATAGCTTCAGCATCGACATGCATCCTGAACACTTGTTCAGATTCTTGGATGTTTTTTAGTTGCTTCTCACAGCAACTCAATTGCAGTGCAAAGTTAGCAATGGCAGTGCTAGCAACAGATGCAGCATTTGAGAGGGAGTTGCAGTACGGATGCAATGTTGATCGTGGCAGGGTCAGCAACAGTACAGTTGCAGCAGCAGCACAATAATTGGTGGAAAGCATGTCAGACATCAGCAGCGCAGAGGTAGATGCTTTAGAGTCAGAGCAGTGTGTAGCAAGGCATATTTGCTAGGCCACATTCCTTGCTAAGAGGGTGTTGATTTGGGGTAGCATCGGATATGCCCTAAGTCTCAAACTTTGTGAAGAGGCTTAGACACATGTATTCCAAATAACCCAGAAATTGTTTGGGGAAATTTCTAGGCTTCTAGAGGGAGGTCGAGGCCTTTTTAGGCCATGACTAGGCCAAATTTGGCCTTACACCCTTTGCGCAGGGGCTAGAAGGGGAGGTTGAGACCTCTAAGGCTTATGGCCTGCCCTAAAAGGGAGTTGAAAATGATGACGCGGGAGGGAGAAAGGTTGACGCAGGGGCCTTAGAGGCTGTCGTTGGGCTAGAGGAGGCTAGATCCGAGCCCGGGAGACTTGAAAAGTAAAACCCTTGCTTCAGATAATTTGTTTCCTTTTTGGATCTGAAATTATTGCAAAATCTTCAATGGGTGTTGTGTAACCAGCTCCAAAAATAGAAGAAAAGAGATATCAACGCCTTATAAATAAGCCACTTCGAGGGGGCAACCTCCAATACATTACATAAATGAACAATTCTTGGATGATACAATTTACAAAACCTCCTTTCTATATATAGGAGTCCATGGGGCCATAATGTAATCGTAGTGGGCCACAATGTAATCCTAGCCGACCTAACAATAATAATTTAAGGGCACAATAATAAAAAAATGGGGGTTACAAGGGTACAATAATAACAATAAGGGGGTTACACTAACAACAATAAGGGACTATACTAGCAATATAGGGACCTAACATGCCCCTCTCCTTCAAAAAAGTGTTGTCCTCAATGCTTGAGTAGCTCTGGGTGCTTCTGTATAAAATTCTCATCCTCCCATGTAGAATCTTCAGTGGGTAAGTTCTTCCACTTGATGAGATACTCTGAAATTGATCGATTCCGTAGTTGTCGAGTGCTTGTTTCTGTGACCGCTTCAGGTTCCAATATGATTTTCCTTCCTCATCAAGTTCTGGAAATATTGTTTGAACTAGAAGATTTTCACCTATAACCTTCTTTAAGCATGAAACATGGAAAACTGGATGTACTCGCGAAGAAGCAGGAAGCTCCAATTTGTATGCCATAGTACCAATCTTTTGCACCACCTTGTAAGGACCATAGTACTTTGGCGATAATTTATTATCCTTCTTAGCTTGCTTGAGGGACATTTGTTTATATGGTTGTAGCCGTAAAAATACCCAATCTCCTACATCAAAGCTTCTCTCGCTGCGATGTTGATCTGCCTGTTGTTTCATTCGATTTTGTGCCAAATTCAGGTTATCCTTTAAGAGTTGGAGAACTTCTTGCTGATGCTCGATGTGATCTTCCACCGCTTGAACCTTCGAATTTTCCCTTAAAGATGATGTGATGGATGGTGGATGATATCCATAAAGTGCCATAAATGGGGTCATTTTTGCTGCAGCATGGAAGGAAGTGTTATACCACCATTCAGCAAGAGGTAACCACTTGACCCATTGTGTTTGTTTATCAGATACAAAACAACGAAGATATCCTTCCAAACATTTATTTACTATCTCAGTTTGACCATCGATTGAGGATGATAAGATGAGCTATGAGCTAATTGAGTACCCAAACAAGAAAATAACTCCGTCCAAAAATTTCCAGTAAAAATGGGATCTCTATCGCTCACAATAACCCTTGGGCTTCCATGTAGCTTTTGAATTCTATCCATAAATGTAGTAGCAACCGTACTTGCTTTAAATGGATGAGATAATGCACAAAAGTGTGCATACTTGGTAAGTCTATCAACTACCACCATGATGACACTCTTTCCTTCAGACTTAGGTAAACCTGTGATAAAATCCATTGAAATATCCTCCCAACATTGACTTGGAACGGATAAAGGTTGTAGAAGACTCGGGGTTTTACTTGTCTCAACTTTATTTTGCTAGCAAACCAAACATTCCGCCACAAACTTTTGAATATCAGATTTAAGGCCATCCCAAAAAAATTCTTTCTTCACCCTGTGGTAAGTTTTTAAAAATCCTGAGTGTCCTCCTAAAGGAGAAGTGTGCAATTCCAAGAGAATCTTTTGTTTTAGTTGGGAATTCTTACAAAGATATAAGCGATCTTTGTACCATAAGGAATCATTTTTCCAACTAAATGTATCAGATGTACTAGGATCTTGCTGCAACTTTTGAATGAGTGTCCCTACATCTTTGTCCTTCTTCCATTCATCTCTTGCTTCGGTTATCCAATCTGGTTGGATAATAGAAATGGCACAAAGCAATGCTTCCACCTCTTCATTCTTTCTTGAGAGTGCATCTGCAACAACATTAAGCTTTCATTTTTTGTAAATTATTTCAAAGTCATAACCCAACATCTTTGTGACCCATTTTTGCTGCTCTTCTGAAGATAGTCTTTGTTCCAAAAAGTGTTTAAGACTATCATGATCAGTTTTTACCTTGAAGTGTCTTCCCATTAGGTAAGTTCGCCATTTCTTTAGTGCATGCAGCATTGCTAACATTTCCTTCTCATAAATAGGTTTTTGTAAATACTTTCCTTTGATTGGACGACTTTCAAAAGCAATGGGTCTTCCTTCCTGCATTAAAACTGCACCAATTCCATTTCCTGAGGCATCACATTCGACAATAAAGGTTTTTGTGAAGTCTAGCATAGCTAAGACCGGTGCTAGGCACATTGCCTCTTTAAGATGTTCAAAGGCCTTAGTTGTTTCAGGAGTCCATGAAAATGCATCTTTCTTCAATAATGTTGTTAGAGGTGCTGCTATTCTCCCATAATTCTTAACAAACTTGCGATAATAGCCTGTTAACCCGAGAAATCCTCGCAACCGCTTTATTGTCTTGGGGACTTTCCATTCCTTAATGGCTTTAATTTTGTTAGGGCCTACTTTAACACCCTCGTGAGATATAATATGACCCAGATATTCCACTTCTTGTACTCCAAAGAAACATTTGGATGTTTTTGCATATAACTATTTCTCCTGCAATAGTTTGAGCACCCTGTCAACATGTTCAACATGATCCTTCCAAGACCTGTTGTAGATTAGTATATCATCAAAAAATACTAGCACAAATTTTCTAAGGAAGGGTTTGGAAATGGAATTCATCAACCCTTGAAATGTAGAAGGTGCATTGGTAAGGCCAAAAGGCATGACCAAAAATTCATAATGACCCTCATGAGTTCGAAATGTCGTTTTTGGAATATCTTCAGTCTTCATTCTAATTTGATGATATCCTGAACGAAGATCCAACTTGGTAAAATAAATTGCTCCATGTAATTCATACAATAATTCATCAATCACAGGAATGGGAAATTTATCTTTAATGGTGAGCTTATTGAGCTCCCTATAATCCGGACACATGCGCCATGATCCATCCTTCTTGTGTACCAATACTACAGAAGCAGAGAAAGAACTTTGACTAGGTTGAATTATACCCGCCTCTAACATTTCTGCAATCATACGTTCAATTTCACTCTTTTGGAAGTAAGGATATCTATAAGGCCTGATGTTTGGAGGAACACTTCCTGGAATCAAATGAATAGCATGATCATGTTCACGAATAGGTGGGAGTCCTTTGGGAGTTTCAAACACCTTGGAATGATTGTCCAAGACTTGTTGGAGATCTGCAGAAATAGATGATTTTGATGTTGGAACGTCTAGTGAGCATAATTGTGCAATTACGCCTCGTTGTTCTTTCTTTAGAAGCTTTGTCATGCCATTAGAGCTTATTATCCTTCCCGGCTTCCCTTCAATACCCCGTAATTCAACTTCCTTTCCTTCTGAAAAAAATTTCAAGAAAAGTTCTTGAAAATTAAAAGCTACCGTCCCCAAAGATTGTAACCATTGTACTCCTAGTACAACATCAGCACCTCCCATAGGAATGGCAAGCATTGGACTAGTCAATACATATTCCCCCATGGTTAGCTTGATATTATGGCATTTTCCGTAGCAATTTATAGTTCCTCCATTTGCAACCATCACTTGACATTCTGGTGCTGGGTATAGGAAACAATTTAATTCCTTGGCTACCTTATAATGAATAAAATTATGGGTGCTACCTCAATCAATCAACACTATTACCCTTTTCTTCTTTATATGTCCTTCTATCTTGAGAGTTTGAGGAGTGGTAATTCCTGCCAGTGCATTACACGATATGGTCGGATTCATTTCTTCCTCTTCTAGGGGTGGTTCCCGGTGTATATCCTCTTCTTGTTCATTTTCTTCTTCTTCTTCACAATCTATGTAAAATAATTTCTTCTCAGCACACTTATGACCTTTAGTGTATTTGCTATCACAACCGTAGCAAAGCCCTTTTGCTCTTTTTTCTTCCAATTGTTGTGGTGTCAACCTTGTAGGTTGTGGAAATCTAGGCGTAGCAACACTTCCTTCTTTATAGAATTGAGTGGTAGGCTTCCTTGTCGCCATAATTTTACATTCAACTTTTCTTGCCAACCCGAATGCCTTCTCCAATGAATCAGGTCCCAAAACACGAACTTCATGTTGGATGTTATCCTTTAGAGTACCTATGAAGAGATCAATCCTATGTTCCTCTGGAATATCAGTTACCCTTATATTCAATTTTTGGAAGTCCTCAATGTGCTGCCCCACTAAACCCTTTTGTTTGAGATTTATCAATTGGCTAAAGAAGGCGTTGCTCTTTGTATCCTCATAATGTGCTATCATTTCCTCCGTAAAAATTGACCAAGTGACAATTTTTTTACGGGAGCAAAGCCATCGATACCATACAAATGTATTTTATTCTAAATGTAAAGTTGCAATGCGTACCTTTTGTGTGTTTTTCACATTATGGAGATTAAAATATTTCACCATTTGTAGTATCCATGTTATAGGATCCTTTCCATCAAACTTCCTCACATCTATTTTTGGAATATGGTGGTTCTTCCCACCAAAATTAGATTTTATGAAATCACGATTAAAATTTATTTTTCTCTCATCATGAGTTTCCTCTACTATCTTTTCACCATTAGGAAACATTTCTTGTATAAACTTTGTCAAACCTTCCATGTCTGCTTTTAGATCATTCTTCATGTTTTCCATTTTCTCATCGATCTTAACTTCCATGTCATCCATCTTAGATTCCATGCCAGCTTCCATGCCAGATATCTTAGATTCCATGCCATTCTTCAAACCATCCATCTTAGATTCCACGTCTTTCTTCAAACCATCCATCTTAGTTTCCACGCCATCCATCTTAGATCTCCATGCCTTTCTTCAAACCGTCTGTTCATCACGCTTTTCTTCAAAACTCCATTTCTATTTTTTGTTGCTCTTTGCAAGAGTGAAATTTGTTGCACTTGCTCTTGTAATTTTGATAGATCATGTTGCAATTCTTCATCTTCATGAGTCATGGTAGAGCCTTCGAAGGCTTGGCAAAAGTTGAACTCCAGCTTTTCATTTTAGAATCCAATATTGATACCTTTTACTTGCTTTTGAGGAACTCGATATTGAATGAACGATCAGAATGGAAAATCTCAATATCCGAAATTCAGCCCCGTATTAGCCCTCTCGAAGCTTCTTCAAATGCCACAGTCCGATCTAATTTGGATTCCCCAAGACAAAGTTGTGTCCAATCTCCCACAATGACTCAATTTAGACCGGTTCAAAAGAGAGTACACGTGTCACCGTTTCGCCCTATTTGTCTCGAAATTGATAGCCAATAAACTACAGTCTGTGTACTTGCGACCAATTTTTACGGCACTCCAATCCGATGCCCAGAGAGAGAGTTATTGAACTTTTTCCACGATCACCTCTTTGAGATGCAATTCAGGAGCCTGAAAAAGCACTACCTTCCACAGATCATATCTCCAAAAATATTGCGAACCAAGCTCTGAAATTTTTTGACGAATTTCCTCAGGATTTCAGCTTCTCACCATACTAATTTAAGATTCTGAACCTTCGTAGAAAAATTTTTATAGCGAAAATTCCACGATGACCTGTTTAGGAGCCTGAAAAAAGACCTAACTTCCACAGATCATATCTCCGAAAATATTGCGAACCAGGCTCTGAAATGTTTAGAAAATCTTCCTTAGGATTTCGGCTTCGCACCCTAAAAATTTCCGCTTTTGAAACTTCGTAGAAAAAAAGTTATAGCGCAAATGCCACGATGACCTGTTTGGAGCAGCGAAACCCTAGAATCCAAAGCTCTGATACCAAATGTTGTGTAACCAGCTCCAAAAAGAGAAGAAAAGAGATATCAACGCCTTAGAAATAAGCCACTTCGAGGGGGCAACCTCCAATACATTACATAAATGAACAATTCTTGGATGATACAATTTACAAAACCTCCTTTCTATATATAGGAGTCCATGGGGCCATAATGTAATCCTAGTGGGCCACAATGTAATCCTAGCCGACCTAACAATAAGAATTTAAGGGCACAATAATAACAAAATGGGGGTTACAAGGGTACAATAATAACAATAAGGGGGTTACACTAACAACAATAAGGGACTATACTAGTAATATAGGGACCTAACAATGGGTATCCCTGCAAAATTTTCGAAAGACTAGATCTTACTCTTAAGGGCCTAGATCTAGCTCTTCTTCCACTTGATCTCTTGATTCAACTTGCAAAAAATGAAAATAAAACACCCAAACCCCAAATATATACAGAAAATCTTAAAACCCCAAAACCCAAGTTAGCAAAAATAATTTACAAATTATATTTACAAAGTTATTCACAAGATTCACAAATATACATGGGTTTTGAAAATTAGAATTTTTGAGAGAACATTTTTATGGCTTTTTCTTTGATGAATGGCTAAAACCTCATTAGAAACCCCAATGTACACCATAGCCTTAGCGAAGATTTAATCCACCATACAAATATTTTGGTTCCAAGCAATAGTGATTCTTGCCCAAGTTTGTGAACTTGGAGGCCAAGGACTGAAGTACCTACAAACACTGTATTTATCTCAAAAAATAATATGTTAATCATATGGGAAATCAAACCACCTAAGATCTTATGAAAAAAAGATCTTACCAATATTCAGCACAACATAGGAATCCCCGCAGTCAGTATGTACCACAAATCAATAAGCATGAAAACCTTGAATTGCACCCCAACGTCTTTATTATTATAGAAAAATAGTTCTCAGTGAAACAATAGTTTACAAAGATGCTTCAACGGCAATTTTCTAGCCAGAGATCAAGATGGCTAGAGACTCAAATGACTCTAATTTATAGATAAATCCTCCAAATGGAAAAATAACAGCTAGTTTCCTTGATCCTTGTCAAAATTATCTCGACCGTCAAAAAATACTTGATCTTTTTTTCATCTTAGCCGTTGAATTCTTATTTTTGAGAAATTTTCGAATTTATCATTTAGTTTCATTTTTATTAGCTCAAAATTAATTATTTTGAGCTAATTTCCTCAAAAATTTGACTTTGACTTAACCACCAAGGTTCAAGGGTCCAATTTTTCTTAAAATATCCAATATTCCCTTGGTGGAGGACCTTCAAAAATTAATTCTTTAAAGACCCACGAATTTTTCCACTTGGAGAATTAATTTTCCCAAGACATTTTAATTTGACTCTAATTAATTAATTTTTTGGCTTAGGATTTAATGGTTTTTTGCCAGAAAAATTAATTAATTGACATTTGAGGGGTTTTAATGTTTTTTACACCCTCTAATATTTTAACCATGGTTTCTAAGTATGAGGGACCATGCATTAAAATATTTTTTACATAAGATTTACAATTCAACCCTCAAAGGGGGAATACCCGTTCGACTTAGACCCTCAAAATACATATCCAATTTGTGACACAACATGATCTAGTAGACCAAGTGATTTGTAATAAAATAATTTAGCCCACTAGCTTAAATTATTCCCAAATCACTTTTACATCAGACTCGACTAAAACACTAGGACTCACCTAAGACTTCGACGAAGAATTTCACCCTAGCTTTGGGGCGATGTTGGAGGGAAAAACTCTTCCGACTATCTGGGTTTCGAAACACAAATGAGTCAGTGAGACGAAAAACCTCCTAGGATGAAACTTTCCGCCAAAATGATAGGCTTACCTACATTGTTACATATATTCAATGTCTTACAATGTAATATTCCTAATTAGCATTGCTAATTGGAATATTTCATTCTTGTTTAATTTTGCCGCTTTAGCTAAAAATAATAAATAAAGTGAGAAATAAGAGGGGTCATCTCACTTTATAAAATAAAGTGCTTTCCTAGTTGATTGACATTGTAACTTAAAGGGTGGCCTTGGGGGTCCACACGTGTATGAGGGGAGGCCTCACGTTGACCCAAGGGTAACTGCACAGGCCAAGGAGGGTGAAGGACGCATTTAAGGTTTTGGAGGGAGTTTAGCACTATAAAAGGAGGGGTTTCCACTTCATTTGGCATGCATGATTTGATATTGATATTGAGAGCTAGACTTCTGTCTGCTTCAGCACGCCGGTTGTTTAGTCGGTCTGCAGCACTGTTTAGTGCAACCGAGTGTCTCCATTCGGAGATCTCACCCTTAGCCTCGGGGGACTTCGAGTGCCTGCCCTGGTAAGGTTATTTTCTTGGTATCACCCTTAGCCTCGGGGGACTTCGAGTGCCTGCCCTGGTAAGGTTATTTTCTGAGCATAATCCTTCAGTTTCAGTGGTAATTAGCAGCAGTTTTCTGGTGGAGATTTGGAGAGGAGAAACCCCCCTTCTTGAGGCTGCGCAGATCCAGGAGATAGGACGCTGATCCGTGAGATTGACGCAATCCAAATAGAGGACCCCATCCCAATAGGAGGACGTATCCCACCCACAGGTAGAGAGACGGATCTGGAGAGACAGCAGTTAAACATCTAGCTCGGAGGAATGCAGATCCTGAGAGACAGTGCGCGAGATCCACTGAGGACGCAGATTCTGAAAAGACAGCAACAGATCCACGGAGGACGCAGATCTGGAGAGATAGCAGCAGATCTGGATAGGGAGGACTCAGATCTAGCAGATCTAGCCTTGGGGGACGCAGATCTGGAGAGATAGCAGCAGATCTGGATAGGGAGGACTCAGATCTAGCAGATCTAGCCTTGGGGGACGCAGATCTGGAGAGATAGGACGCAGATCTGGAGAGGTAGGACTCAGATCCAGCAGATCTGGGCAGCTAGGACGCAGATCCAGTCAGGGAGGACGCTGATCTGATGAGCAGGGTCTTTTTGTGAGGGTTTGGCAGCGTTTTTCAGTGTTTCCAGCCCTGAGGAGTGGTCATCTCATCTGGAGGATTTGTGGCCAGCGTTTCATCTGTCTTCTGCGCTGTCACTAGCAGAGACAGCGTTTTCACTTGTAAGGGCTGACTGGTGGTGGAGCATCAATTTCACATTTTCTGGGGTTTGTCTGGAGGATTGAGATCAGCCATCTTCCTAGTTTCCAGCTCATAGTTCCAGTGCATTCCAGCAGCAGTTCTTCATAGCAGTTTTTCAGCCAGCTAGGACGCTGTCCTTATTTGCAGCCATTATTTGTTCTGAGAGGGTCTCCACTTGCCTAGGGCAAGGATAGGTGCACTCATTCTGATTATCTTGTACTCCTATCTATGTGTTCTGAGATTAATAAAATGGCTTAGTATTCTGGTATTCTATGTGTACTTGTTCCATTACCTGGTTCCAGCATTTTGTTTTATATATCTGTCTGGCATATTTCTGTGTATTACTGGTTATTTCCCTTTGGGGATATTACAGTGGTATCAGAGCATAATTCTGGCTCAGCCTGTGGTCTATGACATCAGAAAAGAGATCATACAGAGCAATAGCAGTTGCAATACCAGAAACGCAGTTGGGAAAAGGGCCAAAATAAAAAGGGTCAAATTTTGAAGTTTGGAATTAGGAAAAACGTTTTCTGGGTTTTTCTGGGTTTTGGACAAGGATCACCTTCCCAAATTCCTGGAATTTTCTGAGTAGTTTTCAATGAGTAAATCGGAGGTCGAAGTTAAGCAGCAGTATGGTTTTGCAGCAGCCGTGCAGTTTCTGAGGAGCCTGTAGACACATAACAGAAAGAGCTGATGGCAGTTGATGATGATGAGAGGAGATTTAGAGAAATGCTCCTCCAACACATGCAGGAGACGTCACAGAGGATGCAGGAGACGTCACAGAGGCTCTTGGCCATGGAGATCAGTCAGAGAGAACTCCCTAGAGTTTTTCAGATTGGTGAGGGATCAGGCACATCCCGCCATTTGCCGGAGCATGATGCCACTCAGCATATGGCATCACATACACCCACACGCCCTACCATGCCCACTTTTCTGGATGAAGACGCAGGGACAGCAGTGCAGCAAGAGATAGATCCGGGTCGGATGGCTGACATTCTTGCAGAGTACCAGGCTTTCGGACTAGCGTTCATGAAGGCTCTCTCGTTCAGAAAATATATCCGGATCCAGTATGGCATTAGACTCCGTGATCAACACCGGGGGCACCGGCATCATCATGGTGGAGACTACCACCGCACAGCTAGTAGAGATTACGTTCAGCTCCAGCGTGATAGTAGACCTCACAACTTTCACAGAGGGAACAAGCACTCACATGATAAGGGCTTACAGCGCACAGTGGACAGATTCCATCTACCGACATTTGACGGGTCATCCAGGCGCTCAGAAAAAGCTTGGGTGGACAAGTTGGATACCTCTTTCCAGCTTGACCGAGTATCGGAGAGGAAAACCATTAAAATGGTTACCTCGCACTTGGAGGATAAGGACACACAGGATTGCAGGGAGTTCGAGGATACACCTAGTGTGACACAGGACTCACCATCATTAGAGTCCTCCTTGACCGTGCCGGTTGATATCGTAGTGGAGGGGGTAGAGCCTACCCCGGTAGAGCCATCCACTGAGGTGATGACTGGAGCCATGTTTGAGTCTTCGGGTGGTAGCAGCACACGACAGATGGGTGAGGTATCAGGAGATATATCCACTATCGATGAGGCACTAGGAGATACAGAGGTATTGGATGATGGTCGCAGACAGCAGTATCATCGGCTTCGGACGGACCTTCGAGTTTTGAGGGAGAAGGCCACGTCAGTACGAGAGACCATTTTGTTGTAGGACCAGGAGCTTGAGGGTATGAGAGTGACTTGCGCCAAGTCGGCGGCCAGGTTGGTCCGCATTGGGGAACAACTAGATTCCCTGATGGTACAACCAGAGGGCACGTTGGAGTGTCAGATCATTCCCCTTCAGGTATGCATGGATGGGACTAGCAATGTTGTTGGGTCATCTCTTCCCGTTGGAGAGAGAGAGGCAGAGCCACCTAGTCAGGTCTCATATGTTGACTTGGATAGTGGTATGAGACGATCAGAGTTGTACAGGGTACAGCAGCCACGTGTTGAGATTGGATGGCGAGAGATTCTGAGTTGGTACTCGGTGGAGCCGACTATGGATGAAGGGGAGGTCTCAAGGAGAGATCTCACTGGAGATGCACTTCGACACACCATGGGGTGCAATGACTTTCTTCCCTTCTCACAAGAGCAGATAGAAGATGGGGGACATCTTCGGATGGATAACATCTCTCATGCTTGTGTTGGACATCCCTTGGGCCATACACATCATGATGGGAGGTTTTTGCCTACCACCTATTTGATTCTTGATAGGGTCTCATTGATCCTTGAGAAGTTTATATTTCAAAATCCCATGAAGTGCAAAATCAGAAATTTGATTTGGGAGGATGGTAGCCCTCATGGGAGGAGTACCCGGATGAGGAGAAGGAGGCATCCACAAGTGATTGAGTGGATGGGGATGATGAGCAAGGAGCTAGGAGGCTACCTGCAGATCTGTGCTACCAGGCAGCAGGAGGCTTGGCTGCGCTGGTTACTCTTGAGGGAGTTTGGCCATCACTTGTACTTGCAGATCTATGATACCGGGCAGCAGGAGGCTTGGCCGCGCTGGTTACTCTTGAAAGAGTTTGGCCATCTCTTGGCAAACACTCTTCCGAAGAGTCGGAGGGTGGAGGAAAGATGGCTGGATACTTGCATCATTGAGCAGCATAGAGTATGTATGCATGGTGATGATATGATACTCGTTATGTCTTCATCACATGAGTTGTATGATGGAAGTATGGGGAGGCAACAAATTGTTTGGTTGCTTGGTTTGTTTCTGGGAGAGCAAGGGCAGATTTGCTCTCACACTTTGCATGATGTTGCAGGAAGAGGGGATGGCACTATCTCCTTGATCTTTGATGATGACGGGGAAGCACTTCCATCTGGGGGAGTATTCCACACTTGTTGCAGCAGTATTAGAGGAGTCTTTGACAAGGAGCATGTCAAAGAGCAGAGTCTTGTATTGACAGGAGCTTATTTGCATAAGCTCCCAGCGTTGTCACCTTGGAGCAGAACATTATGGATGAAGTGTGCGCAACAGAGATATGGTGGATCTATAACCCATAGGTCCCAGGATCACTTCATATTTGTTGCACAAAGAGGAGGTAATGATGATAGAGACATCTATGGCATATTCTTCTTGACTTGGGTTTCCAAGCATGAGGAGGATTATCTTCTTGCAGCACATGGTTCATTCTTCTTCATAGCATGCCAAAACACTATGGATGACTCATTTATGGATCCATGTACCATCTTACTTCCAGCATATGATCAGATTTGTATGGGAAGCTTGATTATGAGAGAGACACATGAGCTGAATGCGCCTTTGAGTATTTTCTGCACTACATGTTCTAATAGGAGCATGGGAGGAGGCATGGCCACCACTACTACATATGTGTTCTCTTTTGAGGTGGGCCATGAGATTGATATTCATCCATTGTACAGCTATGGGCAAGTATTTGGCCTTATGTTGTTGTCATATTCAGCCATTTACTATCCATTAGTAGATGTGATGAATCTTGTACATTGCTTGCCATGTAATTTTCTGAAGTTGCAGTGGATGAGACTACGTTGTATCCTTGTGAGAGATTGTTTGCATTATGTATCCTCATGTAGAACCGTCAGCAAACATCTCATTAGGGTGATCCATGATGACCATGTCATATTCTTCATGGATGGTTTGTTTTGGGCCAGCTTGTTCTTCATTGATAGAGGAACCTTCTATGGTGGATTGTTTTTCACTTTGCCATCGGAGGGCAATAATTTTGCAGCCCAGGATCAGCATAGACTCTACGCTTGTCATGAGTGGAGAGAAGGACAGCATGGGGTAAGCTATGATGCTTGCCAAGTTCATATTTTCAGCCCACCTTCATTACCAGAGCTTGAGGTGGAAGGAGATTTTCCGGAGTTGCCTTGTTGGGAGGTGGCTCATTTTGTCTGGATGATTGCTTGGAGATGGAGGATCCACAGGAGGGAGATATTCCTCATTATATTTTCGACTCCATGCCTGGATTGGAGAGAGGTGACGAGTTGGTTCACAGTTGATGGGCCAGCTTACACAGTCATAGATGCAGAGCAGCAGCGGTCATGGTCTTCAGTCATAGCCAGAGGCAGTGAGCAGTCCGAGCCGTGGGACTTGTGCGATTATTGGCCACAGTGGCGATGGGATCCGGGAGGACTATTGATTGGCTGGTACCATGAGAGGCCAGTTTGGGATCCTGGCATTGAGATATCCCTTCATATCAGGGTGATGCAGGAGACAGAGAGGTTTCAGTGGGACCCAGGCCCATTTTGCAGTATCGGCGGGGAGCATCAGCTAGAGAGTAGGCTTGTTCAAGCATTGCTTGAGAACAAGCCATTTTTGCCGGATGAGGATGCCACTGGGGAGAGTGAGCAGACTTTACAGCATCCATCACTTCAGTTGCTTGAGGACAAGCAACGTTTTGCCGGGGGAGACTGTAATATTCCCAATTAGCCTTGCTAATTGGAATATTTCATTTTTGTTTAATTTTGCCGCTTTAGCTAAAAATAATAAATAAAGTGAGAAATAAGAGGGGTCATCTCACTTTATAAAATAAAGTGCTTTCCTAGTTGATTGACGTTGTAACTTAAAGGGGTGGCCTGGGGGGTCCACACGTGTATGAGGGGAGGCCTCACGCTGACCCAAGGGTAACTGCGCAGGCCAAGGAGGGTGAAGGACGCAGTTAAGGTTTTGGAGGGAGTTTAGCACTATAAAAGGAGGGGTTTCCACTTCATTTGGCATGCATGATTTGATATCGATATTGAGAGCTAGACTTCTGTCTGCTTCAGCATGCCGGTTGTTTAGTCGGTCTGCAGCACTGTTTAGTGCAACCGAGTGTCTCCGTGCGGAGATCTCACCCTTAGCCTCGGGGGACTTTATGCCCGCCTGCAAGGTTATTTTTCGTATCACCCTTAGCCCTGGGACTTCTTCGAGTACCGCCCGGTAAAGTTATTTTCTCGAGCATCATCCTTCGCCAGGTACTAGCAAGAAGTTACGGGTGGAGATTCGAGAGGATCGAGAAACCCCTTCTTGAGACTCGGCAAGTAGATCCGTGAGATAGGACGCCGATCCAGAGGGGAAGGGGACTAGACGTTGCATCCAACAGAGGACTCGCATCCGAATAGTGAGGACGAGATCCGTACCTACCAAGGCAGCAGAGGACACGCATCTCGGAGAGATAGCAGATCAGCCTTTGGAGGACGCAGATCTCGAGAGATAGCAAACAGATCTCACTTGGAGGACGGTATCCGGAGAGATAGCAAAGCGAGATCCGATAGAGACTCGTATCTACAGATCTAGCCTGGGGACGCAGACTGGAGAGATAGCAACGCAGATCCGGATAGGAGGACTCAGATCACGATCTAGCCTTGGAGGACGCAGATCTGGAGAGATAGGACGCAGATCTGGAGAGGGAGGACTCAGATCCAGCAGATCTGGGCAGCTAGGACGCAGATCCAGTCAGGGAGGACGCTGATCTGATGAGCAGGGTCTTCGTGTGAGGGTTTGGCAGCGTTTTTCAGTGTTCCCAGCCCTGAGGAGTGGTCAGCTCATCTGGAGGATTTGTGGCCAGCGTTTCATCTGTCTTCTGCGCTGTCACTAGCAGAGACAACGTTTTCACTTGTGAGGGCTGATTGGTGGTGGAGCATCAGTTTCACATTTTCTGGGGTTTGTTTGGAGGATTGAGATCAACCATCTTCTAGTTTTCAGCTCATAGTTCCAGTGCATTACAGCAGCAGTTCTTCATAGCAGATTTTCAGCCAGCTAGGACGCTGTCCCTATCTGCAGCCATTATTTGTTCCGAGAGGGTCTCCACTTGCCTAGGGCAAGGATAGGTGCACTCATTCTGATTGCCTTGTATTCCTATCTATGTATTCTCAGATTAATAAAATGGCTTAGTGTTCTGGCATTCTATGTGTACTTGTTCCATTACCTGGTTCCAGCATTTTGTTTTATATATCTGTCTGGCATATTTCTGTGTATTACTGGTTATTTCCCTTTGGGGATATTACATACAAGCATCATTTACATTACATAACTTGAAGAATGGGTTTACAATAAGATATAAACTTTTGGTAGATGATCCCATCCTGTTGAAAAAATTGGTACTTCTGCTTCCTATGGAACTTTGGCAAAAATTGTAAGTTTACATGAGTTACTTATGTCTTCTTTTCTTTAGCTTAGAGAGTCTTTCATCAAGTCAATTATCAAAATGCACGAGACACAAAATTAGGCTCCTAGAGCCAGGGAAAAACCTCTCCCTCTTGGAGAGGAAACCCGCAAAGAATTATTCTTATAGATCTTCAAATGACAAGTACCATGACCCAGACTCAGACCCTTGACCTAGGAATGCCTCCAAGACCTTGTCACTGCCCTCTCAAACTTGATTCTTCTCTTCTTCAACAATCTGTATTGTTCTGCACTAGAGAACTCGGTCTCCAAGATTCACTTCTTATTGCTCAGTCAAATATAGGAACTAAATCATCTTCACCTTGCATACACTTACAACTGCATTAACAGATTTACCTTTCTCACTCTTACTTTCCTTTAAGACTACTTTCTTCTTATGGTCACTGTCTTCACTTCATGAACTATAGGAGTGTACTGAACCGTAGCCTTCAACCAGACTGCCCTTAACGTTATGTATTTTAGGACCTTTGCTCAACTATCAAAACATAAATCAATATGTAGTATGGCAGTATTATGTCTAGAACTTCTCCTTGCTATAAGATCCGAAATAGAAGCTGTGACAAATCCGCAATTGACACTCTATACCAATTTCCTGAAATTTGCAATTTATACTTAGAGAAACCTGCACTTATTGTACCTCTGGTATCCACAATTCTTGTACCTCTGGTATCCGCACTTTAATACCGGTATGATCCGCGCTGAATCATGTCTCAAGTCCACAATTTAGTTCAGAGAGATCCACACTTCTTTCTGTCCTTAACTCGCACTCATTCTTGTCCTGAAGTCTTCACTTAATTTCAGACTGTCTGAAGTTCACTTCTATAATTTCTGCGCAGATTTCTGGGCTATTTATAGTTGTTCGAACCTATAATTAGCCAACCTATCATTGAATTGATGTGACATATTATTGAGCTGACTTTTCCAGCAATTTCAAGCCAACTTGTAGGGTTGATCTTCCAGCGTTAAGGAGGTTGTCTTGAGGGTTGCTTGAGCATCATTCTGGAGCCATTTTCTTCAAGGATATGTGACAAGGTTCATGACAAGGTCTGGAGCATATATTGATGACTAGACTCTTCATTTACTAGACACTTAATTACAAATGTAACTAGAAGACAACCCTAAAAGACATCAAGAAGAAGTCCATAAAATCTTGCTCATGAAACCCATGAAGCAAGTACAACCAAAAATACATTTTATTATCTTTGTCTTCTTCTTTACATAAAACACATAATTACACAGTCACTATGAAGACCGACCTAGTTACTGTTGATTTCTATAGCATCGGGAAGTGTTCTAAGTCTCATTTTTGGTAGGGAGGCTTGGACATCAGCTATCTAGAGAACCTAGAAATCGTTTGTGGAAATTCCACTCGGTCATGACTTTATTAAAATAATTAATTATTTTAACGCAGACCCTAAGTTTTAACTTAGGGAAATTATATAATTAAAGGGTATTAATGGAGCAGAGTGTGAATCTTCTAGAAAACGAAGATCAAGTCATCATTTAATTTGAGCCATTGATTAATGATATAATCTTGGTCGTTGATTCATCAGCGAGAAGACTATAAAAAGAGACTTGAGGGCCATTTGGAAATCAAGCCGAAGGACATTCTCAGTACCCGAAGGAAATCAATTCTGAAGCAAGAGGATTCGATTTCAGTGGGTGAGATTGTAGAGGCAGGGTTGCAGAAGCAGAAGGAGGAAGGAGGAGTCAGTTATCGGGAAGCAGAAGTCAGGAGGGTGAAGAGAAGGGTGAGCTGATCAACAACAATACCCCCTCCACGCAGAATCACGCAGTCCAGGGAGAGACTACGCAGAGCTCTCACGCTAGATGATGCAGATGGTGAAGGAGGTCACCCCGATGGTCTGAAATCTGTTTGGAGTGTCCAGACAATTCAGCCAAGTGTTTGCAAATTTCTCTCTACTCATTAGACTCATGTAAATGTACTTTCCATTTCTGAAGATAAATATAAAACCCTTATCTGCTGCACCGGTTTTCCCACATTGGGTTTTTCCGAGGACAATTGTCCAAAAATAACTGTGTTCATGTGGTTGTTTCTATTGTGCTACTTGTGTAAATTGTCTTTCTTTTCTTATGCTCTTAATGATAGTGAAGATATACAAATGTGTTTATTTCAGAATTTACTGAAGCATCTGTAAATAACTTATCTCATATTTTTAAAGAGCTTTCCGGATAACTTATCTCATACTGACACTCGTTTTCGAGTACTGTGGATAATCCGGAAAGCTCTTTAAAAAATGATCACCACATGAGTTTAAAAACCAAAACTTACCTCATAGGTAGGAGAAATAAACCAAGTATTGCAGAAATATTTTCCTCTTGAAAATTTCACATGGTATCAGAGCTAAGGGCCAAAAACAGAAAGGGAGGATCTGCCATGGACCAAAGATCCATCATTCGAAAGGGTTCACACAGTCAAAGGGATTCACGCAATCCTCCAGAGCACGCAGAAATACAGAGAGAACGCGACATGAAAGTGCTGGCATCCAGACTAGAGGAGGATCTTGCTTGTGTGTCAAGCACAGCTCCTCCAAGTGTTTGGTATATTGACAGTGGAGCATCTACTCATATGACAGGGGTTCGAGAATGTTTTTCGAGCTGCCAAGAAGAACAGATGAACTTCCAAATAACTACGGGAAACAAGGCAAAATGTATACCATAGGGAGAGGTACCGTAACATTTCAGACCGAGGATGGCAACAAGATTCGAGCCACGAATGTTCTGCATGTACCAGGGTTGGGGATGAATTTACTCTCAGTGTCTCAACTTCAAAACAAGGGCTATGACGTATACTTTATTAGAGATAAGGTGTATGTCAAACACCCTAGCTGGAGCCAAAAGGGACAAATCGGAGTAAGGAGTCACAAGCTGTATAAACTCCAGCTTGAATCTCCGGTGGCCCTGATTGACAGTACAAACGACAGGGATCTGAATGAATTATGGCACGGAAGGATGGGGCGTCTACATCATGGAGCCTTCGGGATTCTCAAAAATATTGTCATATGGGCTCCTGAACTCAGCATGAAGAAAGACGAAGTTTGCAGGGGATGCGTACTAGGGAATTATGCTAAGGCAGCATTTCCAAGAAGCAGCAACAAAACCAAAGGTGTATTAGAGTTAATACACTCTGACATTTGTGGTCCAATGTCCACAACTGCTCTCAGTGAGGCAAAGTATTTTGCCACCTTCATTGATGATCATTCCAGGAAAACTTGGATCTATATTTTGAAAACCAAAGATGAAGTCTTTGATCGATTCAAAGAGTTCAAAGCATTAGTGGAGAATTCTACAGGAAAGAAGATCAAGAAGTTGTGGTCAGATAATGGTGGAGAATATATCGATAAAGACTTCACAAATTTATGTGCAAGGGAAGGCATCAAGAGAGAATGGACAGCTCCATACAATTCAAAGCAAAATGGAGTTGCAGAATGGAAGAATCAGACCATAATAGAAGCTGCAAGGGCAATGTTGTACAACCAAGATATGCCCAAATTCTTATGGGAAAAGGCCTACAATACAACAATATATGTTCAGAACAGAGTTCCCAATAGAGCTTTGGGGAAGGTAACTCCTTAGAGTGTGTTCACAGACAGCAAGCCAGAAGTGAGCCACATCAGGATATTCAGTAGCATGGTGTACTGCCACGTTCCAGATGAAAAGAGAAAGAAACTGGATCAAACTGCAGAAAAGGGTTTTCAGATGGCATATCGCATCTATATTCCATAGAGCAGGAAAATTGTGGTAAGAAGGGATGTGAAATTCCTGGAGGAGAGGCCCTTCAAGAAATCTCGAGAAATGGACACAGATACGCAAATTGAGGAAGATCCACTGGCACAGCCTCAACAACCTACAGAGGAGAGGTCAAGTGCTTCTCCAAGGCACAATAATTCTGAGGAGAGCTCCTCCGAAGAAGAACAAGAGGAAGAACAGGTAAGACCACCCACAACTGATGGGAGACCGAGCAGAGAACTTCAACAAATTCTTAAGGATGCAGAAGAATTTGTTGGAGCCCCTAGAGAAGGAAAGATGGTAAGGAAACAACCCAACAAATATCAGGCACTGGTAGCTCAGGTTGGTGAACCAACTACCTTTCGGGAAGCAGCTCAGCATCAGCTATGGGTGGATGCCATGGTGGAGGAGTATAGCTCCATCATGACAAATGGTGTATGGGAAGTAGTCCATAGACCTCAGGACAGATCAGTTGTAGGATCCAGATGGATCTACAAGATCAAATATGTTGCAAATGGCAGCATAGAGAAGTTCAAGGCAAGATTTGTAGCTAAGAGGTATGCAGAGAAGGAAGGCATTGATTATGAAGAAACCTTCGCCCCAATAGTTCGATACACTTCTATCAGATCCGTCATCTCTCTAGCTGCGCAGATGGGATGGGAGATTCACCAGATGGATGTCAAGACTTCGTTCTTAAACGGGGTGATAGAGTAGGAAGTGTACATAGAACAGCCAGAGGGCTTCGAGACACATGAGCAGAAGACTCATGTTTGTAGGCTTAAGAAAGCCTTGTATGGTTTAAAACAAGCCCCCAAGGCATGGTATGGACGGATTGATAGCTACTTGCAAAAGATGGGGTTCGTCAAGAGTGACACAGATCCCAACCTCTACTACTTGAGAGTAGAAGATGAGCCGCTTATTCTTGTACTTTATGTGGATGGCCTGTTTTTTACCGGATCATCCAAGCTCATCAAGGATTGCAAGGAGAATTTGGCAACAAAATTCGACATGAAGGACTTGAGGCAGATGCACTATTTTCTTGGATTAGAATTCTGGCAATGGAAAGGGTAAATCTTCCTAGGACAAGGAAGATACACGACAGAAACCCTGAAGAGATTTCATATGGAAGACTGTAGACCCATGGCCACGCCGATGATTACTAATTAGAAGAAGATAGACACATTGGAGGATGATGAGGCTGATCACACCTTGTACAAAAAGCTCATCGGATCATTGATGTATCTGGTCAATACTAGACCAGACATCTGTTATGCAGTGAATAACCTTAGTCAGTTCATGGTGGAACTAAGGAGGGCTCACTGGGCAGCAGCCAAACATGTTCTCAAATACATGAGAGGGACAGTCGAGTATGGGCTGAAGTACACCAAGGGTAATGAGGTCCAGTTAAGTGGGCTCACAGATGCAGACTGGGTTGGAAGCACAGTAGATCGGAAAAGTACCAGTGGGTACTGTTTCAGTCTCGGATTAGGAATGACCTCTTGGTGTAGCAGGAAACAAAAGTCTGTAGCACTGAGCTCAACCGAGGCAGAGTACATGGCAGCAACCACAGCTTCGTGCGAGGCCATATGGCTCCGCAAGTTACTTTTGAACTTGCTCAAGAAGCGGATAGAACCGACTAGGATTATGTGTGATAATCAGAGTTGCATTAAGCTCTCTGAAAATCCTGTGTTTCATGATCGGTCGAAACACATTGACATTCGGTGTCACTTTATCAAGGACTATGTCTAGCGGGGAGCAGTGCAGTTGCGATACACGCCTACAAGAGAACAGGTGGCAAATATCCTCACAAAGGCTCTAAGTGAGATCAAGTTCACTTACTTCAGAGAGAAGATGGGGATGGTCGAAAACCCCTTCCATTAGAGGAAAGGGTGGTCTTCAGAAGAAGAGGGAGCTGCAGTACGGATGTTGCAGTGGCAGGGCAGTAATACAGGAAGCAGCAGCGCAAAGATGGGGGGGCAACAGCTAGGACAATATCAGCGCAGCAGATGGTGTAGAGTCAGAGCAGTACAACGGTATCTTGCTTAAACACTTTCCTCGCTAAGAGGGAGCATTGATTTCTATAGCATCGGGAAGTGTTCTAAGTCTCATTTTTTGTAGAGAGGCTTGGACATCAGCTATCCAAAGAACCCAGAAATCGTTTGAGGAAATTCCACTCAGTCATGACTTTAATAAATTAATTAATTATTTTAATGCAGACCCTAAGTTTTAACTTAGGGAAATTAAATAATTAAAGGGTATTAATAGAGCAGAGTGTGAATCTTCTAGAAAACGAAGATCAAGTCATCTTTTAATCTGAGCCATTGATTAACGATATAATCTTGGTCGTTGATTCATCAGCGAGAAGACTATTAGAAGAGACTTGATGACCATTTGGAAATCAAGCTGGGGGACATTCTCAATACCCGAAGGAAAACGATTCTGAAGCAAGAGAATTCGATTTCAGTGGGTGAGATTGAAGAGGTAGGGTTGCAGAAGCAGAAGGAGGAGGGAGGAGTCAATTATCGGGAAGCAGAAGTCAGGAGGATGAAGGGAAGGGTGAGTTGATCAACAGCAATACCCCCTCCATGCAGAATCACGCAGTCCAGGGAGAAACTGCGCAGAGCTCTCACGCTGGATGACGCAGAGGGTGAAGGAGGTCACCTCGAGGGTCTAAAATTTGTCTGGAGGGTCCAGAAAATTCAGCCAGGTGTTTGCAAATTTTTCTCCTCATCAGACTCTTGTAAATCTACTTTCCATTTCTGAAGATAAATATAAAACCCTCATCTGCTGCACCGGTTTTCCCACATTGGGTTTTTCCGGGGACAATTGTCCAAATATAACTATGTTCATGTGATTGTTTCTATTGTGCTACTTGTGTAAATTGTCTTTCTGTTCTTATGCTCTTAATGATAGTGAAAATCTGCAAATGTGTTTATTTCAGAATTTACTGAAGCATCTATAAATAACTTATCTCATAAGTAGGAGAAATAAACCAAGTATTGTAGAAATGTTTTCCTCTTGAAATTTTCACAGTTACACTTTTCAACACCTCATTGGATATAGCAAAACCTCCAAGGCATACAGGATCTACATTCCTAGCAATAGGAAGATTGTAGGAAGACGAGACGTAAAGTTCATGGAAGATCAAGCTTTCAAGATCTCATGAGATGCCTGAAAGTGATCATAATCAAACAGTTGAAGCTCCATTGGTCTAGTAATAGGGGCAGCCAATGGGACCACCAGTGTGTTGAAAGATGTAACTAGGTTCGGCCTTCATAATGACATGTGTAATCATGATTTTATGTATTTGATGTAATAAGAAAAAGAAATTTATTATTGTTGACCTTGAGGCATGTGTTTCATGCTCAAGGAAATTTAGTTTTAGGTCAAGCTCCCATTGTGAGCTATTAGCGCTTGTCATTTGAGTCTATAAGTCATTAAGGTCATTTTCATGTATGAAAACACCCATTTGGGCATGTTACATATTGTAAGAATAAATATTTGAGTCAAAATAACCCTTCAAGACCTCGTCAAGTGCTACAAGCAAGCCAACCTTCTAAAAAAAGATGTTGACCTACACAAGAGGACATGCCAGCCTAATTGCATGGGTGAGATAGCCTATAAAAGGGAGGACTCGACCTCACTTAAGAAGGCATTCATTCAAGGAAGAAGAGAAAGCAAGAAGTATGCATAAGAAGAGATAAGAAGCCTCCTACATAGCGAAGGAAAAGAAGAAAGAAGGTCGAAGATTCTTGGATCTGTTTTGGGAAAAATCATCTCACACGTGCAAGGAGAATTAGGGCTCGTACGGCAGGAAGTAGATCGAAAATTACAGTCACACTAGAAGACCGAATTTCGATAGCAAAGGGATCATATTACAGGCCGAAGTGTTGAGGAAGAAGTATCTTTCCAAGCAAAGGAGAAAGAAGGATGATTTCCCCATATTCTCTTTCACACGTACAGTCTAGGATTTCTATGTGAAAATTCCTAAAATCTGGAACCCTATTGCAGAAACTGGTATTAATTCTTCTAACTGATAAATTAATTATTCAGTTTATTGCTACGGCAACATCGAATTAAACACACTGCAACCTTCACTAAATAAACTGTGGAAATAATACAAGTGCGGAAATAGATTGAAACAAGAATATCATAAACACATTTGACACTGCTATTTTTGGACTAACATCCCCAGAAAAACCCAATGCGGGAAAATCGATGCAACAGCTGAGGGTTTTATTATTATGCAGTAGTAATTTTTGAATACATCTTTGAATGCCTCTCCCAGAAATTCAGTTACAGATAATATCATTGACAGAAAGATTAGTGAGGTTACCTCACACTATCACTGGAAATCCCGGCCACTAAATGAGTTACCTCAGACAGCCTCTGCTCTGCCTCTGCGTTGCCCCAATGTCAACCCTCCTGGGCACTGCGCCACTCAGTCTGTGGATCGATCTGTTCCCCGAAATCTTCGATCTCTACCTCCTAGTCTCACACCCCAGCTCCCAACTTCTAAAATCGATTTTTCAGCTAATTCTTCGAATTTCTTCTTGCCCTTTGCGTAGCCCTACATGGCTTTGCATCAGCCTCTCTGGCTCTGCGCTGGCTGTTGGATCTCTCTCTGCCTTCTCTGTTGATGATTCTCCAACCGAGAAAGATTTGTGGTAGCATCGGATGTGCTCTAAGTCTCAAATTTTGTGGAGAGGCTTAGACACATGTATTCCAAATAACCCAGAAATCGTTTTGGGAAATCCCACTCGGAGACGATTTTATTTGATAAATTAATTATTTTTAAAGAGACCCTAGGTCTAAACTTATGAAATTAAAATAATTAATCGGTATTAATCTAAATTGTGGGTGTAACTTCTAGAAGAAGATGAGGGATCAAGTCAAAATGATCTTAGCCATTGATTAGCTTCTAATCTGGGCTGTTGAATGTCAACTAAAATATTATTTAAGGAAGCTTGAGGGTCATTTGGAAAATACGCCAGAGCAAATACTCAGTTGCCCAAGCAAATCTATTTGCTAAGTGGCTAAAGTTCGGCAAGAGAAATCGATTCAAAGGGAGAGTTGCAGGTGGAGAGGATAGATAGGGTATCAGCATCAGTTAGGAGTGCAAGGGCAGGTGACGCAGTGTAGAGAAGAGACAGCGCAGAAGCAGCAGAGGGACAACGCAGAGCAAGGATACAGAACTGCGCAGTCCTCACGCAGAGTTGATGCAGTGGTGACACAGGAGGGCTAGCAGGGCCTCTCAGATCAGATTTTCGTCAGAAATTTGTGAGAAAATTTATCCAGTGTTATCACAGAGATTTCCCTTCATCACTGTTGATTGCTATTTGTATAAGAAACTTTTGTTGAAGATTAATAAAGAAACCCTCATCTGTTGCACCGGTTTTCCCGCATTGGGCTTTCCCAGGGACAATTGTCCAAAAATAATTGTGTCACTCTTGTGCTAGTATTTCCTTATATTTTGCTCAGTATTTTATTTGTGAAGTCTGCAGAAGAATTTATTTTGATACTTATTGAAGTAATTTCTGTAAATAACTTATTGTTGAATAATAAGTAGAAGAAATAATATTAGATACTACAGTAGAATTTCGTTTTAGAAATTTTCACATGGTATCAGAGCTTGATTGGGCAAGGGCACAAAAGAATCTGCGTTGAAGGGAAGTCGTGGTGCTGCATTACCAGCAAATCGAACCCCAAAGGGATTACGCAGTTTTTCTGCAAAGGCTGCCAGAGAAAAGAAATAGCACAATGGAAGATCATGACATCTCAGAGTTATCTTCCAAATTGGAAGAAGAATTTGCTTGTTTATCAACTTCTGCATCAGCCCATGATTAGTACATCGATAGTGGGGCTTCAGCTCATATGACTTGAGTACGAGAATATTTCTCGAACTATCAAGAAGAACTGATGAACTTCCAAATAACTATGGGAAACAAAACAAAGTGTACCCCAGTACGAAGAGGGACCATAGCATTTCAGACAGAAGCAGGAGATAACCTCTAAGCCACAAATGCGCAGCGGCATGTGCCAGGATTGGGAATGAATTTACTTTCAATGTCTCAGTCGCAGGACAAGGGATATGATGTGTACTTCATTGGAAAGAAATTATACGTCAAACATCCAAGCTGGAAGAAATAGGCTCAGATTGGAACTCAAAGCAATAGGCTATATAGGTTGCAGCTTGTTGACCACACTTTGTCAACGACCCCATAGCAGTACACCCCCATTTTTTCAAATAGGATTCATCATGTTCGACGTGGTCGCGCCATTCAATTTCCATCATCAGACGACAGTTTTATGAAAGATGTAAACCCATTCTACATGTTTTGATGTAAATGATCCAAGTAAGACCATCATGTATGTAACAACCTAGGTAAGCCTAGTATGTTGGTGATGATTTCTATCCTAGGAGGTTTTTTGTCTCACTGATTTACTTGTGTTTTTCGACACAAGTGATCGGCAGAGTTTTTCCCTCCAACCTCACCCCAAAGCTAGGGTGGATTTTGTCATCAAGATGCTAAGTGAGTCCTAGTGTTTTCTATCGAGTCCTTGTAAAAGTAGCTTGGGAATAATCCTAGCTAACTAGCTAGATTATTTTGTTACAAGCTGCTTGGTCTACTAGATCATGTTTTGAGTCGCAAAATTGGGTACCTATTTGAGAGTCTATACGAATGGGTATTCCCCCTTCATGTGTCTAAATGTATGTATCTTATGTAAAGAGGGTTGGAAAAAATAATTAAATCCCCTCTCAGTCAATTAATTAAATTTTTCTGGCCAAATTAATTAAAAATCCTAAGCCAGAAATTTAATTAATTTTAAGTCCTAGGTGAGTTAGAATTCTTCAAAGGCAAAATTTGTTGGTCCTTAAAAAATGAATTTTTAAAAGTCTCAAGCCAAGGGAATATTGAGAATTTCAAGAAATTTTGGACCCTTGGACCTAGGTGGTTAAGTCAAAGTCAAAATTTTGTGGTAATTAACTCAAAAAATATTATTTTTGAGTTAATTAAAAATAAATTAAATGATAAATTCGAATTTCCTCAAAATTAAAATTTCGACAGTCCAGATTAAAAGATGATCAAATCTTTTCGACGGTCGAGATTACTTTGACATGGATAAACTGAACTAGCCGTTGGAGATTTTATCTTATAAGTTAGAGGTCTTTGTCAATTTTGAATCATCCGATCTCTTGATCGTGCACTCACTCTTGAAGCTCTCCTATAAGATTTTCAGGAATAATACAAACGAAGACTTCGAGGTTTTATCTTGATGGTGGTGTTCCTCTTCAGCATTTTATGGTAAACTTGTTCTTAATATTCTGCTGGTGATTATTTTAATGGATTGTTGATTAATGGCTCTTGTAGAGTACTTTTGAATACAAGTATCTTGCCCAGGCTACTGGATCTAGGGTAAAAATATTAATTGGATCGAGCTAATTGTTATCTCTAGCTCATGAAAATTTTATGTTTTAACACTATTTCTCTATTAATTTGACAGCTTAACTTTAAGTTTGCAGAAATCTTCCGGATTTAAAACTGGGAGTTTGGGGAAGTCCTAGTTTGGACCCGCTGACTCCCAGAAGATAAGATCTGAAGAGCCCTCGAGATCTAATTCCCCGGGCTTATCTTAAATTCTGTTTTTTGCAGGGTTCTTATTGGGCTTGTGCCTATCTCTTAAATTTTCATTTTCTAAATTGTGCTGAATTGTTTTAAATCTGGCCATGAGGGTCTCAAATCTGTAATTTAGCATTGTAAATTTGTATTTTTTTTTAGGATTTCAGGGTTTATTTCTGTATAGCTTCAGATTTGATTTGGTTTTGTGCAGATTTACAGGGGAATTCTCGAAATTTTTAATCTGAGCCAGATCTAACCCCAGGAGGGCCAGATCTGGTCTCAAGATCACTTCTGCTAGTAGATCTGAATGTTAATTTGATGCAAAGTGCAAATCGGGTGTATTTGATTCAATAATTTGAAAGTCTGGATTATACTGAGAAAATTTTACTGCTGGTTAAAGAAGCTCCAAAACAAATCTGTTGTTGCCATAGTCCGCAAGAAATTTCATCCGCTCAGCATTTTTTTACCCTCCCTGCCATCCGTACGATCGCTGCACATTTCTCTGCATTTTGCTGTCGTACGATCCGTACGGACGTCCTTTCCTTCAATTGCAGGCAAAAGAGATCAAAGAACGAAATTCGTACCCCCTGCATCAACGCACAGCCATCCCTTCGACCCCTCTGTCCGCTGCCTCATCTCCCTTGCCGTCCTCACATTTTTCTCCTCACGCCCTCCGCAGCCCTCGTCCTTCTCGTCCGCAACCAGCGCCTTGCCCGTCCGCAGCGATCTTTCCTGCTTCTCCTTGTCCGACGTCCAGCCCTTCTCTCTGCCGTCGAGTCATTTACCCGTTGTCTCGCCTCTTCCTTGGCCGTCGACCTGCACAAATAAACATAAACGCATACCATAAATCCCAAAACCTCACGTATATGCGCTTTTTAGTTTCGTTTCATTCTTTTATAGATTTTAGATTTTTACTATTTCATTAGTCTTTTTTTTTTAAGTTTTAGATCTTAGATTAAAACGTAGACTTTAGATTTAGTGTAGCTTTAGTTTAGTTTTAATGTTTTGTTTTAAATTTTAGTTTAATTTAATTTAGTTTAGCGTTAGGTTCAAGTAAAAATTCGATTTTTTTTTTTAACTTTTAGTTTTAATGTTTAGTTTTAGATTTTAAATTTTTTTTATTTTATTTTTAAGATTTAGAAAAAGTCGAAAACAAAAATAAAAATTTGCCTTTTAGGACTTTAGTTTAATTTTCATAACTTTTAGGATTTCATTTTTTTTTAATTTTCTAGATTTTATTTTTTACTTTAGCTTTAAATGTATATATGTTTGTTCTAGATATTTTTGTTTTATTTTAGATTTTTAATCTTTTAGTTCTAGAGATAAAAAATAATAAAAAGGGAATAAAAATTTAAAAAATGCCCAAAAAGTTTCTAAATTTTCAACTTTGGAAATTTCTCAAAATAATTTATTTTATAGTCAAAGTGAGCTTTTAAATTTTATCCTAAGTTTGACTATATAAAATTTTTTAATTTCTAGATTGGGTTATTTAGAACATCATAAATTCGGAAATATTGAAAATATCTGGCATTTCAATTTCATGATACTCTCATGATAACATTTTTTGTTTCAAATTTAAATGGTTGATGCCTCGCTGTGGTTGATGATTTTTGAGCTACCTTTAATTGTGGTTTTAATTTGCTTGAAATTAGTAATTAATTGTGGAAATATTTCAAGTAATGATAAAAAAATGTCTTTATTGAGGATGGTCAATGCATAATTGTGAGGGTGTTTCATCAAATATCATTGTGGTCAATCTATTTTTCATAGCAACAGTTACATATCAGATACTTGACTTTAATTTCATAACGGCATATTTTGACTCCATAAGGCACTGGTTTTAAAGTTTTGAATCTAATTGGATCTATAAAATCTCGTGAATCTTAACAAGTATTTGATTGTCTAGTTGTGTCTCCTGAATTGGTTGATTCTCAACCAATTCTTTTCCTTCATTTTTTGTTAGGGTCTACCTCCCTTAGCTTGCAAGGAGACAGCTTAGATAGAGATATTGGGGATTAGGGTGATAGCCCCCGATCTAAGTCGTTGTTGCGGTGCCTAGACATTTTATGCGACAACATTTTTTGGCGCTGTTGTTGGGGATAGAGTTTTTTCTATCCTTGGTCTTAGTGAAATTTTCTAATCTTCTAATATTCTTTCGCCATTCATTAGCCTGTCATACGACATCACATTTTCTGGCATCATTTCATCTCTTCATCTCTTCATCATCTTATCTTTCATCATCTCACTAATCATTTCATCATTTACACCTTTAGCACCTTGACATTTCAGTTGGCTTCTTGTTTGGGTGGCGACTCCACTTATTCATCTATTTACTCCCAAACAAGAATCCCCCCCAATATCCATCTGCTACTCTCGATTATTTCTTTTGTTTTAGAATTAGTTTCATGTTCAAGTGGCGACTCCAATTCTTTCATTTCTTACAACAGTTCCTGCTAAGAAGCTCGCTTCTTGAGGACCTTTTGACTATTCTTGAACACGAATCTATTTCTCTAACATCCACTTAACCTTTAAGCAGGTCATCATGGATGACACCTTTCATGACATGCCAAAAGCGGCCATTTCTAAATTGCCTCTTTTCTCAGGTGGTAATCCAGGCATTGCTCTAGTGCATCTAAAGATGGTCACTTTTATTATAAATAAATATTGTCGCCCTTCACAATATAATCATGAAGATGTCAAGATACGTATCTTTGGCTATTCCTTAAAAGGTGATGCTATCGATTGATTTCGAAATTGTCCTCAAGAGTATTTTTATTGTTTACAAGACATCATCAATGCTTTTAAAGATAAATATATAAAACAAGATGACTCGCCTTGTGCTACCAGTATTATGCAAAATAATGAAATTAATCTTGTAGAGAACTCAACCATAAGCAGGAGATTTCCAGACAGTTCTCAGGAAGAATCCACTTGTACCACGACAGCACAAATCCATGATAGTGGTGAAGCAGAAACAAGTTGCCAAATCAGTGTGGACAACAATAAGCATCTTGTTAACGAATTGATTCAGATGGTTAAGGATATACAGCTAAACCAGGCTCAAATCATTAAGAATATGGAACTTAATCAAGAAAAAAAAAATAGCGGATCACGCCAGGGAAATTGGTTCTATGCAGAGCAAGTTATTGGCCTTAGAGGAAAATATGACGATCATGGAAGCAAACCATGAGAAGGAGATGAACTGTATGCAAAATTTCTTCATGGCTATGAAAGCGGATAATGATGAAGCAATAAAAAACATGGAAATTGGTCACATGTCTCTTCAACACAAATTGTTAACTATTGAAGAGAGTCATGCGAAGGAAATCAGTACTATAAATATTAAGCATTCTAAACAAATCACTGCTATTCTGAATAAGTTGGAAAAAATGGAAAGATCACGCATGTAGAATTTCCAACCCAAGTCAGGTTTGTCAACAGATCATAAGCCTCCTAGTTTGCTGAAGCAATTTCCATCTCATCACACGGAGGTCACTTTTCCCATTAAGGAAGAATTAACTATGGCTACAAAGGATGTTGAGAAAGACCAAGCTTATGTGTCACCTTTAACATAGTATATTCAGAATAAGATCGGTCACACTCCAGGTTCATCAGAAGTTTTGTACAAGCATTTTCAAGATAAGGACAAGAAATCTATAGTGGTCCCATTACTGACATCACAGCCCACTAAGAAGAAGAGAAAAAAGTAGAAAAGAAGAAGTAAGCGGTTTGATTCATCTGATGGCCGAGAGCAGCTTGACATTCGGATAAGACAGAGTCCTACAATATGCAAGATCGGCCATGGCACATCTGAAAAGCAGCCTACAAACTTGTCTGAAAGCAGGCAAATGCTCAGCATGCACTATACTAAGCACATCTGATGCCACAGGGCATCCTTTGTATTGTATCTCTAACCTTACACTTTGTTATTTCAGCGTTTCATTTTTGTAGTTAGAGTAGATTTACTTTTCATGTTAAGTAGAATAATAAATGATAAAAGAGCTTCTATTTTCCATGTGCTTAATGTTATATGATGATATTTGGATGGACGCTACTTATGTAATTTTGTGTGTTGCTTGGATACAGATTTTGGATTCTCACATTCCTTCAGTGAAGCAACTTGTGTCCAAGTAGAGCCAGATGTTGACTACACTTTTTCAATGACTCCATAGCAATACACCCCCATTTTTTCAAATGGGATTCATCATGTTCGACGTGGTTGCGCCATTCAGTTTCCATCATCAGACGACAATTTTATGAACGATGTAAACCCATTCTACATGTTTTGATGTAAATGATCTAAGTAAGACCATCATATATGTAACAGCCTAGGTAAGCCTAGTATGTTGGTGACAATTTCTATCCTAGGAGGTTTTTTGTCTCACTGATTTACTTGTGTTTTTCAACACAAGTGATCGGCAAAGTTTTCCCCTCCAGCCTCACCCCAAAGCTAGGGTGGATTTTGTCATCAAAATGCTAAGTGAGTCCTAGTGTTTTCTATCGAGTCCTTGTAAAAGTAGCTTGGGAATAATCCTAGCTAATTGGCTAGATTATTTTGTTACAAGTTGCTTGGTCTACTAGATCATATTTTGAGTCGCAGAATTGGGTCTCTATTAGAGGGTCTATATGAATGGGTATTCCCCTTTCATGTGTCTAAATGTATTTATCTTATGTAAAGAGGGTTGGAAAAAATAATTAAATCCCCTCTAAGCAATTAATTAAATTTTTCTGGCCAAATTAATTAAAAATCCTAAGCCATAAATTTAATTAATTTTAAGTCCTAGGTGAGTTAAAATTCTTCAAAGGCAAAATTCATTGGTTCTTAAAAAATAAATTTTTAAAGGTCCCAGGCCAAGGGAATATTGAGAATTTCAAGAAATTTTGGACCCTTGGGCCTAGGTGGTTAAGTCAAAGTCAAAATTTTGAGGTAATTAACTCAAAAAATATTATTTTTGAGTTAATTAAAAATAAATTAAATAATAAATTCGAATTTCCTCAAAATTAAAATTTCGACGGTCCAGATTAAAAGATGATCAAATCTTTTCGACGGTCGAGATTACTTGGACGTGGATCAACTGAACTAGCCATTGAAGTTTTTATCTTATAAATTAGAGATCTTTGTCAGTTTTGAATCATCCGATCTCTTGATCGTGCACTCGCTCTTGAAACTCTCCTGTAATATTTTCTGGAATAATACAAATGAAGACTTTGGGGTTTTATCTTGATGGTGGTGTTCCTCTTCAGCATTTTATCGTAAACTTGTTCTTAATATTCTGCTGGTGATTATTTTAATGGATTGTTGATTAATGGCTCTTGTAGAGTAATTTTGGGTATAGGTATCTTGCCCAGGCTACTTGATCTAGGGTAAAAATATTAATTGGAACGAGCTAACTGTTATCTCTAGCTCATGAAAATTTTATGTTTTATCACTATTTATCTATTAATCTGACAGTTTAACTTTAAGTTTGCAGAAATTTTCCGGATTTAAAACTGGGCGTTTGGGGAAGTCCTAGTTTGGACCAGCCGACTCTCAGAAGATAAGATCTGAAGAGCCCTCCGGATCTAATTCCCCGGGCCTATCTTAAATTCTACTTTTTGCATGGTTCTTATTGGACTTGTGCCTATCTCTTAAATTTTCATTTTCTAAATTGTGTTGAATTGTTTTAAATCTAGCCATGAGGGTCTCAAATCTGTAATTTAGCATTGTAAATTTGTATTTTTTTTTAGGATTTCAGGGTTTATTTCTGTATAGCTTCAGATTTGATTTGGTTTTGGGCAGATTTACAGGGGAATTCTCAAAAATTTTAATCTGAGCCAAATCTAACCCCAGGAGGGCCAGATCTGGTCTCAGGATCACTTTTGCTGGTAGATTTGAATGTTAATTTGATGCAAAGTGCAAATTGGGTGTATTTGATTCAATAATTTGAAAGTCTGGATTATACTGAG